>BCLG01000065.1:0-42378 GCA_001602295.1 Zoysia matrella
TGAGTCACTATCCCGTTATAAATTATTTTCCCAATATTATAGAAATAAATCTGTTTCAAATTTGATGATTCTAAAACAAATTTGTTCCTAATGAAGAGATCTATCATTCTAAAAAGTTTAAAATTCATAGGAGTTCGTAAAATTATGTTTTTGAAGTAAAACAGAAGACTGCTGCATCAAAAACAAAAGGCCTTTTTTTTCATTTTCTGATTTCCCCGAATTTTGTGCAGCCTTACTTTTTGCCTCAAAACCATGACATTCTGAACTCAGATGAAATTGAAACATTTCAGGATGATAGATCTCATCATGAGAAACAATTTTTGTTTTGGACTCATCTCAAAATTCGAAATAGATTTATTTATACAAAATTCGGAAAATAGTTTTATAACGGGACGGTGACTCAGCTCCCTTTTTGAATTTTGAATTTGAATTCAATATCAAAAGGTGAAATTTTTAAATTTCTAAAAAAATTGATGTGAAACAATGAAAATACTTGGAATTAAATGAATTTAGAAAAAATAAATTTTTATCCACTGGTTTCAGAGATCTAGATTATTTTATATGGTTATTTTTCTTTCTAAATTTGTAAAATAAAATGTGTTTCGAATTTGAAACTCATCCTAAAACAAAATTTGTTTCCTGTAAAATTATTTAAATCTCTGCAAAGTTTTATAATTTTTTGTGGTTGTTAATTATTTGTTTTCTAATTTAGAATAAAATCAGACTAAATCGGATGTTCACGTCAGCACGAAGTGCCACATCGGCAGTCCACATTACCAATAAATGCCACGTCACCCTACCAAGTAGGACAAAACCACCCTCGAAATGCCTAGGGAAGAAAAATGAACGGGTTGAAAAGTTGAAGGAGTCAAAAATACCTGGTATTTTGGATGAGGAACGAACCGAACGGCTGCAGTAGTAGAGGGAGGTTGATAGGACTTATTCCATTAATTATTGATGATAAAAATGGGTGCTTATTGTAAGACCCTCCTTTGAGAAGTGTCCTTGTGCCTCTGTACCAATCCCTGTAATGTTAGTTGGTACGCATATTAAGAACAAAGTGATAACATTGCACATGCAATTCCGATTACATTAGGTCGCACCTTCGAACAAGGTCTAGCAAACATAAACTTAGATTACAAACCAGCGAGTCGGCACAGCGACTCTTATTCAAGCATAAACACAAAGCAATGACTCCTACTAAGCCACAGGTGATCTTGAGCGTAAGGTGAGACTTCTACTCCTCATAGTCAGCGTCATCCTCATCTTCTTCATCTTCTGGACAAGATCAGCAAGAGGGTGAGTACATAAGGTACTCAGCAAGCCTTAACACTACATCTGGGGCTTTTACATGCATATGTCAAAACAAGGAAAGGCTTAGGGTTTTTGTTTTGCCGAAAGCAAGTTTTATGCAGAGGATCCCTAATAGGAAGAGTTACAAACAGAAAGAAAACAATTTTGCTAGTTTTATTTAGGTGGACCTGAGGAAGGCTTTCGCCCCTTCCCACAGTTCTCAAATTTTAGTCGGCACTAACACGGTTCCATGCCGGCCCTCGGTACACAGCCTACACTTTCCACAAACACGGGCATCTACATCCACTCACACACCAAGGATGCAAGAGAAGACAAATCATTGAGGACCCAAACAAGTAGCATGTCAATACAGTGACAACGGCCGTCCAGAAGGATTTTTGCACTCTGCAGAGGTTGTACACTTTACCCACAGGCTATGCTTTCTTTTGCAAGCAAGAAAAGCGTAACATTTACCCCACAAATACATAGGCTTCCACAGATTTCACCTATGACGCATCCAGGGGCTATCCGTCGAGGTTTCACTCTCCGATGATGCGACGGTACATTCTCGGAGCCAGATCATTCGATTACTATAGCCACGTCCTTTCCTGGCCCCCTATTACGTCGGGTATTACCAAACCAGGGGCTATATTTGTGGGCTTACGATCTCATCACGTGGGCAATTTTACATAGTTGAAAGCCGGGCAGCTAGTCATCTCACACCCTTCTCCTGGCCTCTTGTGTCCTGCCAACTTTCTATTGGTTCGATGTGGAATACTTGCATAGAGGGGATAAGTCCTGTGGTTGCACGTATTTGCTAAGTCAAGTGCTAACGAACCGGTTCTTATAATGCAGGGGCAGCGTGCTCGTCCACGACAGGTGAACCAAACCGAAGCTTAATAATTAACACCATCACCTTCTCTGAGCCCGCCCCACGACTAGAATCACCCATCTTCACCTAGCACAAGTTGCACTAATCCCACATCATTTTATTTTACTCACACCACCAAACTCATTTTAACCCATTTCGTAAATAATCGGTGTGTAGTGTGGCAATGTGTGGCATTGCAAGAGGGATCCTAAGCATTCTATTATCAAGATAACTTTCTGGTCATTAAAAGTGTTTAATGACAGAATTCCTATGGCTAACAAGGGCGCATCGTCAATCGGACGACAAGGTGGTATATCATATTAAATACAACAAGTAACTGCCATTAATATAAATAACTAATAGCAAGTGAGTATTTAACTACACAATGTTTCAACATAATTTAAAATAGATGCAAGCATTTAGGTTCTATGGGTGCAATGGCAAATCATGCGTTCAAAATGATCAAGAGGGGTTAGGGCTTGCCCCCGACGGCATCCTCTAGCTCTTCCTCGTACTCGTGTCTACAACTCTTTCTTCCTCAGGTTCTTCGTACTCTACAAGCAATACACCTCAATAAGCCTACTAAAAGAAAAGGCTATAAGAACTCAAATTAAAGCAAAACCAAATAGAAATACAGAGTTTGGATGTTTGGAAGTGGTGGGGCTCGTGATAATGGTTCCAATGGTGTATTGGTCACTGTGAACAGGGTTTGGGTACGTGGTGAGGCAAACAAGGTGTCAAAACTGATGTTTAGAAAAGGCCCCGTGGACACATTGTTCGGCTCATGTCCACGACAGTCGGGCATGTGCAGAAATGAAACAGAGGACAAACCTCGTGGTCACGAGGTTCGACCAGTAACCTTGGCCATTGTCCTGATACTGTCGGGTGGTATGTGAGCGCGCCGTGGGTCACACTGTCGGTACTATGTCCTAGCTTCAGGACACGTGAGTGAAGTCTAGCAGTGATCCGGCTCTGGGGCGCATGGTAGACACAGTGTCCGAACCTGAGGACACGTGACTGTGTCTGTGCCTGTGTCTGTGGACACGTGACCAGTGCTATGTCCATGTCAGTGAACACGTGACCAGTGCTGTGTCTGTATCTGTGTCTGTGGACAGGGGCCGTGATCGTGTCCGTGGACACACCGTGACCGTGTCCATGTCTGTGGACACAGGCCCTGACCATGTCCGTGGCCGTGACCGTGGCCTTGTTAGTGTCTGTGGATACGTGACCATGATTGTGTCCATGTCTGTAGACACGGGCCGTGTATAAAATTTGGTGCGCGCGTGAGCGTGTTTATGTGGCTGGCTCGTGCGGTCACGCGGCCGGCCCACTGACCACGCGTCCTCCACCCTGGGCCTACGCTAGTGGTGCAGCATGGGGCGGTGCCCTGCCGAAACTCTGGCCGGCCGGGCCATAGGCCGCAATAGTGAGGTGCCTGGAGGGTGGCGGGTGCGGTGGTGATGGTGGCGAGCTCGCTGCCGTCAGCGGCAAGCCGAGTTGGCGGCGGCTGCATGCCGATGGCGCGCGACAGCAGAGCTCCATGGGGAAAGCCATGGTGGCCGGGTCGGTCCCCCTTTCCTAGGCGCGAGAGCATCCTAGGTATGAGGTGGTTGCGCTGGTGACCTTGCCCGGGCCAATGGTGGCGCGCAGAGGGCTGGCTTCGTGGCCGGGAGTCGGTCGGTGGCAGCGCACGTCGAGCGGCCAAGGGGGGTGCGCAGCGGCGTCGAGGTACAATTGCTAGGCTGTGGTGGAGGATCGTGGAGCTGCTGGGCAGCATCAGGGTGCCAATGGCGGTCCAAAGGTCGGGTCGTGGTGGCTCGCGGCGGCCGATCGCGAGGAAGACGAACAAGGGAAAAAGGCAGAGTCACGAAATGTCTAGCGGCGGAAGGGGAGAGAGACCTGAGGGGTGCGGCAGCACGAAGAGCGCGCACCAGTGGCGGAAATTGGCTTTTTATAGCTGACAATTCGAGGGGAGAGGCCCGACCGGCGCGGCTGCGGCGGCGTTAAGGCAAGACCGCGCCTTGATGGTGTATTCGCCAGCTGGTGAGTCAGAGGGCAGCTGGCCTGCCCCATGGCGCCCTGGGGAGGTGTCGAGGTGCTACGGCGTTCCAAGTGCGGCCCGCACGGCGCCACGGAGCTCCAATTTTCTGGCCGGCGGCAGGGTATCATGAGGTTGAGCAATTGCGCGATGTGACAAGGCGAGTGCTTGACTGCCGTCTTCTCGTGCGGCGGAGGGCTGTGAGGTGTTACTCCCATCAGCTGGAAGGCCATTTGTCCCTCGCGGCGCGACACTGTTGATGGCATCCGACAAGGAGCGCCAGGCGGCCGAGCGGCGTCCAACCCGCCCTGGGAAACCATGGGCGCAGGGTTACCCAGAGAAGAGGCACAACGGCGGCTAACGGTCGAGGGCAACGGCGTTCCGGCAGCGGTCGTCGAGCGCGGCGTGGCCGGACAGCGGGCCATACAGGTGGCGCTCGGCTTCTGCACGGTGGGGCGACGGAGGAAGGAGAAGGGGATGCGCGCGCTGGGCCGAGAAAAGAAACAGGCTGGCCAGCCCAGCCTGGCATTTCGGCCCACGCGGAAAAGTTCAAGTCTTCCTAATTTCCTAAGGGCTGGTTAAACTCCAAACTCCAATAAATCCAACCGAGGAAAAAAAATTCTAGAAAAAAGTCAAGGTCATGAAAAATCTGAAATTCAAACATTTCACACACCCTTAATTTAAATTTTTCAAATTCTCATTTAGCTATGTAAATCTAGTTTAGTGATATTTTGGCATTTTCAAATAAAACTTGAGGAGCTAAAGGAGAAGATTAGGTAACTAAGACTTGGGTTAAGGAATTCAAATTCTTGGGATGTGACACTTATTTAATATTAAATATCTGTCGTCAAAGACATATTAAGTTAAATTCTTCACAACAATGGCCATGGTTATCCATAGGGCAAAATATCTACTTTTGCTAGGAGTAGCTAGAAACTGAGGAAATCAACTTCCCTTCAAAACAAACTAGTCTATTACCCCCAACCAAACGTGCTGTTATAGAACCCATATCCGTGAGACGCCCATCAACTAGACACTGTGCATCATTTTGAAACATTTGTTATTGTGCCATTAAAAAACTTAAAATCCCTAGAAATGATGTTGGGTATGTACCCTCCAATTCCAAACATTTATCGTCCAGCTAGTACAAATTTAAACTAGCTACCGATAGTAATTTTGTAACGAAGTTAGTAACACCTGATTTGTTTCTTTGTAGTAGGCCCATTGTAAGTCTGGTTTAAAATTTTTAGATGTCACGTTTGACTATTTCTTTTATTCAAAAAATTAGGTAAATCATGCTTTAATTATTTCTACTATAGTAAAACCATTAAATAAAAATACATAATATTTTCATAAAAAGTTTTAAATAAGACAAAAAAAAATTTCTTTTTTTTATATTTTTTCTGTGAAATTAAACTAATTTCTTTGAAATTTCATGTGATTCCTGTGAAATTCTAACTTGCGGGGGCAGCAAAAAGACGGCACAGTGGGACGGACAGAGTAGCACGGAAGGATTTATTCCTCTGTTACATGCCTTTGCTTGCTGCCGGCAGTGTGTCTTTCTCAGCCGCAGATTCGAAGGCCGCTTTGCTACGGCCCTGCATTGGCTGAGGGCGGAGGCTGGGGAGAGGAATTAACCGCCGCCTGATGAGAGCATATGCACGAGTTGTAGAGTACAGAATATGTGACACTCTGTTAATCTATTATTATGTTCATGTCTGTGCATGGATGAGCAGGATGCAGTATAAGGGCAGCCGCAATCGTATGTTCCAAGGGGTGCTAAGTGGAGAGAGAAAGGACTTGGCAAGGGCTATACACCGATGAAAAGGGTGCTATCTTACCATAAGCTAGCACCTGGTGCTACATTTGGAACTAAATGTTAAGAGTTAAATATATCTCTATGCCTTAGGCCCTCTTTGTTTTAGTTGGAGCTTTTGAGCTTTTAGAAAAGTTAGATGGTGTCTAGTTAAAAAGCTGACTGGTAAAATTTAAATATTGGCTTTTGTAATATATAGTTTCTCTGCACATCAAAAGCTGAAAAAACAGCTTTCAGTGAGCTTTTCAGCTTTTAGTTCATTCCTTTAAAAGCTAGCTTTTCAATATTCTAAAAACCAGTTTTTTAAAACTTTATTTGTTTTAGCTTCTCAAAAGCCAGCTAAAAAGCTGAAACAAAAGAGCTTTAGACAAGGTGTTTGAAGAGAAAAGAAAGTTGAAAAATAATGAGTTTTTTATTTTGGTTGGACATGGTGATAGGATTTATACATTGAATAGTTTTGTGCTAAACTAGCATCTGAGTGAGGTGACATATCTAACAATATTTATGGGTGCTATACACTTGATGCCCTAAAGAAGGATGGTCTGGCTCCGTCTGATTCTGACGATACTTTTGAGGAACCTCCTACTGATGCCTCGTTTTGTTATCCGGAGATCACACGAGGCGGCCAGGCGTCGTTCGTGAGATTGGATGCCCTTGTGGGCACATGATGCGCGCATCGATCATTGCTCCATGTGCATGCATGCATGGCCTTAGCTCGGCCATCCTCGAGCCTCGGGACGGCAACCGCCGCTGAATACAGTTCACGCCGTGGACTCCGGTGGATTCTCTTTCTGTGTTTCTGCCAGCCGCCGCCGCCGCGCTGGACCGCCGGCGGCTGACAGGTGAACGGTGATCGCGCGCGTTCTTCCCATGCAGTAACCGGCGATGCTGTCCGGTGCTCTGCTACTGGACGGAGCCTGCTTACGCGCCTGTTCCGTGTCCCACTGGACATAGCCCACTTCTCGGCCAGCTCGATCTCTCTGTCTCCCATACTCGCGTGCATGAACCTGGAATCGGAACCTTCGTTTTCATTGCCGGGTTGCGTGGGCTCTTGCCAGTGCCCATGCATAGCGCCACTGATTAGAGTATTGGATGCCAATGCTATGCGAAAGGCGAGTGAGATTTTTCTTCGTGTGGAGGCGGCAGACTCGGTACAGTAACAGCTTCGTTGGCGCCTTGCTAGTACTGGTGGACGCATGTTCTTGGCACTGTTCCGGTTTCTGATTGTCTCCAGACTTTGGACTCGTGACGTGGGCGATTTCAAGTAATGTTCCTGATCGATCGTGTGACGACGTTCAATTAAAGGAGCGATGTGATTGTCCGAGTGGATAGAGCCACAGTGAGACAGCTATGCACTGAAAACGAAACAGAGGTACTAGTAGTGAATTTTGACCACTCAGGCACTCACAGAACATCAAATTCTGGTCAGGGCTTTAGAAACCAACGATGGATCGTGGTTTTTGGCTAAATCAATCCGATTCAGTATAGGGTTAGGTATGATTTTTGACCGAAAACCGTATCTAGCACAGTAGCAAATCTGGCTAGTCGATCGGTTTTTTGTTAAACGTTAAAACCTTAAATTCTGGTACGAATAAATATTGTTTGCTAGCTGTATCGAAAATCACATGCACCGGTTTTGGACAGAAGATCAGATCGCACGATTTGAGAATTTCCAGGACACCAAAGGCTTTCAAGCTCTCCCTGAATGAGTGCATCGGGGAGCAAAAAGCCAAAAGCTTTTGTAGTCGAACTTATTAAGCTACGTCTATGTGCCTCTAGTCAGTAGCCAGTAAATCAGCCAGTACAAATACCCTAAAGCGATACGAGAAGCTCTTTCTATCGGGGAGAGCAATGGGACCTCAGATGTGAAAGAAAGCGAGACGGCTGAGAGGACAAAGAAACGAACATGTTCTCCCGTGCTCTAGTCCACCTTCCACGCTACTACGTGAGGGGACCAAATTATAAAGGTCTAGAGCACAAAGCCACAAAGAGCTAGCCGGAGGTTCGGAAAGGAGTAAGGCAAATTCTCAACTCTCTCTCTCTCTCTAGATCTCTCTCATATGAAGGGAGCCTCTAAAAGAGGGTGAACGAGCCCGGACAAGGGATAAGTCCAAGCTATATAAAGCTACAGGCACATCAAGCTCCTTGCTTCAACTTGTAGCTTGTAAAGAAATGGTGGTTAGAGTGTCGCTATCGTCATGCCGTTTTGGTTTCGACAATCGATCTTTTATCTCCCACCAAACTGATTTGAGTCCTGGTTTGTGGTTCTTCCAGTTGTCAAGGGAATAAAGAGCGTTCTACCTTGTTAATTCTACAAGAGAAGTATCTATGATCACTGATCTTTATTCCCTTATCATTGTCCACATATATATTCTGGCTCAGCAAAGCGATCAATCTACTTACTATGGGTCAACAAATTCTTGGTCCCGGCACCAGGCAAGAACATTTGTTCGCTCATGCACGCAAAGCCACGTAACTGAGGCTGGTCCCGTGAACTGCAGTGCGGACCGAGAAACACCACTACGCCTAACTTTGCACGCGTGCATGCAAGGCATTTAAAGGAACACGATGAGAAAGGTGACGCGTCAGCTGACAGTTCACTGGAAGAGGGAACGAATTTGAGGTCACCAGATCACCTATAGCGAGTTACTGTTTTGCTCTTTTTTTGTTCTCCATGCATGCCCACATGTGTGTGACGTGGTCGCGAAATATGCGGTTCGTCTTCTTCCAATCAAATAATTAGAGATGAAACGGTTCGTCTTCTTCCAATCAAATAATTAGAGATGAAAACGGTACGGAAAAATCTTGTGCTGATCGGCTTTCATATATCGTATTACATAATTTTTTCTGCTCATTTTCGATTTCAAATGTGAAAAATGGAACAAGACAAAAATGAGAAAAATAATACGGGATACGGGATCAAAAAACAGTTAGACTGTTTTCCCGCCCGTTTTACCATAATTCTGTTTTAATACGGGATTATCCCCTTTTTCATTCCGTTTACTCTTATACTGGAAAACAGGGCTACAAGCCCATTAAAAAGGCCCACTGCTCACAGCCCACGTCGCCCGCATTCACCGGCCGTCCATGTGCGTTCACCGTCCGTACGGTCGCGCGCTCGTCGTCCACCGTGTTGACCCCGTCGCTGTCCATATCACTGCCTCCCTGGTACTTCTCGGCGTTGCTGGACCCATCGGTGTTTATTCTGTTCAGAAGCAATATTGTCCCTAAGCAGCCAGGTAAGAGAAGATGATGGTTAATTGTTTTGAAGCCTGTGGTTCAACATCCAATGGTAGAAATTTTTTATATCTCAATTATTAATTTTATGCGAACCATATTCCCGACTTAATTACTTACTGGTTCTCCACCGATACCGACATACTACAGTTTTTTGACTTTCCGAAATCTTCCCGAGTTTCTGTTTTTGTTTTCATCCACTAAAATAAATACGAAAATAAAAATGAGATGCGTGTTTTCCTGACCGTTCACGTTCGTTTTCATCTCTACAAATAATTGGTCTGTGGCTTGAATGTACGTGTTTATCAGTGAATGGGACATGCATAGGTCCCTATCAATTTTCCTTTTGCACGTTCCTCACCACATAAAAGAAAGAAAATCGCTTCTAGCTACGATGCATGCGTCGAAATAGATGATTGAGATTTCAGGGAAGGTTCTTCTTTGGTATCAATCCATGCGAGCACGGAGCATTGTTTCCGCATAAATGCATGTAGGACTTGCTGTTTGGTAATTAAATGTTACTCTCTCTGGTTTTAATATATTGACACAATTAATTTCTAACATCTTCTTTTCGATCATTCATTTTATTCAAAAAGTTGTCAAATATTTTATATTTTGTTATAATTTGCTTTTATTATTAATGGTATTTTAAACTCACCTAATAATTTTACACATTTAGATAATTTTTTAATAAAATGAATAGTTAAAGATGATGTTAGAAGTTAATGTGTAGATATTTTAAAACTGGAAAGAGTACATAGAGATGTTTAGTTTTTTTATTGTGCCAATTTGAGATGTTCAGTTAATGATTAAAACAGTTTTCAAGGATAAGATGCCACAATTTTTCCAGCAGATATAGTATATACTTTTCCCATCCCTTCCCGCTCAGGAGCGCGGGAAATCCAGATAGCCCTCTTCAGACATCATGAAGCCAGTTTTCAAGGATAAGATGTACTCCCTCCATTCTCAAATTGTTGTTATCGTTGACTTCTAACATCAACTTTGATTATTCGTCTTATTAAAAAAAGTATGACGAAATTCATACAGTTTGTTATGATTTGATTTATCATTGAAGATATTAGAAACATAACTTATAATCTTACATATTTGAACTATTAAATTTTTAATAAGACGAGTGGTCAAAATTGATATTACTACCTCTGTCTCTAAATTATTGACATTTTTTTACTTTTAAACATCATGTTTTTCTTTTCGTCTTATTAAAAAAATTCATAAATATAAAAACAAATTAGTTATGTTTAAAGCATATCTTATAATAAAACTAATAAAAAATGAAATTTTTACAAATTTTTTAAATAAAACGAAGAGTCAAATATGAAATTTAAAAGTGAAAATGACAAAAATTTAGGGACAGAGGTAATACAAATCAAACGGTGACAACCATTTAATAACGGATGGAGTAGTATATAGTTCCACTGTGGCTGCATTTTTCCCACTCCTGCTAAAATTTCCCTGACTCCACCGTACGTACCACTGTGTTCAAATGAATTCCGTCTGATCCAAATCGGTAGGCATGAATACGACACTTCACATATCCAGTTCCGAGTCGCGGTCATAATAACAGTGCTACGAATTGCAACGGCTAGGTTCACGCAGAATTCAGATTGATATTTTCTTATGATCGAATGTGAACCTTGAGGATATATATCATGGCGCACACCACGTCGGACTCACCAACAACTCAACTTTGACCCTCTGTATGCCTTGAACCTGAAAACGTGTACAGATCGCCAACGCCATCTTCGTGAGCTTTTCTTAATCCAAGCTTTTGTTCTTTCTCTATCAACTCGATGACCAACCACATGGACTGCTTGGACTCATCTGGCCCCGCCGAACATGTTATGGAGCCTGACAGCCTGATCAGTTTCTTCATGTGCTTATCGTTAGCCAAGAAACCAGTAGATTACCATTTGAACCCCTGAAGATTCGTTCTCCATGACCAGTACCTCGCCCTTTTGGGACCAAACGTTTCAAACCATGGACTGTTGAAGCAAAGCAGTAGATGACTTGTGTCGAAAGCACGACGAGTAGATGCTCCATGCACTCAGATAGTGTTTGCTTCAACAGTTTGTAACGTAATTTGATTGCAGCCTAATACAAATTCCATTAAAACATGTTTGTTTTAGTTCACACTATAATCAAATACCACCTAATCAGATACCAGTCAGTACAAAACTGATACAGCCCCTTTTACCCTGTAATCAGAGTCGCACCGCTTATCCCCGCGTCGTCTTCCTCCCTCTCAATCTCTCCCCCATGGCAGCGCGCTCTCTCTCTGACGCCGGTCCACGGGAGGCAGAGCAAGAACTTCTTCGCCACCTTCTGCGTGCGCGCGACCTGCGCGGGCAGCGACAGCCTCGAGCTCGCGACCCCCGCGACGCCGACCGCCCCGGCCGGGAGCTTGGCGAGGAGCGACTCCGGCGCGCAGCTCACTACAAATATTGTTTAGTCTAATATTTGTTATTATAATTATTTTGTCACTAAAAATTTTGGTCACTTTTTAATTACTAAAATCTTGTCATATATATATATATATAATACTAACTAACAATTAGATATGTTGTTCACTAAATTCAAATAGCAACTAAACAACACGTACTAACTAAATGAATTTATCAACTAATGAACATATATTTTGATCACTAAAAATCTATATCTACAATAAAAACTAAATTTTAATAATTATTTGTTAATTTTTAGTAACCAAATTATTTGATCACTAAAACTTGTGACAAAAAATTAATTTTCTTGCAGCGGCAGGTGACGGCGGAGAATGAGACCGGGTAGAGCAGGCTCTCATCGTCCGTTGCGTTGGCGGAGAGCGTGGTGCGCGTGAGGTCGTCGGTCACCGTCTTGCCCGAGAACAGGCTGTGCGGGTGCGCCGTGCACTTGCACCGGAACCGGTCCTCGTCGTCCGGCTTGCCGTAGCCGCTGTGCGGACAGCCGCCCTCAGTCGCTGCCGCAGTGCATGGGGACAGGAGCGCCGACATGCAGAGCGAGACGGCGAGCAGCAGCGCAGCCATGCTTCGCGGCGAGAGGTCCATTTTATCGTGAGCTCTTGTTGAATAGAAGTTGTTACCGTTACTTTATTTGATCCAAACAAATCTTGTATTCACTCAATACCGTTACCATTCCGGAGGTATTATGATTACGTTACTGATTGCGATTACAATGTTGAACCAAACACTACTTCAGTTCGTCTGGTTGGCTTCTTCACAAAGGAATAGTGGAGGAATATTTTTGCCTTTTCGATCTGTCCCCGGCAAATTTCGACAGCGAAATGAACTGTTCATGTGCACGTAGCCGCACCTCCTGCTTTTCCTCTTTTCGATTTGAGCCTTCGAGGGCGTAGCTCCTGCTTTTACCGCCGCATCCCCGTAAGCATGTGCTCCAGGATTACTGAACAATCTGATGACCGTTGTCCATGATCCTTAGCTGCTTAGTAACCTTATAATAACCTTGTATCTGAAAGATTGAAAGCCATGTTTCAAGAGCACTTGTGCCAGCTGACAGAGGTACTAGCTCCTACACATCAATCAAGAAAAAGGAGACACGGAGAGCTTTGCTTTTTCTTGATGATATAATATTGTGATGGTAAAGATCTAATTTGTGTGCGCAGTGGAAAGTAATAGTTGTATTATAGTATCAAGAGGCGAAGTCATTGAAGCGAAGAATATGGAAGCTCGCGTCGCTCGTAGGGACGTCTCGCCAGCAGCGTTCCAGCGGGACAGCGACGCCCCAACCGCCGTCCCCGCCGCGCCTATAAATCCCCGTGTCCGGCCGTCCACATGGCCGCACCGCCCAGACACGGGTTGCCCGCCGCACGAACGCTTTAACTCCGGCGCACGTTACAGTTACACTACACTAGCCGCCTTGTTGATCTTCGCCGCCGCTGTCTCGGATTGGGACACGCGGTTCCGTCCCCAGCTAGCTAGACAGCTTGGTGGGTACGTGACGACGATAGCGACCGGCAACAGGGCGGCGATGTTGGGGCTGGTGCTGCTGTGCGCCGCGCTCTGCCAGGGGGCGGCGGCGCAGCACTACAACGCCATCTACAGCTTCGGCGACTCCATCTCCGACGCTGGTAACCTCTGCGTCGGCGGCTGCCCCTCGTGGCTCACCACAGGGCAGTCGCCCTACGGAGAGACCTTCTTCCACCGCCCCACCGGCCGATGCTCCGACGGCCGCATCATCGTCGACTTCCTCGGTACGTGCTTCATCATCATCATCGTCATCTAAGCCTACTGTTACTTTGTTACGATTCGAATTCGAAGCTGACCGATCGAATTGCGTGCGTCGCCCGCAGCCGAGCACTTTGGCCTGCCGCTGCCGCCGGCGTCCAAGGCAGGCGGCGACTTCAAGAAGGGCGCCAACATGGCGATCATCGGCGCCACCACCATGAACTTCGATTTCTTCCAATCCATCGGCCTCAGCGACAAGATTTGGAACAACGGGCCCCTCGACACCCAAATCCAGTGGTTCCAGCAGATCATGCCATCCGTCTGCGGCAAGGGTACGTGTTAATGATCAGCCAACAAAACATACGGTTCTCACCTAATTGATCCGACATCCTAGTACGAACGAACGATGCATCGAGTTGTAGTTACGGAGTAATAATTACCGAGCATTATTTTCAGTAGATTGCAAGAACTACCTGTCCAAGTCGCTGTTCGTCGTGGGCGAGTTCGGCGGCAACGACTACAACGCCGCGCTCTTCTCCGGCCGCACCATGGCCGAGGTGAGAGGCTACGTGCCCAGGGTCGTCAGCAAGCTCATCCGAGGCGTAGAGGTACACACCATATTCGGTCACTCACCTCATTAGGTACTGAATTCCACAACCCAGACAATGAAATTAGCAAACATTCTGACTGTAATTACAAAATTGAACTCGCAGACGATAATCAGAACGGGGGCGGTGGACGTCGTGGTGCCCGGTGTGCTGCCGATCGGGTGCTTCCCGATCTACCTGACCCTCTACGGCACCTCTAACGGCGCCGACTACGACGGCGATGGCTGCCTCAAGAGCTACAACGGGCTCTCCTCCTACCACAACTCGCTCCTCAAACGGAGCCTGGCAAACCTGCAGAGGACTTACCCGCACGCCAGGATCATGTACGCCGATTTCTACTCCCAGGTCATCGACATGATCCGGGCACCGCAGAACTTCGGTGAGTGCTCAACATTTTCTTCCTTGTTTAGTCGTCTTCTTTCATCTTCTCTGTGAGTATCCATTTAGCTGTCTTGCGAGTACGAACACGACCATGCTGATGCCGAAAGGTGTCAACAGGACTGTTAATTTGATATTGAAACGTTTTCTCAAATACTACTGGCTAGTGTCCCAATATCTGGTTTCAGTGTAGGAAAACAATATTCCAATTTAGCTGGCGTCCCTATCCCAAGCAGCAAAGGCAAAAATCCTTCACTATCCTCCGGTCCTGACCTCTCTAGCTTTGTCCTAGACAAGAACCCTGTTGCCGTGACAGAGTTGAAGTTTCTGAGACCACGGCATCAATCTTCAGCATAGGCTGCTAAGGAACATGGCCAACTAAGCAGTGTCTGCGTCAAGGATCCGTCCAAAGCATGTTGATGGGTGTGCTAGAAAGCTACTCCTACTCCAGTGGTACACACGTGTACTGTAGATTCATAAGCCTCCAGTGACTCGTTATATATGCTCAGTTGGTGGACCATGCATGACCTTTGTCCACTTAATTATTTGGGAATCTATTACCCTCCTAATCCAGTTGGCATATGTTATCTAATCATACGACTGGTCATGATGAGCAAGAAAAGCAGGTGTTGCAATATACTCCCTCTGTTTTTCAATTGTTGTCAGAATAAAAAAATAGTTTTAACAATGAATTAGATTTGTTGTCCTTATGACAAAAGTTTAAGAACGGTGGGAGTAGTTAAATAAAAATAAGGCCTTTCATTGCGATGAAGCATATTAAAAAAAAATCACCATATAATACTGACATGAAAACTCATCCATGTAGTATGTACCAACTAGATCTGCATGCAGGGGTGTGGGTAATTCACAAAGATATTCTCAAAGCGAGACAGGTTTTCATCAGAAACAATACAAGGCACATGTCCAAAAAAATTAAAAGAACAGTGTGCTCTTCTTTCAACGCACCACTAATCTCGCCTCAATCATGTTCCTAAACGGTCATTACACTTCAGTTCACGTGACTGGGAGCACTCCTTGGCACGCATTACAAGTCAGTCTCAAGTGTAACCACCTAGTTACAGCCACTATTAACTACTCTCTCCGCTTAAAAATATAAGCATTTCTAGATTTAGTCAAAGTTAAACTTTTATTACTTTGACCATTAATAATGTTTTATTAGATAAATTTTTTTTTTAATTCATCATAAAATAAATTTTCATAAAAAATATCTTTTATATTAAAAATTATGTAATTTTCTAGATTATTATTAGTAAAAGTTAAATGAGTTTGACTTTATTCAAACCTAAAAATACTTATATTTTGGAGCCGTAGTATTTCATCAGCAAGTGAAATGTTCAAATGACCTGGACCTTGGTGCTGCTGCTCATGTTTCTAGGGCTCAAGTACGGCCTGAAGGTGTGCTGCGGCGCCGGTGGCCAGGGCAAGTACAACTACAACAATATGGCGCGGTGCGGCATGGCCGGGTCCAGTGCCTGCTCAGACCCCGGCAACTACCTCATCTGGGACGGCATCCACCTCACGGAGGCTGCCTACCGCTCCATCGCCGATGGCTGGCTCAAGGGGCCCTACTGCAACCCACCCATCCAGCACTAGTAACAAGTTTGTTTGGATGGAAGTTGAATGAGAGTGTTGTTTGGTTGTTGTAGAGTTAATAGCTATATGTCGTCCTAGATTCGTTTTATAGCTGTTTGGGTGGAACAGGTAAGTGTCGAGTGATGAATTTTTTATTCGGTTACCGATTATTCAACGTTGGGTTTGGATGGAAGATGCTACTTGGATGTGTATGGGGAGAAAAATGTTTATTTGGCTCGGTTGGCATGATAATGGGCAGGAACAAAACTCCTGCTCTAAAAAAAAAATCACTGCTCGAGATAATGAACTGGACAGTGAACGAATTATTAATTCTGCGTAAGCTAGCCTTTTGCGGATAATGAACTGTAATGACGACAGGAGTCAGAAACAAATAATTTTTTTGAGCAAAGCTTCCAAGGAAATTACTACGGTCATCATTGACACGTCAAAATGAGTCGGTTTAGTTTTTTTATTTTGATAATTGCATCAGTGACTCAAATTAACAAGCTAATTGTATGATTAACTCTAGTTTTTAAGGTTTGCGCATTTGACCCTGAATTTTAAATTGCTGTTTGGCCCTCATTTCTAACACCTTTAGCAGAATTTTTTAATGATTTAAAAAAAAAATAAATTCAATAGATAATAAAGACCATGGGAAAAGAACAAAATTACCTTTGCTGTTGCAATTTTTTTAAAAAAAGTATATTCAAAATGTTGTCAAAACATTCAAATTTTTAATTACATTACATATGCGGTGTTCTGATCACCGGCACAGTACAATTTTCGTATTAGAGGGGGATTTGTGCTCGCTTCTCAATGAGGTGGCCTAGTCTACGAAAGACTCAAGAGGATTATGCTTGGTTCGAACTGTCACAGAGATGCACCTTACGTCCAGAATTGGGGATGTGAATTGTTCAATCGTATGAGGCTTACAATGAGGCAGGGTTCTTGCTCGTTCAAAGACTCCTGGCTCTCTCTGAATGTGTGTGGTGTGGGATCATATGCTGTCTATCGTGTTTGTCTAAGGTCCCCGGTGCATCCTTATACATGGCGTTGGACCAAGGTTACAATGGCTTGGATCCTATGGAACTGGGCGTTCCCCTCACAGGTGGGGCTACGAGCATCTCGAAGTTTATTCTCTGACGGCTTCTGGATGCTAAGTCATCTTGTCGTCGTCCTTGTTCTCGTGCTTTGTTTAGCGCTGGAGGGGCAAAGCCAGCTTTCCGTTCATCATCCAGCAAACAGCGTCTGCTGCACAGTGTCTGGAATCTTCCATACCGACGGGGCTGATCGCTGGAGGCGGTTGCCTGACCTAGGGGTTGGATAGGTAAGGCGGTTGATGAAGCATCTAACCCTCGAGGGTCGGATGGGCCTTGGCCTGATGGCCTGCAAGGTAATGAGCCATCCTTTGTAGCTAATTCTACGGATTGGGCCGGAATCGTGGATACCCAGGGTATATGATCCCGACACTAGCCCCTGAGTCACACGCTGTTTACGACTCTGTTAAGGCGGCGTGAGACTAAGCTGAGGACATCTTTGTGCGAGAATGCTTCGGCTCCACTGGTTTTTTGCGGGAACGCTTCGGCCCGCTTCCTCCATTAGAACGATTAGAGTAGATTTTCTTCATGATGTTTTGTCTTGGTCATGTGAACTGATTTTGACTTGCTTTTATAAATGTTATCGCATTTTCCATCTGATCATTTCATTGGGCGTGTTTGAACAGTTGGACCGGATGTAACTCGTAGGGTCTAGACTCGAGCTCGATGCAGCTGTAGAGCGGTCACCAGCCCAAACCATCACACGTTAGCTGCGAGAAAAAGAATCAAACTTCATCGCTTACAATTTACTCATGCCTGTCCGAGAGTCTACCGAGCGCTTGGCTCGGGTCGAGAGCGGATCTTGGGATGCGAGGCGCAAAGCCTGAGAATGAAAAGAAAGACGAGAGGGTCAAACCTCCACGTTTTCCAAAGTTAAGTCACGCCACTCGGGGTTTAATCGTGCGCGAGTTCGGGACTTAACTTCGAAATTTTGGGTGACCCGACCTTTGGGCGGGAGGCACAGAGCCTACGTCGCGATGGTGTTGCGAACTTGTCGCTGACCCCAGATGAGGTTGCCCTTGAGCGGGGCTTTTGGCCGATCCTTGCCGCAAGATGCTCGGAAACTTTCACTTATCTGATATTATTAGGGATAAAATCGGCGTAGTTGCTCAATATTCCATGCATTGCCAAGTTCATTGCCATTTTGATCTGCTACCTTGTAGGCGCTGGGCCTAAGTACTCTCTTGACAGTGTACGATCCTTCCCAGAGCGGCAACAAATTGTGCTGACCGACCTTCATTAGGATGCGCTTGAGGACCAGGTCCCCCAAGCGGAAAGCCCAACCCTTGATCTGCCGTGCGTGCAGTCATCATAAACTTTGTTGGTACTTGACCGACTGTAGGATGGCGACATCGCTAGCTTCGTTCAACTGGTCCAAGGCGTCTTGGTGAGTTGGCGCGCTACTTCTGACCTTCCTTTATCGTAGTTTCAGATTATTGGGGCGTCGAAGTCGAGGTCAGTCGGGAGCACAGCCTCAGCCCCAAACGTCATGATGAAAGGAGTGAAGCCCGTGGTTCTGTTCAAAGTCGTTCGTAAGCTCCACAGCATGGATGGGAGCTCTTGAGCCCACCATCTAGCAACTTGCTTGACGGTTTCGTAGTGGCGAAGTTTGAGCCCCTGGATCAGCATTCCGTTGGCACGTTCGACCTGCCCGTTAGTCCTCGGGTGAGCCAGGAGGCAAATTCGAGTTGGACATGGTACTTGTCACAGAAGTCTTGAAACTCTTTTCTAGCAAATTGCTGACCGTTGTCAGTGATGATGGAGTTGGGGACCCCAAACCGGCATATATTGTCGTAGATGAAGTTGATGGCTCTTCCAGCTGATATGCTCAGGACCGGCTTGGCTTCTATCCAATTTGTAAACTTGTCGACGGTGACGAAGAGCTGAGTGAAGCCCTCGAGCGCTTTTTGAAAAGGCTCGAGGATGTCCAGCCCCCAGTTAGCAAACAACCAGGTGATCGGAATTGTCTGGAGCTCTTGCGCGGGCATATGTGTTTGTCAAGCATAGTTTTGGCATCCGACCAATAGCTCGGTGTCAGAAACTGCCATTGGCCAGTAGAATCCTTGGCGGAAAGCTTTTTTGACCAGGGTCCTCAAGGCAGCATGGTGACCGCATACACCCCAGTGAATATCTTCTAGAAGCTGCTTACCCTCCGTCTGAGGGACGCAGCGTTGGAGCACGCCACTTGGACTTTTCTTATAGAGCTCATTGCCGACCATGATGTCGGCCTTGGTTCGGCGTGCGACACATATTACTTCATTTGTGTTGGATACAAGGGAGCCGTCCCTTATGAAGGCTTGGATATCTTGGGACCAATCGGAGATGATGGCCATGACCTCCGACCCTGAGGTTGGAGGTCAGTTGTCGACCACCGCATCGGGCCTAGGGTTGGCGGCATCATCTTTGAGCTTGATGGTTGGCTTGGCAAAGACCTCGAGGAAGACGTTGTCGGGGACCGGATCCCTCACTGAGGCTATCTTGGCGAGTGCGTCTGCTACCTCGTTCTTGCGGCGCAAGATGTGGTGGGGCTCAAGCCCACCGAACTTATCTTTCATCACATGATAGTAGACTTCCATCTTTGGGTTCCAGCAGCTTGATTCTTTCATCACATGATTCACGACGAGCTCGGAGTCGCCCTTGAGGTAGAGTCTTTTCACCCCGAGGGTGACCACCATTCGAAGCCTGTGAATGAGAGCCTCGTACTCAGCAATGTTGTTGGAGCAGCGGAAATGCTGTTCCAGGATGTAACAAAACTTGTCACCTTTCAGAGAGACGAGGACGACGCCAGCCTCAGAGCCGTTAAGCATGCAAGAGCCGTTGAAGAACATCGTCCAATGCTTGAGATCGGCAGGTTGCCGCTGAGGCGAGGAGCCGGTCGGTTGGCGGTCGGAGAGGTCGAGCATGGTCCCGACGGCTCTAGGGAGCACGGGAATAAAAAATTCCTGCATTGCAAGCTTCAAAAGAGTGCTGAGAATGCCAGCATGGTAGTGGACAAGGGAGAGGGGGTGTTGCTGGCGAGGGTGGTGAATTCTGGCGGCGGCCAAGGTCTAAAGCAAAAAATCTTGCACAAACACTCACGAAATCGATCCAATAACTAGGTCAGCGGGTGAGTTCCACCGACAGCTTTGCCTGATGAGAACATCCCTTCATTGGATACACACAATGCTCCTCCACTTACTATAGCTCTTGCACAACAATTTAATTTAGAGGTGAGTTTGCTCTCAAACACGTCTTACTTTCTTTGAGAATAGATTGCTACCTAATGATTTTATCATGATTAGAGAAGTTGTAGAAGATCAAGGGAAGCATAAAGGACTTGGAGATGCTAAGACCAGCTAGACATATTTGACCCCGGAGGAGATTTAATTCAACTCGGAGTCGAGTTGCTCCGGGTTTCAAGAACAGTCCATACTAAAAAGGACGCTTAAGTCGCATATGGGATCCATTTTGAATGTTCTAGATATGGATGGAAAGCTAAAAAAATAACCTTTACAAAGGAACTGGTCTCATCTCCAAATTCAACCGGATTCAGAGGAAATCATTAAGACAAGATGACATTCAAAAACTGCCCCGAGTGCTGCGACACTATTTTTTGATCTTTGGGCCGTGTATCTTTCTTAGGTCCATTAGTATTAGGGTTTGTCTCTAAAGATGCCCTAAAACTCTATATAATCAGTATCCACCATCATTAGGTTTTGATTTTGCTTTGTTTTTAATCTGTTATCAAACAGTTTTACTGCTTGCTGGTTTGTTGGATTCCAACTTCGTGATTTAATTTAGATTTCGCAATTGAGCTGCATTCTTCCTTGTTTTTGCTTGTGTTTTTCGATGCACAGGCTGGGAAGGCTTGGAAAGAATCATGTATACATGGTTGATAACCAGAGGAGAAGTGGTGCTGCGATTGCAGGGTTCGAATTGTGTTCATTTGATGCTGGATCGATTGTGTGTTGCATCTCCACCAAATTAATAATTACCACGACCTGACGGAAGATCAGAAACCACGTACACATCACTGCCTTCCCGGTCGAAACATCACTGTGTCAAGCCACAAACCTGAAGATTTTCTGGCCCGCTTTGATTTCCCAGAGGAGCGTGATATGTTGCTGTCCAAGCTGGCTCCATCAACGTTGGTGGCTCTCAGTTCTGCAAACAGCCGTGGAGTTTAAATACTTACACTCTGTCCCAGCAACTGGTTGAAAGATGTCAGGATTTTCGTCAAGCATCTTCCTCTCCGTGCTTGGTCAGAGGAGGGAGTTGAACAGGTTCTCGGGAACATTGTGCTGTTCGACCACAAGGACAAAGATTCTTCCATGCAAGCGCGAACACAGCTGTTTGGCTTCTACAGTTTGATGTGCAAACTGCAACCCCAGAACTTGAACCTTCTTCTTGGAGCACGCTGGCCATACTCGCTCTGTTGATTGTTGAGCGTGCAGCGCACCGCCGGAGGGCATCACTGTGGAGCTGCGCATCCACTTAGACCACTACTACAACTGGTCTCCGCGATCACACCAAGCTCTGGCGCAAGCGGCCTCCTGTCCTCCACCCCTTCAGAGGAAGAAACTAGTCCTGCAGTTCCAGCCGTTCATCTGGTTCTGTGGTGTTCCAGATGGTCGCCAGCCAAGGACACATGCTGGACCGCGTTACTCTACTGTTACGCCCATGGCCAGACCGGCGCCTCAGCAGGCTGATTCAGCGGCAGACGGAAGCGCAGGAAAGCTGTCGCGCGGCGGGTGTGTCGTGTGAATTCAAAGGTGTATGGGCCGGATTGGGCTGTGTAATGAGGTGCGTGCATATAAAAGGAGCAGTCCGGTGAGGATGAGAGGCATGCAAAAACTTGTGACAACTTAATCGAATCTATCTGTCCTTCTCCTGCCAATTCCATTCTTCTTTTCAACAACCCCTGCTCTATCTTCTTCCTCCCTTCCTCTCTGCTAACACCTGGTATCAGACGACAGTTCGATCCAATCTGGGCTCCCATGACCACTACACCAGGCTCCAATGTGCTCTCGGCGCTATGGACCCCATCGTCAAGCTCGTGATCGAGGAACTCGCAAAGGTGATCCGCGACCACTATGATCGGGCGTTCCACAACCAGCAAAAGTCCTGGGAGGAGCAATTCGCTGCAGCAGAGCAGCGGCACGATGCCCGTGTCTCCGCTATCGAGTCTGCGACCACCGCGTCGGACACCAGCTTCACCACCTGGAAACCAGAGATTGGGGAGACGATGTCTTCCATCAAGTTCAAGGTTGCCAAGCTGCACACCATCGTCAAATGTGAAGTCAAGGAACCTACTGATTCGACCGGTATCCTACGTACTCCACGGCCTTCACTCAGTGCTTCCTCTAATTCTGGCCGATCACGTACTAAACAACGTGATTCCGGGACTGGTCAGGTTTTCACCGTCACCACCTGCACCATCCAAAGGGCCTTCACTGGGTTTTCCACATTCGGGTTGTTTCCATGGGTAGTTCACTGGATTTCTCTGGTAATCGACCACCACATGCTCCTGATGGGTCTCTGGGATGATTGCCTAAGATGAATTTTCCAGAGTTTGACGGCGATAATCCTTGGCTCTGGATTTCTCGTGCTGAGATGTATGCTGTTGACTCTTCTGTGTGGATTTGAGTGGCCACTATGCATTTTACTTGTTTGGCCGCTCACTGGCTTCAGTCTGTGGAACACCAACTAAAACTCGCAGATTGGCATCAGCTCTGTGTTTGGATTTTGGACCATTTTGGTCGTGATCAGCACGAGTTGCTGGTATGCCAGTTGTTTCATTTTCGCCAAACCTCTTCTGTGGTGTGAACTTATCAATCAGCTGCGCACTGGCCTACATACTTGCCATATTGCAGGACGAAGTCTCGACTCCTCAGCGTCGTGACTTCGATAAGCCTGACCCGAGTTCTCTGTAGAAGCCTGTTCAGCGTGACAAGGGAACACCACTGCTTCTGCCCTTGCCACTGCCTGTGGACAAATCGTTGGTGCCTATCGGTGCTGAAGAGAAGAACATTGTTGCTACCAGTCACTCTATCACTAATAAGCTGCCTAATCTTAAGGCTTTTCGTCATGCTTGTGGGTTGTGTTTAAAGTGCGCTGAGAAATGGTTCGAGGGCCGCAAATGTGCCAGTTCTGTGCAACTCCATCCCTTACAGGAGATGTGGGACATGGTTGAGTTATCTGATGAGTTTTCTTCAGTCTAACTCTGGCTCTGCTGGTGATCAGCTATTTCTTGCCATCTCTGATGCTGCTGTTACGGGTTCAGAGGCACCACAGACTATGAAATTGTTGGGCAGTATTCATGGCATTCCTCTGCTCATACTTATTGACTTGGGCAGTTCGTATTCCTTTCTGAATGCTTCTATTGCTGTTAAGCTAACTGGTATGACACCTCTGGGTTCTTCCCTCAATGTTCGCGTTGCTAATGGCTCTATTTTGTATTGCCAGTCTGTATTTCAGCAGATCACGTGGGAAATGGGTGGTTACTTATTTTCTTCTGATCTGAAAGTTCTACCTCTTTCCAGCTATGACTTGATTATTGGTATGGATTGGTTGGAATCGTTCAGTCCCGTGCGTGTGCATTGGTCATATAAATGGATGGCTATACCTGGTGGTACTTCGGTCCTCTTGCTTGGTTTAACACCTACTGATACTGATACTGCATTTTATATTCAATTATATGCCACTGCAGCTGGTCCACCTTCACCTTCACTTGCTGCTTACCCTGATGACATTGCTCATTTGATTATTGACTTTGCTCATGTTTTTGGTTCACCATCTGCACCGACTCCTATAAATCGTGGTAACTCTCGATTTGGTGGAGATGGGACACAATTGATCTCGCCTCAAATCAATATGATTCCTCGCAATCGCAGCACCTCTTCTCTTCAGATTATCAAACGTGCGCACATGATTGACCTCGCCAAGAAGGCTAATCCTAGCTTGCGAATTGAAGAACACAAGAAACAACAAGAAAGAATGCAACTCAATTGTGAAATCCAAATTAAATCACGAAGTTAGAAAACCAACAAACTGTCAAACGATGAAACTATTTGATAACAGATGAAACCTAATAATAACCTTACTGTAATGACGGTGGTTACTGATGATATAGAGTTTTAGGGCATCCTTAGGGGCAAACTCTAATGCTAATGGGCCTAAGAAAGATACACGGTCCAAAGGCCAAAAGATAGTGTCGCAGCACCCAGGATAGTTTCTAAATGTCATCTTGTTTTAATGATTTCCGCTGACTCCTATTGAATTTGGAGATAATACTGGTGCCGTTAGAAAGGTTATCTTCTTAGCTTTCTAACTATATCTAGAACGTCCAAAACGGATCATGTATGTCACCCGGCGTCTGTTTTAGTGCGAAATGCTCCTGGAACCTGGGGGCAACTCGACTCTGAGTTGGATTGAATCTCCTTCGGGGTTTAACGTGTCTTTTCTGGTCTTGAGCATCTTTAAGTCCTTGTTCATGCTTCCATTGACCCTCTCCAATGTTCTTAATCATGATAAAATCATTTGATAGCAATTTATTCTCAAAGGAAGAAAGACATGTATTTAGGAACGAGCTCACCTCTAAATTTAATTATAGACTCAAGCCCATCTTCTTTTCCCATGTATGGCTTTATATCTGCAATGTTGAATGTAGGACTAACCCCGAACTCAGGAGGTAACTCAAGTTTATATGCATTATCATTAATCTTCTCAGGTACTTTAAAAGGACCAGCAGCTCTAGGCATCAATTTAGATTTTTCTAGCTCCAGAAATCTATCTTTTCTCAAGTGCAACCAAACCAAATCACCCGGTACAAATTTAACTTCATGTCTACCTTTACTACTGGCTATTTATACTTCTAATTCATCTTTTCAATGTTTTGTTTAATCATTTCATGCATCTTGAGAATAAAATCAGCATGCGCCTTAGCATCATTATGAACTCCTTCAGTAGAAGGTAAAGGCAAAAGATCAATCGGAGCACGAGGGTTAAAGCCATATACTACCTCAAATGGACTTAACTTAGTGGTTGAGTGTTCCGCCCGGTTGTATGCAAACTCCACATGAGGCAAACATTCTTCTCACATCTTCAGGTTTTTCTTTAAAATAGCACGTAGTATTGTAGACAATATACGGTTCACTACCTCAGTTTGTCCATCGGTTTGTGGGTGACATGTAGTTGAAAACAACAACTTTGTTCCCAACTTATTCCTTAAAGTACGCCAAATGACTCAAGAATTTTGCATCATGATCTGAAACAATAGTAGAAGGCATACCATGCAAACGACTTTTTAATTTTATTGCTTGCTGATTTTCATGTGTAGAAAGACGCTCTTTCTTCTCACGAGCAATTCTATCCCTATCAGCTTGTATAATTTCAGCTGGGGTTGAAGATAGTAAAGTAATTTCTTTCCTTTATGTATGAAGGTATATTTATTACTTTTACCATAGTGGATAGCATCATTATCATGTTCCCATGGATGATCCAATAACAATGAACAAGCTTGCATAGGTACAACATCACAATCTACAGAATCAACATAGGTACCAATGGAAAAAGGGACTCGACAAGTTTTCGTACCATATCAAGGTGTACCTGTGCAGATAGCGCTCGTTGGACAATGATGGTCCTATGGGCTAAAGTATCATCACCACCAAATACTTGGCCATCATCATCGTTAGGAATCTTCATCCTCAATCTTTAGTGGCAACGTATACCCACTGACTTGGGCAATCTCACTGCATACGACCCATGCCATGGCATCTATGGCACTTGATGTTGGAGGAGCGTCCTGTGGAGATAATGGAGGATATACTCTTGTTGGGTACCTATAAAGAAGGCTTACTCAAGTCCGAAGATTGAGCCCAAGGGGCTGGTTTCGGTGCTGTTGCAGTGTTGGAGGCGGTGGAAGGCCTCCTAGTTGACAGTGGTGGCGTACGTGTGGTTGACGAAGATGGAAACATCGATCGTGGAGTGTATGTATGGCTGCTATTCTGGAGTTGTCGTCGCTGTAATTTTTTTTTTGCTAGCACAACAAGGTGGAACAACTGCTTGACAGTATCATAATCTTTATAATTAATAATGTCCTAAATTTCAAGATGCAACCCACCAAGAAAAGGTGGATAGTATCCTCAATGTCCTCTTCTATCTCACAACGCATCATACCCTTTTGCAACTCAACAAAATATTTTTGAACAGATTTATCATGTTGTTCTGAGTGTTGCAATTTTTTACGCAAATCTCTTTGATAGGAAGGAGGAACAAAACGGTTGCAATTATTAGGTTGCAAATGCGCTTTGCAAAAATCATTCCACCGTAGTAAAGTAAAATCTCTAAACTTACTAGTAGCTTGTCTAACTCTATGTTGTTCAAGAACTAAGTGAGATGTAAATTTTTTCTCTACAACCATCTCTCAATCAAAATAAGCTTAAACATCATAATTACCAGAAAAGGACGGGATGGTAAACTTAATCTTAGAGAAAGGTTCATAAGGTTCACGATTTTCATTACCTCCCATACCGTGGCGGTTATGGCGTTGACGATCGCGGAATCTGTTTTGTTGTTCTTTATCGTTGTCAATGTCATCCTCATAGTAGTTCTCATCGTTAACTTCCTCTTTCTCTCTTTGTGGTGGTCGACATCTCTCAAAGGTTCTCATACAAGTTGGCGCTGTAATTCCTAGTTCGTTGTCCAGAAGAGCATCTCCATTGCACTGAATGGCTCGATCATCCTCTGATCGAACTTAGCAATAGTGCCAGCAAGTTGATTTTGATTGACAAATTCAGCGAAGTCGTCGGAGAGTTGGTAGCTTCAGAAGGTTCACCTTTATCACTTCCAGACTTACCCTTTCCTTCCATGGTTAGAACACAACAAAGATGCAAAGAAGGATATTATCTCTACACTACTATGGTGTAGGAATTGTGGTGGCAGATCTACAAAACGAAACGATTTACCAAGATTTCACATGGTTCTTACTAATGCAAGGCAAAAGATGGTACAACCAGTGGCAGAAGAGACCAGTGAGTCATAATTTCACAATTGCAAGGTCAAATGCAGTGCTGATCCGAGGTGGATATGTGAAGTTTGGAGGGCTGAAATATTGATTAGCGGAACACAATTCTATAACAAATAGTAATGCTGAATATGTGTTCCAGTATGTAATTCTAGTTGCTGGTCAAATCTTAAGAAAAATTCAGATGCGAACAATGATAAGACACAAAGATCAACAATAGACACGGCTCCAAATATCAGCAATCAGCATGGTATAGCATAAGATAGTGATGTCACCTCGATGATGTCACTTTTTTATCTTTGTTTTGAATTTTCACTATTTTTTTCTTTTTCAAAGGCACAAAAACAGGAACATCAAGAAGTTTTAGACTGATCCAATGAAGGATGTGTTCTGTGGAAAATCACGAAGGTGTCCAAAATTGCACGCAAAATCTTGTAAATTTACAAAGGTCCACTTCTAGGGGGGATTTAGCCTTGAACATTTTTTTGAACCCCAACAAAGTGGGGGAGAGCCAGATGCGTCTTTTTGTTCTGAGAATTTTAATAAAATGCGCCCAATTTCGAGTTCGTATGCAAAAGTTTTGCATGTTTTACTGAAAGGTGCTGAGATATGTTTTTTTGAGGGCGTGAAACGCAATGGGGATGTAATCGGGTGGCGATTTTGTGGATGATTGAGCAGCAGATAATTATGGAGAGGTGGTCTATGTACGGAGGATCTGTTTGTGGTTGAAATATGGGGTGGGTGGGATAAAATTTCTGATGAGAACATCCCTTCATTGGATACACACAACGCTCCTCCACCTACTATAACTCGTGCACAACAATTAAATTTAGAGGTGAGCTCGTTCCCAAACCAATGTCTTTCTTCCATTGAGAATAGATGACTACCTAATGATTTTACTATGATTAGGAATATTGGAGAGGATCAAAGAAGGCATGGAGGAGGATTTGGAGATGCTCAAGACTAGCAAGACACGTTTGACCGCGGAGGAGAGTCAATCCAACTCGGAGTTGAATTGCCCCTGGGTGCCAGGAGTAGTTCGCACTAAAATAGACGCCCAGGTCGCATACGAGATCTGTATTGGACGTTCTAGAAAGTAAAGAAGATAACCTTTCCAACAGCACTAGTCTCATCTTCAAATTCGACCAGAACCTGCAAGAATCATTAAAACAAAATGACATCTAGAAAGTGCCTCTGGTGCTGTGACACTATCTTTTGGCCTTTGGGCCGTGTATCTTTTTTAAGGTCTATTAGTGTTAGGTTTTATCCCTATGGTCATTCTAAACTCTATATAAACAGTAGCTGCCATCATTAGGGTTAGGTTTTGATTTAGTTTTCTTCTCTTATCAAACAGTTTCGTTGTTTGACAGTTTGTTGGTTTTCTAACTTCGTGATTTAATTCAGATTTTGCAATTGAGTCGCATTCTTCCTTGTTCTTGCATGTGTTCTTCGATTCGTAGGCTGGGATTAGCCTTCTTGGCGAGGTCAATTGTGTGTGCACGGTTGATAACCAGAGGAGAAGTGGTGCTGCGATTGCGGGGTTCGAATCGCGTTGATTTGAAGCCGGATCGATTGTGTGTCACATCTCCACCAAATCGATAGTTACCATGACCTGACAGAAGATCGGGAACCATATACACATCAAGTAGTAATTAGAGCTTCAGGTATATCATTAGGTTCACATTATCCTTATTTAATTTGCATTCATCCTATCGTCCACACAAAAGCCGCAGCACAAAAAAAAATAATAGATCGTTAGGTGTTTCTCTGTCCAAGCCATGTTTAGCCTTTGCATAATTTTATTTCAGAGTCCATACTATTGAGTTTGTATCCTAGTTTGTTCTTTGGTTGCTGGATTCGAAATCTTTTTGCATCCAATTGTTTGCCTTCATCGTTCATTGTTTCATCATTCGGATTCTTACCATATTTACATATGTTATTTGTTTCCTTTGCAATGAAACTTTAACCCACCCACCCACCCCATGTTTCAACACAAATAGATCTAGCCTTCATAGATCTACCTCTCCATAATCATCCGCTGCTGAATCATCCAAAAAATTGCCACCAGATTTCCTCCCGATTGCGTTTCACACCTTCCAAAAAGTGTCCCGGGCACCCATCGGTAAAACCGGCATAACTTTCTCATACGAACTCAAAATCCTGAGATTTTTCTTTTCAAATTCTTAGAACAAAAAGTTACAAGATTTTACTCGCAATTTCAGACATCTTCGTGATTTTCCACAGAACAGATACTTCATTAGGTCGGTCTGAAACTTCTTGGTGTTCTTACTTTTGTGCCTCTAAAAATTAAAAAATAGTGAAAATTCAAAAGAAAAATAAAAAAGTGACTTCATCAAGGTGACATCAGTCTTGTGCTATACCGTGCTGATCACTGATCTTTGGAGCCACGTCTGTTGCTGATCTTTGTGCATTCTTATCATTATTCGCATCTAAATTTTTCATAAGATTAGACCAGCAACTGTAAGTACATACTTGGAACACTTATTCAGCATTACTATCTGTTATAGAATTGTGTTCCACTAACCATTATTTCAGCCCTCCAAGCTCCACATATCCACCTCAGATCAGCATTGCGTTTGACCCTGCAATTATGGAATTATGACTCTCTGGTTTCTCCTGCCACCGGTTGTACCATCCTTTGCCTTGCATTGGTAAGAACCGTTTAAGAACTCGGTAAGTCGCTTCCTTTGCAGATCTGCCACCACAGAACCCACACCACCGCAGTGTAGGGATAATATCCTACTTTGTTTCTTTGTTTCCTTCTAACCATGGCAGGAAAGGGAAAGTTTGCAAGTGATAAGAGTGAACCTTCTAATGCTGCTAACTCTCCAAATGACTTCGCTTATATTGTTAGTCAAAATCAATTTGTTGATACTCTTGCTAGGTTCGATCAGAGGATGACCGAGCAATTCCAAACAATGAACTAGGAATTAAAGTGTCTCTCAACTCGTATGATAACCTTTGAGATACGTCGACCACAACAGAGAGAGGAAGTGAAAGATAAAGTTAATGATGAGAGCTATTCTGAGAATGACGTTGACAATGATAGAGAACAACAAAATAGGATGTGCGATCGTCAACGCCCTAACCACCAAGGTATGAGAGGTAATGAACATCGTGCTCCTTACGAACCTTTCGCTAAGATTAAGTTTACCGTCCCACCCTTTTTTGGTAATTATGATGCTGAAGCTTATCTTGATTGGGAGATGGTTGTAGAGAGCAAAACTTCATATCTCACTTAGCTCCTGAACAACATAGAGTTAGACAAGATACTAGTGAGTTTCGAGATTTTGCTTTACTATTGTGGACTGATCTTTATAAAGCGCATTTGCAACCTGATAGTTGGGACAAATTGAAAGCTGCTATGCGTACCCGTTTTGTCCCTCCTTCCTATCAAAGAGATTTGTGTAAAAAATTGCAACGCTTAGAACAACATAATAAATCTATTCAGGAATATCTTGCTGAGTTACAAAAGGGTATGATGCGTTGTGGGATAGAAGAGGACTTTGAGGATACTGTTTGTCATTTTGATGCTAGGTTGCGTCGTGAAATTCAGAACGTAATTGATTATAAAAATTATGATTCTATCGAGCAGTTGTTCCACCTTGCTGTGCTTGCGGGAAAAGAATTGCAAGGACGACAACTCTAGAACAGTACAAGTACATACACTCCATGGTCGATATTTCCTTCTTCGACCACACATACACCACCTAAACCAGCCTCTTCGACGTAATCTTCGGATTTGAGTAAGCCTTCTTTGTAGGTACCCAACAAGAGTAGATCCTCCAGTACCTCGACAGGATGTTCCTCCAACATCAAGTGCCAAAAATGTCATGGCATGGGGCATATGCAGCGAGATGGCCCACGTCGGCGGACATACAATGTTACTGAAGATGAAGGATACATAAGTAATTCAGATGTTGAAGACAAATAATCTGATGATAAAATTCCTGATGAGGATGATGGCCAAGTATTTGGTTCTGACGATACTTCGTCTTACAGGGCCATCATTGTCCAACGAGCACTCTCTGCACTGGTACACCCTGATAAGATTCAATGCCATAATCTTTTTTAGATTTACTTTGTGAGCAAGAACCGAGGCACACGTGCGATCATTGAAGGCGAGAGCTGCAAGAACTTAGTGAGTACTGATTTGATCACTAAGCTTGACTTACGGTCACACCCGGTTTTATGGCTAAAACTGAATGACCCTTTGTGTGCCCAAGAACAAGTTTCACACATAAAGTGATTTCATTAATGGTAAATAGAACATTGTCTCGAATAACTAAACTATTACAAAAATAGACTAAGAGTCTTATTGAATTACAAACCAAAACAACGGAAAATTGTTACGATTAACTAAGAGTCTTACCATTAATGAAGTCACTTTATGTGTGAAAATTGTTCCTGGGCACACATAAAGGGTCATTCGGTTTTAGCCATAAAATCGGGTGTGATAGAAATGGTATCAGAGTAGTGTCGACCATAGAACGCAAGCCTAGAGTAGAATGGACGTCTAGAATCAATTTCAAAACTAGTTGCCAAAAGTGTTTACAAATATTCATTTATTCCTTACCATAAATCCATCTATTTTCTAACCCATGTGTCTCTAAAATTTTAGATGGAGAGAACCAAGTACAAGCAAGAAAGACCACAGGACCGAAAAGAAGGCCACTGGGACCGATAGCGAGAAGGTTTGCAAGAAGGTCAACGCCAGTTCCACCACCCGTTGAGCTATAAGCCAGTTCCACCATATCCATTGGCACCTATGTTGATTCTGTGGATTGCGATGTTGTACCTATGCAAGCTTGTTCGTTATTATTGGGTCATCAATGGGAATATGATAATGATGCTATCCATTATGGTAAAAGTAATACATATACCTCCATGCATAATGGAAAAAAATTACTTTACTACCTCTGATACTTGCTGAAATTGTACAAGCTAATAGGTATAGACTTGCTAATGAAAAGAAAGAATATCCTCTTAAATCTGAAAATCAACAAGCAATAAATTTGAAAAGTCCTATAATGCTTGTTATAAAATCTGATCTTGCTGAAATTTATGATGAAAATGCTTCATGTTATACTTTGACATGCAACGATACATTGTTTTCACTTGAGGATCTAGCTTCTTCTTTGGATGCTCTGATTGCTTACCTTTTGCTGGACTACATGATAATTTTCCACCCGAGGCACCTCTAGGACTACCAACCATTCGAGAGATTGAGCACCAGATTGATTTGATTCCTTAAGCAAACATGAAATGGTAAACACCCTCAACAGAATGGGGCCACATCGAAGAAGAAGATGAGCTTGAGTCGAGGACAACTCTGATTCAAGAGGGGGAGGCTGATGAGGACATCCCTTCATTAGATACACACAATGCTCCTCCACCTACTATAACACGTGCACAACAATTGAATTTAGAGGTGAGCTCGTTCTCAAACCCATGTCTTCCTTCCGCTGAGAATAGATAGCTACCTAATGATTTTACTATGATTAGGAACATTGGAGAGGATCAAAGGAGGTATGGAGCAGGATTTGGAGATGCTCAAGAACAGTAAGACACGTTTGACTCCGGAGGAGAGTCAATCCAACTCGGAGTTGAGTTGCCCCGGGTTCTAAGAGCAGTCTGCACTAAAACTGAAGGTCACATACGAAATCTGTTTTGGACGTTTTAAACATGATTGAAAAGATAAGAAGATAACCTTTCCAACGGTACTGGTCTCGTCTCTAAATTGGACTGGAACCAGCAGGAATCATTAAAACAAGATGACATCTAGAAACTGCCTCGGGTCCTGCGATACTATCTTTGCCTTTGGGTCGTGTATCTTTTTTAAGGTCGATTCGTGTTATGGTTTATCCCTAATGTCATCTTAAACTCTATATAAACAGTAGCCGCCATCATTACGGTTTGGTTTTAATTAGTTTTCTTCTGTTATCAAAAAGTTTCGGCGTTTGATGGTTTGTTGGTTTTCCAACTTTATGATTTAATTCAGATTTCACAATTGAGTTGCGTTTTTCCTTGTTTTTCCTTGTGTTCTTCGATTCGCAGGCTGAGATTTGCCTTCTTTGCGATATCAATCGTGTGTGCACGGTTGATAGCCAGAGGAGAATTGGTGCTGTGATTGCGGGATTCGAATCGTGTTGAGTTGAAGCCGGATCTATTGTATGTCGCATCCCCACCAAATCGATAGTTACCACGACCTGACGGAAGATCGAGAACCACATACTCATTAGTTTCAATGCAAAGGAAACAAAAAGCAGATGTAGAATGATAACAGATATGAACGATGCAGGTGATGAACGTTGAAGGAAAACAACTGGATGCAAAAAGATTTTGAATCCAGCAACCAAAACACAAACTAAGGACACATACTCAACACTATAGACTCCAAAATAAAATTATGCAAAAGCTAAACATGGCTTGGATAGGGGAACACCTAACGATCTACTGTTTTTTTTGTGTTGCGTTCTATTTATAGACGATAGGATGAATGCACATTTGACAAAGATAGATGTGAACCCGACAGTATACCTGAAGCTTTGATTACCACTTGATGTGTACGTGGTTCCCAATTTTCTGTCAGGTAGTGATAACTCTCGATTTGGTAGAGATGCGCCACATAGTCGATCTCGCCTCCAATCAACACGATTCGAACCCTGTGATCACAGCACCACTTCTCCTCTGGTTATCAACCATGCGCACACGATTGACCTCGCCAAGAAGGCTAATCCCAGCGTGTGAATCGAGGAACACGAGCAAGAACAAGAAAGAACACAACTCAATTGTGAAATCTGAATTAAATCATAAAGTTGGAAAACCAACAATAGTCAAACGATGAAACTGTTTGATAATAGATGAAAACTAAACAAAATCTAACCCTAATGACAGCAGCTACTCATGATATAGAGTTTTAGGGTTTCTTTAGGGTAAAACCCTAATGCTAATGGACCTAAGAAAGATACACAGCCCAAAGGCCAAAAGATAGTGTTGCAGCACTTGGGGCAGCTTCTAGACGTCATATTATTTTAATGATTCCTGACTCCGATCGAATTTGAAGATGTGACCGGCACCATTGGAAAGGTTACCTTCTTAGCTTTCCAACCATATCTAGAACATCCAAAACGGATCTCGTATGCAACCTAGGTGTCCATTTTAGTGCAGACTGCTTTGGAACCCGAGGGCAACTCGACTCCGAGTTGGATTGAATCTCCTCCGGGGTTTAACGTGTCTTTTCTGGTCTTGAGCATCTTCAAGTCCTTCTTCATGTTTCCATTGACCCTCTCCAATGTTCGTAATCATGATAAAATCATTTGATAGAAATTTATTCTCAAAGGAAAGAAGATATGTATTTAGGAACAAGCTCAACTCAAAATTCAATTGTCGTGCACGAGCTCTTGTGATTGGATTATCTATAGTAGATGGAGGGGCATTATGTGTATTCAATTACGGGATGTCCTTATCAGCACTTCAGCAAGACAAGGAATGCTATTCCTCACATTGAGGATCCGGAGGTCATCATTGCCTTCAGAGAAGGAGTCTCTGATATCTACACTGCAGAATGGCTAGCTATTGAGGAGCCCCAAACAGTCTGCCTCCTCTTGTCAATACCGAAACCTGCATCAAAGTGTCTGAAGCACGGGTGCGACTCGCTGACGAAGTGAAGTCCATGAATTCCCACAAAAAGACTAAAGATCGGGAGGTCAATGCTGCTGGCCGTGAAGGCAGCGACCGACCCGAGAAGAAGAAGAAGGCCTTTGTAAGGCACGAAGATGCGAAGAAGTGGTGCCCTGTGCATCGTTCCAGGAACCACGACTTTGTCAAGTGCACACTCTACTTAGAGCAGAAAAAGAAAGACGCTCCTAAAGCCCCAACGGCTCTCTGGCCTGAGGCACCGGCTAGAGGTCGTTGGAGGGTTGAAGAAGTTGTCGAGGAAGATTTCCCAGATGTCAACATGATCTACGGGGGAAGCACAGCGGTTTCATCCGAATCCCAATACAAGAGGTACGAGCGGGAGGTATTCAATGCCGTTCCCGTTAGCAAGAAGATGCAGTGGTACAATGCAGTGATAACCAAAGACGGAGCTTAGGGTTGAAGAAGACTGAGCTAGACACTTCAAATAGGGGGCCCCAGAAGTCATCTCCTCTAAGCAGCCACGCATTGATAGTGGTGCAGTACTTACTGTTCCAAAACCCGCTGTCGAAGTCCCTGAAGTACCAACTCCCAAAGCTCCAACCGAAGAAGAATAAGTGCTGCCACTAGCAACCAACAAGACCGTTCCACTGGATCTCATTGATCCTACCAAGCAACTGATCATCGGGGGTTCCCTATCTTCTAAATAGGAACTCACGCTTATCACCTTGCTTTAGGAAAATGCTGATGTCTTCGCATGGGCACCTTCAAATATGCCCAAGATTTGCAGGGAGGTGATCGAGCACAAGTTGGGGATTGACCCAGCCCTCAGGCCGGTCAAACAGAACGAGCGACGCTACACTCTAGATAGGCGCGACGCCATCCATGTGGAGATCACTAGGCTTTTATAAGCCGGGGTCATCAGAACAGTAGATTATCCCTCTTGTCTAGCAAACCATGTATTAGTTAAAAAGTCTGATGGGTCTGACGGATGTGTGTAGACTATACGTCTCTTACTAAAGCATGTCCCAAAGATGAGTATCCTCTGCCTCGAATTGACTAGATCATGGATTTAACTTCCACTAGCAAGTTGTTGAGTTTCCTCGATGCCTACTCAGGCTACCATCAAATTAATATGCGAATCAAAGACAAAGAGAAGACAGCGTTCATAACTCCCTTTCGGAGCATATTTCTATGTGAAGATGCCGTTCGGCCTCAAGAATGCTAGGGCTATATACCAGAAGTGTGTTCATATCATTTTTGAACACCAGATTAGAAAAAATGTTGAAGCATACATTAATGACATCGTCGTGAATTCTAAAGAGCGAGGGGATCTGCTTAAGGACCTAACCGAGACCTTCGATAACCTTTAAAAATATCAAATGAAGCTAACCCCAAAAAAGTGTCTTCGGGGTATCTTATAGCAAGCTGTCAGGATACATGGTCTCTGAGAGGGGAATTAATACAAATCCAAAGAAGGTGGATGTTATAGAGCAACTACAGCCACCTTGAAATTGGAAGGAGATCCAGAAGCTGGCAGGAATGATGGCTTCCCTTAGCAAATTCATATCGCGATCAGGAGAAAAAGGTATGCCATTCTACAAGTTGTTGCGCAAGCAAGATGGATTTCAATGGGACAGTCAAGCAAAAGCGGCTATTCAAGAATTCAAGTGGCCTCCGACTCTATAGTCAGTATTGTTCTTACAGTGGATCGAGCAAGCGAACAAGGGAATTCAGTGCAGTCACGGTATATTTCATCAACAAGATCCTGAAGGACGCTCAGAAAAGTTACCCGCTGACGCAGAAGCTTTTGTACGCGATCCTGATGACGTCCCGAAAGCTCCTGAAAGGGGCTGGGTTGGAGTTGTTCTGAAACCTCCAAAGGAGAATTTCTGAAGTATGCTTTCCAGCTGAAGTTCAATGCCACCAATAACGTAGTAGAATATGAAGGCTTGATCAACGGATTGCGTGTTGCAAAGTCCCTGGGCATCAAGAGGTTGCTGATTCATGGCGACTCTCAACTGGTGGCCTGATAGGTGCACAAAGAGTACAACTGTAATGATGAGAAGATGTCCGCTTATCAAGAAATTGTTCGTTCCATTGAAGATTTTGTTTGATGGATTTGAGATTCGGTACATCCCTCGGCTGGATAATCAAGATGCGGATCATCTGGCATGGCTGCTATCCTCCCGATCAGCTGTCCCTGATGCTGTAATTGTTTAAGAAGTTCTACAGCCTTCCGTCATGGTCAAAGTATCAAGGGAAGCTCCTGAGATGTTGTTGCTCGAGTCTGAAGCTCAAAAAATGGATTGGATGCGTTCAATCTGCACTTTTATTGAGGGCAACCTGATCCCAAATGACGGTGCTGCCACCTCATGCATTACGCGCATTGCCAAGCAACGTACCATCATCGACAGGATATTGTTCAATAAAGGAAGAAACGATATGCTGATGAGAGGCATATCGCAGGAAGAAGGTATCCGTCTTCTTAGGTGATATACATGAAAGTGCATCTAGGATCCCATCTGGATTTTGGGATAAATTGTGGCAAACAATAGAAGTATTTGATGGTATTTTGTGCGTATGTGTGCAAGGATATGATTAAAGGAAACTTTGTTGACCCCCAAAAAGAAAAAAGAGAAAAGATGGCCCCACGACTTCAAACCATCTAGCTTTTATCTTTCTTGAGTCATAGGACCACCGTACCAGAAATCACACAAGCAATCTCTCAACCCAACACTTATGATTTCTCACAAATCACACAAGCCTCACAAAGAGGGGTTGGGGAGAGCTCTAGAATGCTTTGGCTCAGTTATGGACGTGAGAGAGGAGGTATTTAAACCACTCCCTCAAAAACTAGCCGTTGGGGCTGAAACTGAGAAAACCAGAACTTCCGGTTTCCCAACCGGAACTTTCGGTTACTAACGGTCACTAGCCGTTAGACACAACTCTGGGAAAACCAAAACTTTCAGTTCACCAAACTGGAACTTTCGGTTTGGGACCTCCGGCAAAGTGCCGGACACTCCGATGGTTGGGAACCTCGACTCCAGAGAGGGCTTCTCGGACACTCTGGTCAAGTACGGGACACTCCGATGAAGACTTAGGCAATTTTGCTAGAAACTACCAAAACCAGAACTTTCAGTTTGGAAAATCAGAACTTCCATTTTTTCTGTTTCAACAAAACTTGTGAAAGTGTATGGCCATTGTGTTTCTCTCCTCTCACTTGGGTTTCCATGAGCACTGAGATTATGTTTTAATCCATGCTGCATCCCCCTTGATAGAGCGGCATACCTTTACTCAAGAATTAAATAAAAGCTATAAGCAACACTTGAGCTTCACTTCTTGAATCTTGCCACTTCTTCATAAAATTGCTTCTTGAGGGTGAGCAACATGTGCTTTCCTTGAGCAACTCCATCTTGAGCTAGTAATCTTGGAAACTTTCAATCCATGTGATCAATATCCACTAAAATTCTTCCAAGTTACTTCTTATCTTCTTTTTCAATAGAATATCGACACTTAGCAAACTATGACTCCTTGTAGCTTGAAAGGTCCATCACGATTCAACTCAACTAGTCCTTCTCCGGTACTAAGGTTCTTCGGCGCCAAGATCTCTTCTTGCCTTTCTCCCCTTCCCGGTCCATCGCAACTACGTCAAGCTAATCCTTTACCTTCTCACTCACTTGAGTCAATTGTTGCCTTGTGTCTTCAATGAATGCTTCTTGATTTCCTTGTTGTCAACTTGAAACTTCATAAGTCAAGAGCTTGTATTTGAGATTTTAATTATATCCATCATAACTTTGATCTCATTTTTGTTTGTCTTCACTCTCTTGACTTTCTTGATATTAACCTTCAATCTTCATGTGTCAAGTGCTTCTTATTGAGATCTTAATCCTTGAGCAATCATAACTTGTGATCTCATCCTTTGCTTGTCATTACTTTCTTGACATGCACGTCAATCCTTATCTGACAAGTGACTTCTTATTGAGATATTAATCTTTAGGCACTCATAGCTTTCAATCTCATATTTGCTTATTTCTTCTTCACTTGACTTAGGATGAACGTCCTCTTCATTCTTCATGTTCCAAGTCACCTTTTTGTTGAGATATTCACTTGGAGTATACATATCTTTTGATCTCACTCTTAGCTTGTAACAATTTCACTTGACTTAGCATGAGCAACCTCTTGACTATGAGAAATGCGGTAATCTTCATTAAATCAAGACTTCTCAATATTCTTTTTGGACTAACAACCTGCTCATAAACTCAACAAATAATGTTAGTCATTTAATCATGTTGTCATTCAATTCACCAAAACCCACTAAGGGTGTAGATGCACTTTCAGTCAGTTCCTCCAAAGGTGTTGGAAGCCCCGTAGAGAAGCAACTCTACTCAAGCATACAATTCGATTAAAATGAGCTGAAGAATGAGCTGAAGACGGGGCAAGGCTCAGGAAAGATTCTCATCTTTGATGAAACATTCAACGAGCATTGAAAGTACCGGATGCTCACGTACCTTGAGTCTATGGGACCGCAAATCTGGAGAATTGTAGAGAAGGGGTTCACATTTAAAGTTGAAGAGAATGCTACTCAAAAGGATGAAGCCAATATGCTCCACAATGATCAAGCTGCCACCATCATCATTTCAGCGGTAAGCCCTCAAGTATGCACCAAGGTGATGGGGATAAGGAACGCCCATCAAATTTGGAAGAAGCTTAAGATCATTCAAAAAGAGACGGACACCGTCAAGGAAGCAGGAGAAGACCTCCTAAGAGGACAATACAACTTGTTCATTAGGAAAAAGAATAAAGGGCCACAAGAAGTACACGATCATCTCATGGAGATCATCAACAAGAGAAGAGCACTGGGAGTGAAGCTTGAAGACATTGAAGTGAACAAAAGGTTACTTCAAGCACTCCAACTTTGAAACTCACATTTGTGCACTCTTATTAGGGAGAAGGACTACTTCAAGAACTTCACCATGGATGATGTGTGTGGAAGACTCCTTGCACAACAAGATCAAGATGAAGAAGCAAGAAGAGTCAACTCTCTAATCGGCAACACCAATTCTGAAAACAAGAGCATAGCTCTCAAAGCTAAAGGGAAGAAGGTGTTCATTCAAAGCTCAAGTGAAGATGAGAGTGATGATGAGGATTTCGCGCTGCTCATGAGGAAGTTTATGAAGTTTGTGAAGAAAGGTGGATTACACAAGAAGGGCTTTAGCTAAGGTAAAACTAGAAAATCTAAGAGAATTTACTATAAATGTGGAGGGGAAGGTCATTTTATTCAGAGTGCCCAAACACCAAGAACAAGGAGGAGAAGGACAAGAAAAGTGAAAAGGTGTACAAGAAGGACAAGGGCAGGAAATACAACAAACAAGCCCACATAGGTCAAGAATGGAACTCTGACTCTGACTTCGACTCCGATGCAAATTATGGTGGCATTGTTACATTGGCGATCGGCATCACTCCAATCAACACTTCATTCTTTGGAAGCTTGAGCGATGATGAAAAAGAAGCTGCACCGGTTTGCCTCATGGCAAGAGGGAATAATGTATCTAAATCTAAACACGTCATCTCTAGCGATAGTGTAGATAAAAATAATGTGCCTAGCTTGCTTGAATTAATGGCTGTACTTGAAAAAAAAGGAAGAAATTGAGAGGCAAGAGGTTATTCTTGAGAAGCAAGAATAATTGCTCATTCTTGAGAAGAAGAGAAACCTTGATCTTGAGAATATCCTAGCTCTTGAGAGGATGAAAGTAGATGAGTTAACTAAATCTTTGACTGAAGTTAATGGTGCAAGCGAAACTTTTAGGTTCGCTAAAGATCCACTTCAAGAGGAGTTTAACACGTTGGAAAAACTCTACTCTTCTCTTAAAGCGCAAGTTAGCAAATTTAAGAGAGAGGCATCTTCCTTGAAAGAAGCGTCTTGCCCCTCTTTGCCTGTTTTTTGTGATAGGTGCAAAGATGTTGAGATTGAGAAGATCATTGATAATGAGAAGATGATTGCAAACCTTCAAGAGACAAGAGGAAATCAAGACTCTCAATGTCCAAACTCAACAAAGCAAAGTGTCGTCGAGCAAGAGAAAGCCAAGTATGCAAGAGCAGCATACACCAGCACTAGACATCCACATGTCAAAGATGGCATTGGTTACTTAAATGGTAAAAGCCACAATTCAAGGGAGAACAAAAATAGCAATGAGTTCGTGTAGTTCACTAAGGGAGGAAGCTACAAGATCAAGAATGAAGCTTCTCCAAAACTCTCTTCGAATTCTTCTAATGCATCTCATTTCATTAAGCTTTTTCTTGATTTTGATGCATTCTATGTGCTAACCAAGAATTCTGGTGGCAAAATTGTTGCTAAATATATTGGGCCACGCCACAAGAACACCAAGTCTTGTGCGTGGGTGCCAAGTCACCAACATGAAAGAACACAAACAAATTTGGGTACCTAAAAACAAGGCCTAATTTGTTTTGTAGGACTACTCCTCCGGTGGAAGAAGATGGGTGATTGATAGTGGGTGTACAAATCACATGACCGGGGAAGAAAAGTGTTCTCATCTATTGAAGAGGACAAGACACAAAGTGATAAACGTCACTTTCGGAGACGACAGTAAAGGGAAGGTAATTGGTCTTAGAAAAATTGCTATTTTCAATGACCTATCCATTACGAATGTCCTTTTGGTTGAATCTTTGAGCTACAATTTGTTATTCATTTCAAAATTATGTGAGATGGGTTACAATTGTTTGTTCACAAATTATGATGTGACCATCTATAAAAGAGGGAGTTGTACCATGCCATTCAAATGCTACTTGAAGGAAAAACTTTACTTAGTTGACTTCATTACTAATGAAGTAATCCTGGATACGTGTCTTGTTGCCAAGTCAGCATTGGGTTTGTTGTGGCATCGCCGCCTAGCCCATGTTGGCATGAGAAACCTCCATAAACTCCAAAAGGGTGGTCACTGTAACATCCCGAATTTTCGAGTTAATAAAGTGGCATTTCCCCAAATTTTCGTTCTAATTTAATTGTCTGTTCCAATATTTTGTTCCGTTCAAAAATTCATTCGTTCTGAAATTCGTTTCGTCCAAATCCGAAATCCGTTCGTCTAAATTAATCCGGTGCCGAAATAATTTAGTCCGCGTAATTATTTCTCGGAAATTCCCTAATTAATTTTTGAGTCTCTAAATATTTCTCCAAATTAATTTCTGCAGCCTTCCTAATTGTTTCATGTTTTTCAATCATATTCTAGATTTATTCCTAACCTACCCATTTTAATCCCCACCTATAAATACCCCTTAACCCTAATCCCCTTTCCCATTCCCATTTTTTTCCCCCTTTTTCTTTCTTCCACCGCAAGCCTGAGACCTTCTGCTCGCGCCACCACTCGGATTTTCGCGTCGACCGGCGACCCACGCCCCGACGTCACCTCGTCCCTGCGCTGCTTTCCTGCCGTGCCCGTTTTCCGCGCCGAGTCGTCGTCGCGCCGTTTCCTCGAGCCCGCCGCTAGAGTCCGCGTCATCGACTCCGCGCTCTGCCTCGATCCACCGGTCTCCGCCCCGTCTCCGCTCTCCGCCGTCCCTGC
>BCLG01000065.1:42488-61964 GCA_001602295.1 Zoysia matrella
TCCCTGCCGCGTCAGCCAGCGCTGGTTCCCGAGACCGCGTCAGGGCCGCACCACGCCGATCCCCCCTTCTCCGATTTCCGCGTTGGTTCCGATCTTCGATTTCGTCTCCAATTTCAGATCTCGGTGAGAACAATTTTTCCTCTCTTTCTTAATTCATTTTCTGTTCCGATTAATTGTAGATTAATTGCTATTTTAATCTACGATTAATTATTCTGCAATTTATCTAAATCCTTGTGATCTCGATTGTTGCAAATTCTGTGGAATCCTATTTGATCTCCGATTAATCCCGAAATTGTCCCGTTATTTTGTTTCGTCGCGATTATTGTGTTGGGTTGTTCCGGGGAATGTTTTGCGCGTGTTTAGTGTAGTAATTTCGATTTAGATTCTAATTCCAGTTCTATTCTTTGTCGCGTAATTAGTGTCTAATCCCCGTTGTTCGTGTTGTGTTTAGCTGCTGTCCCTGAGAAGGAGTTCTGCGAGCCAGCTCAGTTCGACGGTCCAGATCTCGACTTCGATCTCGAGTTGCCAGGCAAGCCGCGTTCCTTGATCACTTTGTTCCCAGCATTTTAAACTGCATGTTTTGTTTGCAACCTTAATTTTGCATGCCAACTATTTTAAAATGTGCTAGCAACATTCCTAAGCCGTGCCTGTTTACTGTTCCACAAATATTAACCCTAGGATTGCTTTAGTACATTTATTTTACTTTTATGCTTAGCCATGCTTAGTCGCATTTATTTTTATCTCACACCTATCACTATAAAATGGAATTTGTCTTAAATGCTTTTGAACTGTGCTTCAAATGTGTGAGTATTGCAAATAACTATACATAACTATTTAGCGGGGGCAGGAGGTAGTTTGAGGAGCTGGGGGACTTTCGGGAAGTCCCTATGAGAGTACCTGTGGTGGGTACACTAGAGGCTTTGGCCTTGGCGGCGAGTTTGTTGGTTGTTGGAGTTGTGGTTGGAGAGATGGCCTGCCCTGGCAATTAAAGATCAAGTCCTTCGAGCCTTGTACGCTCAGTTGACAACCATGCACACCATGTTATCCTGTATGGGCAGTTGGCTTGATCTTGAAGCTTGCCGAGACTGGTTGTTTATCCGTGGGTTGGCGGTGTATTATTAGTGTGGTGTTGAGCTTTGACTCCCCACATGAGATCGAGATACCCCACTTGATCAGTGGTAGGCTCTTCACAGCTTCAGGACCCGATCGCGTAGGCTTTTGGGATCCCTATCCTGGAGGACGGATGACGCCAGTTAAAGCTTGTGGACGGGTCTTGTGTGTTCGTCAGGACTACGACGGTAGTTCCCGATGATGCTTCTCGTGGGTCCAAGTGCATAACCTCTGGAGAGTTTTAGTCGATGCGCATTGTCACGTCTTTTTGGAAGGACACCCCCTTGAGTTGTGTTCCTCGTTGAGTAGTTTTTTTTTCTTCCTCCTCTCCTTTTCTAAATGTTTTCGACTTCGGCCTTTGAGCTGTGGCCGAGTGTGGAGATTACATCGGCATTAAAATGAACCCCCGTCCGAGATAACGGAGATCTCTACGAGGCAAGATAATAAAATTTGACAAGTTTAAAAATAAAGCTTTATTGCATACTTTAAATAAAATAAAATGTTTTAAACTTGCATTTAGCACTTGAGCCATGCCTTTACCCTTGAAACCATTTGCATTCATACATTGTTGTTAGGTAGTACGCGGTTTGCTGAGTATTCGTACTCACGGCTTTTTAATTTGTTGTTTTCAGAGGATACTCTCAGTTTCGACTTCGACTACGTCTCTGACGGTCCGTGACGTCCGCTCCTGCGCTCGAGCTAGCCTGTGTGGAGGAGGTTCGCTACCGCTGCCATGTTGATGCTTCCGCTGTTGCTTTTGTTCGATTCACGATAGAGATCTATCTGCTCTGAGATATTTCCGGCCTGTGTGCCGATGGACCCCTTTGGAGGATTTTATTCTAATAATTTCACTCTGATCTACTATTTTCTTAATTTGTTTCTTGTTTAATATTTCTGATATGGTTTCTTGATTGATCGCTTGTGATATTGTGATTGCCAAACTCTTGGAATTGGCAATGTCATGAGAGATCGGGACTTATCGGAAGGTAAGTGAAAACCCGGTCGTTACAGTCACATTATAGGACTAACAGATGTTTGCTTTGAGAAAGACAAAATTTGCAGCTCATGTCAAGCCGGGAAGCAAGTAGGAGCGAGCAATCCAACCAATAACATAATGACAACCACATGACCATTGGGGATGCTACACATGTACTTGTTTGGCCCTGTGGTATATATTAGCATTAGCGGTAACAAATATGGTCCTGTCTTTGTTGATGATTATTCTTGCTTCACTTGGGTATTCTTTTTGCATAACAAAGGCAAAACAAAACGTTTGCTCAAAATATTCTTGAGAAGAGCTCAAAATGAGTACGATGTGAAGATCAAGAAGATAAGGAGTGACAAAGGCACTGAGTTCAAGAACTCTCAAGTGGAAGAGTATCTTGACGAAGAAGGCATCAAGCATGAGTTTTTAGCGCCCTACTTCCCTCAACAAAATGGGGTTGCTGAAAGGAAGAACCGCATACTCATTGAGATGGCAAGGACAATGCTTGGTGAGTACAAGACTTCCGATTGTTTTTGTGCTAAAGCTGTCAACACCGCGTGCCATGCAAGCAATCGCCTATATCTACATCGACTCTTGAAGTAAACTCCCTATGAGCTTCTCATCGGTAACAAGCCTAACATCTCATACTTTTGAGTTTTTTGGAAGCAAGTGTTTTATGCTAAACAAGAAACCCAAATCTTCTAAATTTCTTCCTAAAGTGGATGAAGGGTTCTTGCTTTGTTATAGATCAAATGCCCACGCCTATTGTGTGTTCAACAGAACCAATGGTTGTGTTGAAATAGCACGTGACGTGACGTTTGATAAATCTAATGGCTCTCAAGAGAGGCAAGTTGTTAATAAAATTATAGAGGATGAAGAAGCTTCTGCAACAGCAATCAAGAGGATGACACTTGGCAAAATAAATCCACAAGACAATCAAGAGTCATTAACATCTACAAGTTGAGGAATATGGCATGAATGAAAGTGAAGAGCAACATGATGAGGTACAACAGGACATCAATGAAGAAGATGATCAAAGTGGCAAGCTTCCAATTCATGACCAACACATTGATGAACAAGATGGAAGGACAAAACAACGAGTGCAATATCCACAAGTACACCAAACTGTGCAACAAAATCATCCTGTCGAGCAAATTCTTGGTGATATTGACAAAGGGGTAATCACTAGATCTCGTGTAGCTAAATTTTGTGAACATTACTTGTTTGTTTCTTGTCTTGAGCCTTTTAGGGTCGAAGATGCTCTAAACGACTCGGATTGGATAATTGCTATGCAAGAAGAACTCAACAACTTCACAACGAGTGAAGTATGGACATTGGTGGAAAGGCCCAAGCAAAACGTGGAAAGAGCCAAATGGGTGTTTCGCAACAAGAAAAATGAAGTTGGTGTTGTATTAAGAAACAAGGCAAGACTAGTGGCAAAAAGATACTCTCAAGTCAAAGGTTTGGATTTCGATGAAACCTATGCTCGCATAGTTAGATTTGAGTCAATTCGTATATTACTTGCCTTTGCAACTCACCATGATTTCAAGCTGTTCCAAATGGATGTGAAAAGTGCCTTCCTCAATGGGCCAATCAAGGAAGAAGTGTATGTTGAACAACCACCAGGCTTTGAAGATCAAAAGTACCCAAATCATGCGTACAAGCTCCATAAAGCTCTATACGGGTTGAAGCAAGCGCCAAGAGCATGGTATGAATGCTTGAGAGACTTTCTCATCAAGAAGGGTTCCAAGATAGGATTTCAAGTGAAGCAACTAAAGGAAGCGACATTTATATGCCAAGCAAAGAACACTCAAGACATGATCAAGAAGTTTGATATGGCAAACGTGAAGCTAATGAAGACTCCAATACCTACAAATGGTCATCTCGATCTTAACAAGAAGGACAAATCCATCGACCAAAAGGTATACCGTTCTATGATTGGATCCCTCCTTTTAATTATGTGCATCTAGGCCCGATATCATACTTAGCGTGTGTATGTGTGTAAGATATCAAGCTGATCCGAAAGAATGACATTTAATGGCCATGAAGAGAATCTTACAATATTCAGTTCACACACCAAACCTAGGCTTGTGGTACCCCGAAGGCTCCAAATTCAATCTCATTGGATATTCCGATGCGTATTATGCCGGATGTAAAGTTGACCAAAAGAGCACATCGGGGACTTGTCAATTTTTGGGAAGATCCCTAGTGTGTTGGTCTTCTAAGAAATAAAATTCCGTTCCTTTATCCACAGGCGAAGCAGAGTATGTTGCAGTTGGTAGTTGTTGTGCTCAACTTCTATGCATGCGACAAACTCTAAAGGATTATGGTTACACTTTGAATCATATTCCCCTCCTATGTGACAATGCGAGCGCCAAAAAGCTTGCTTACAATCCTTGTGAGCACTCCCGTACCAAACACATAGACATCCGGCATCACTTCTTAAGAGACCACTACATAAAAGGGGACATAGAAATATCTCATGTGCCTACACAAAAGCAACTAGGCGACTTATTCACCAAACCACTAGATGAGAGACACTTTTTTGAACTTAGGAATGAGCTAAATATACTTAATTCTCGAAACATGGCTTGAGAAGTTGCACATCTGACGTGGCATAGGCTAGACTTTGAAAAACAAAAAGTTTGCAAAACATTTTGTGTGTTTTGTTTTTGAAAATTCAAAAGGACTTTACAAAATTTATTATGGCACGTGTGATCATTGTTGATTGATTGATTGTTTCTGGTTATACTTGGCATAATTGTGTTTTTTGAAAATTTGTCCAAGAGGATCACTTTCTCTCGTTTTTGGATCTTTCCCTTGATTCTACCCAGCGAGAATCGAACAAATCCGCAAGCCCAGATTAGTTCGCAAGCGGACAAGTCTGGACCATGGGTTTCTATTTAAACCCCCGAATCTTCTTCCTCAAACTGCCACCTCCACTTTCTCTCTCCTGCCCCAACCCCTAGCCGGGGACTCCCGTAGCGATCCAGCGATTTGACTGGTGGAAAGTTGATCTCCTCTGTGGAAAAGCTTATCCACCCTCGGACCAATCCGGAACCTCAAGAGTCCGACCCCCTTTCGCTCTTGTTTGGAGGAAATCTCTTCGCTAAGGTTTTAACATGAAATGCATTTGTTCCCGTTCATAACATTCAAATCCCTTCCTTGAGGTCACTCCTAGAATGCTATAAGTGCTTTGTATGCAATATGGCTAGGAGTTGTGGTTCGATATACGTGTTCTGAGAATTTGTCCTGTTTGTGCACTGTCGAGCTCCGGACAAGTCCGGACTGCCGAATTAGTCCGCTATCCCAGACAAGTCCGGGTGAGACTGACCAAATTGAACAAATCTCAATCAATTCTAGATCAATCTTCATCACATTTTGTTCAAATCTAATCCAGATCATTGTGTTCAGCTGTCATCATGTCAGGCCGTGCTGGATCATCAAGGAGGGGCTCCAAGAAAGTGGGAACCAAGAAGAGATAGATCGCTCTCCTAGTGATTCAGTGTGATAGTGATCATGAGGCTCATGATCCGGAAGAGATCAACATGAAGTTAGCCAAGCCTATTGATCATGAAAGAGGCAGGCAAGGTACAGACCACAAGAAGAATGCCTCCGCAGCGGTTATGAGGAGAAGGGATGATTGCTACTCCTTGGGAAAGGAATGCATTGATACAAGGTTCTAGAGTTTCTTTCATGCAGATTATTACAACGCAGTCTATATGGCAATGAAGTATCCAGTCATTGAGATGCAGTGGGTTGATTGGGAGTACAAGGTGAAGAAGAACAATCCAGTGTTCAATGAGGTTATTGAGGCTTGTGAATTTCATGGAATCAAGCATATTTTGGGATTCAAATATCCATGGAGCAAGGCTCTGATTGCTCAGTTTTAAGCAACTCTGTACTACCACCAGTCAGATGAGGCCAGGATTTCATAGATGACAGACACAGACAAGTACACAGTCACAGTGAGACAGTGTGCAAATGCTACCAAGTTCCGTGGTGATTTCTCAAGTGAGGTCAGAATTCACAATGAGCCAGTGCTTGATGTCAATGCTATGGACTTCATGCATGTATGACACCTCTTCACACTTCTCTCCACCAAACACCATTGAGTTGCTTCTCTTTTACAAGGTGATGCATCGCATCCTTATGAAGACTTTGGCTCCCCAATAGTGTGATGCATCAAATCTTCATGGTCATGGAAAGAACCTACTCAAGTGGTTTTGAGGTTAGCAGAAGTTCAACACTTTTTGACTTCATGTTTTCAGAGATTCTCGACATCGCTTAGAAGCCAAACAGGGCGTGCGCCTATGCACCCTATATCATGTGTATGATCGAGAAAGTCACCAAGAAAGCGTTTGTAAAAGAGGAGTCTCATAAAAGACTTCAACCACGGCTACCAACTACAGTGACTCGAGCTCCACCTTTTACCCGACCCTTCACAAGAAGGACTCCTGCTAGGACCCCTCCTTCCTCCTCCCGTGGTCGAAGTGGACAGTTCAAGATCCTCAAGGGTTTCTTTCAGATTTGCAAGAACAATGACGCTCACGCTCACAAAGAGAGGATTGCAAGGAAGAAGAACACTAAGGCAATAAAGGAATGGCACCGTGATGAGGACATCCAAGCCATACATACTCTCTCGAACAGCAACAAGTCACCATCCAACATCAAGAATACAAATCAAGGACCAATTACACGTAGTCAAGCAAAGAAACTACAACAAGAGATTTACGAAGGAAGATGGCAAGAACACACAAGGAGATGACTGCCGATCAGGACCTCACTCGAGCCAGATCATTCCCGCAGAACAGTCTGAAAGAAACAGTCATAACTTTTGATTCCCAAAAGCTATGAAGGTGAATCAGCACTTGTTGGAAAGCTATCAAGTTCACTTTCCAACGCAACAAACGGTGCATCATTTGAACTTCCGAGCAGAGAGTAATGACCAGTTTACTGAAGACTGCACAAAAGGCCAGAAGACGCGTGTGAATTGAAGACAGCTTTGTGAATGCTTCCACCAGTTGGCCTTCCACCTTCAAACGTGGTGTTTTCAGTTCATACCCACTAGGAGGGTTGTTCCTAGTATGAATATCACCTCTATGCTACTAGAAAAACACCTTTGATCATTTTGATAACATGATATGATATTGCACCCAAGTTGCTGAGTGTCTTACACACCTTTGTTCTTGCGAGTTCTTCTTGGGCTTGTGAGAGATCTCTCTGAGGTCCCCTACCTCGTGCTCAACGGCTTCCAGTTAGGCTGCGCCATTTTGTGTGGATTAGTCCCGGTTGTGGTTCTGCGATTGCTCGGTGATCGAGTCGAAGTCCTCAAGGTTTCGGTGTCTCTCTCCCCGTCGCTTGGTCGCATCCAACCTTGGCAGGTATAAAGCTAGTTACCCACTGTTCTACAGCAAGTTATCCTTTGTTCTTAAACCTACTGTCGTGAAGATTGGGCCAGTTCCTTACGGATTCATATCGGAACCTTTCACACCGCCAGCAAGACATACCTGGATCCTTGGACAGCTCAAACATTGATGAAGAAGTTCCTCCTACTCATGACCCGTTTGCTGATCTTACTGCCAAGGAACTTGCATACTTTGGACAGCCTCAAGATGAAAATTCAGATGAGACTAGTCCAATGACTGTGTTTCGCTACGGATGGAAGACAACCTGATGGCTATCTACAATATAATTGCTCACCTTGTTATTAGCAAATATAAACCATGTCACGGGATGTTTTCCTTTTCTCCGGTGGGCAAACAGAAAACTTTTCTGTATTAAGGTATGTTTATCCATTTACAAAAGTTGACGCTCCTCCCCACGCTGTTCTGCTGCCTCCACCGATACTCCACGGCTCAACCCTGACCTCGCTGGCTCACCCGCCACCTGGATCCGCTGAACGCTCAACGTGAAGGTAGTTGTGTAATTATTGGCATCAGAAATAATAAATCTAATATCATTGTTGCTTGGTCTTTTACTTACAATTACAAACGCATGAGAACAAGGCCATGTAAAACTGGTGCAGTTGAAAAAAAAAGCAGAAAATAATAAATTGGAAACATTGGAGAGAGGCCATGTAAAACTGGTCCATTTAACAAAAATAGAGCAGCAAAATAATTGAAGACTGAAAGTGGCAAAAATAAGGTATTCCACAGGGCAAAAATAAACTTGTTTCTTTGACATGGTTCAGATTTTATACCAATGAGAAGCGAACCCTACTTACCACTAACATGTATGCTGGGATCCATCATTCAGCTGTAGGACTGCTCTGCTTTTCCTGATGCTTTTAATAGAAGCAGCAGCCAAATTCTGGAATATGTTTGACACCAACAGCACGCCTTTTTGATCCAACCATCAGTTCAAAGTAAACTGTTAAGTATGCCCGGTGCCTGAAAAAATCCAGAGAACCATACAACCATAGTTACTGCAGCATAGAACATGTATAGTCCAATGCCTGTGCTTTGCTACGGATGGAAGAGTCGAAGGACGACTTGACTACACCCACTTTGCTTAACCTATTAGAACTGTAACTATTCAACTTGTATATCTACACATAAAAGATAAAAGTAGATGATCACATGTTCGATGCAGAGATGCATTGTAAAAGTGAACTCCCACTAAGAAACTGTAATTCATAATACCCTCTGGTTCCAAAGAAATCACAATCTCTTATTTAATTTTCAGTCCAGACAGGAGCATATAAATTTGCATCGTCATTCCAGTTAAAGTGATACAGTGTAGCGGTGTGACCTTTTGACCCTTATGAGGCATGAGTACCCATGGACTGCCCATCCCCACGCCTACAACAATCTGTTGCGGAAACAGATTGTCGGCATTCTGACCCTCGACACAGTAAATATATGATCGCGGGGGAGGTGTGTCTTCGGATCCGATGTGGCCTAGTCTGAGGAAGACTCAAGGAGATTTTTACCTGGTTCGGGCCACCTCGAGCGGTGTAATACCCTACGTCCAGGGGGCGGATTATCTCGATGACAATGTTACAAATACGGGATTCTCTCCTCGCGAGAGGATCCAGAACGTAGACGAGTGGGGGTGCTTGCTCGAAGGGATGCAAGGACCCCGGGCTCTAATGGAGCTCATGGATTTGTCTTTCGTGTGTTCGGGACTGTTTGTGGTTGTCTTGTTCGGTTGTGATGTGGTGTGGTTTGTTGCCTTGTTTCTATCGCTCCCCGGGTCCTCTTTATATAGAGGGGGCCCGGGGTTACAAATGGTGGGTCCTACACGATCCTGTTGTCTCGCCGACAGGTAGGCCCCTCCGCTGTTGTCGCTATCATTTCGCTTTGCCCAGGCGCGGTCGTGACCCGTCGTGTTGTGCGCAGCAGCGGGCACTGTGGCGCTTGTTCGGCGCCGCTGTGCCGGCTACAGTGCTGTCACGTCCTGTCCAGCAGCCGTTGCAGCTTTCTGCTGGAGTGTCGTCATGGTGAATCTCGGCCCGTCCCGTCAGGACGGATGGCAGCCGGCCATCAGAGTAAATGTACCATAACGTGGCACCTAATCCCCGGGGGTCAGCTTTCGAAGGCCGGAGTCTCCGAGCGTCTAGCGCGGCTAAGGCTTGGCTGTCGTAGATTGCCGCCTGAGGGGTCGAATCCTGTGGTCGTCCGACCCCTAACTTAGGGTCTTACATGCTCGAGCACAGACTGTCAGGTACTCGAGGTACGTAATCCCGACACAGATAATAAATATTAAAGACTTTGTTGCACATACAAAAGCTTCTTCAGGCCAAAGCCTGAAGCAACAATGAAGAAAGCAAACAACCTCATTTTGAGCTGGCACTGGCTCAAGGCTTCATCAGGCCAAAGCCTGAAGCAACAACGAAGAATGCAAACGACCTCATTTTGAGCTGGCACTGGCTCATGTCCTTGATCAGTTACCTGGTTAAGTTGATTAAACATAAGAATGAGTAGGATAGCTAAGTAATTTGTAAAAAAAAAATATAGCAGTTTTCTATGGCCAAGATGACGTTCTTTCTTTTTGGTCGATGTTGTGAACTTGTGGCACTTCAGTATAGTGAATCTATGTGGTGATATTTGAATCAAAAGCAGTAATAATTTCAGAACTTTTGTGGCATTTTAATTATAGCCAATCCGTGTTGTAACCTTTGATTTTCAGTTACGAATAACACCTGCGCCGGTGAAAGTAGAGAATCTTCCTTGGGGAAAGATCAGTGACAATATGTGAAACCACAAAAGCACTTTGCACCTGCAGAAGATCAAAAGCCAACAATGAATCTCTGCCGCCATCATCACGGCTCCCCGCCATTGCCAGCCCTGTTGTGGCCCGCTAGAATACGACGGCGCACACCCAGAGCACCAGGCCATTGGTGCGGAACAGCGAGAGCAGGTAGTGGAGAGCTTTTGTTTGAGTAGGTGCCGGGATTGAGGATGGAAACAGTTCATTACACGGTGGGTGGGTAAAGTGGGGTGGATCGAGTGAGGCGTCAGTGCTGGTACCTAGTAGAGCTTGAACAGGAGGACGATGCTGAGGCAGAGCCTGAGCCAGAAGGGCGTGTAGTACAGGAAGAACGTATCCTCCCCACCACTTGCTCCCGCCCAAGGCCAGCCACGAACATCCTCGGCATGCCGCCGCCGCCGCTCCGGGGCTTCTCTGCAGCCGGCTATCACGAACCTGCAAGAGGAGTGGAGACTCCAGTGAGCATTTGCGGGCTTCCACAGCCGCCTCCGCCCAACGCAAATCTTGGGCTACTGCTCTTGCTACGCGCACCACACTTGGCGGCCCCGGTGTTGCCTCGACGGCTGCCTGGTTCCGCTGCTCCTTGGTGTGGTTATGGTGCCAGTTCTTGAGGTCGTTGTCGCGGGGGAAGGGCGGAGCCACGGGGGAGTGTGGGCGACGGCGCGGGGTTCTGAGCGTGCGGCTGCGGCGGACGAGTGGGCTGTGATGGGCCCCACCTGTCGGCGCCGAGTCGAGACGAATGAGGCAGCGGGCGGTTGGATTAAGATCCGATGGCTGAAAATGCCTAGCGGCAAACACACAAACGTCACGAAATGGCTCTTTTATAAGTAGTGAAGATTGAGGAAGTTGGGGATGATGATGATTATGATGATGATGGTAGTGATGGTGATGGTAACTATGAGGAGTAGCTGCTTTCTTTCTCTCTCTTTTCCCTTTTTTTGGTGTCTTGATGCCAAAGGGGGAGAAAAGAAGCTATCTTTACTCTCTTTATCCTTTATCTATTATTAGTGTGACCTCTATGGACTTGCTTGTGTTTTTTTAAACCTTTGGTTTGTAATAACTCGTATTCTATGACTTATGCGTGTGTGGTGATGTGATGATGGTGTGGTTTGCTTTATCTATCTTGTGTCATATCATCCTTGGTTACAAGTTGAAATTTGTATAAGCTTTGACTGTGCATGGATTTAGGGGAGCTTATCTTGCCTTTAACTTGTAACCATTTCATTATATTTGTAGCTTCTTATTGGTTGTCATCAATTCACTCAAAAAGGGAGAGATTGAAAGTGCATCTAGGATCCCATGTGGATTTTAGGATGAATTGTGACAAACAATAGAAGCATTTGATAGTATTTTGTAAGTATGTGTGCAGGGATATGATTAAAGGAAACTTTGTTGATCCCCAGAAAGAGAAAAGAGAAAAGATGGTCCCACGACTTCAAACCATCTAGCTTTTATCTTTCTTAAGTCATAGGACCACCGTACTATCAAGAGGGGTTCAGCAACTTCTAATATGAAATTGGTTAAGTGCTCTCTCATTCGTAATATTTCTAGTACCCATCATTCTATTCCTGGTTACTGGATTCGGACTTGTCCGGGAACGGACTTGTCCGCCTAGTGACCGGACTCTAGAGAGGGAGCACGTTGCCCACCCGAACTTGTCTGGGTGTTTGGACTTGTCCAGCACCAGACATATCCGGCTCAAGCTACTGACTCCAGAGAGTTATTCTCCGGCAGAGCTGGACTAGTCCGCCTCCACGGACTAGTCCAGGCTCGGACTTGTCCACCATGTTGAGCGGACTCTAGAGAAGGAGCACCTCATAAATATCGGACTTGTCTGGTCCTCCGGACTTGACCGTTGGACGGGCGGACTACAAAATGGATGCACATCGTCTTAGCTGGACTTGTCCGCTCGACTGGACTAGTCCGTTAGCGGACTTGTCCGTGCCCTCTCCGGACTCCAGAGAGATGACCAAGTAACCATTGAGCCCGATGTTCGGACTTGTATGAACCTCTGGACTAGTCCGCTCCTAAAACTTTTGGAAAGTGTCCCTTAATTGATCTATATAATCTCCTACGCCCCCAACATCTCAGGATTACCAAAAAGCTAGCACCTCATTTCAAATCACACCCTGAGACCTTCAGAGATCCACCACACCTCTTCCCAAGTTCTTCATCGAATCCCTTAGGGCTTGATTGAACAAAGAGGAGATCATGAGTATTTTCACCCCTTGTTTTGCATCGAGCAATTGATCCTTTTCATTGCAAGTGTTGTAGGGCCTATTACTCTTGGAGATTCATCTCCTAGACGGTTAGGTATCGCTCGAAATCCATCAAGACTGTTGTGGTGCGATCTGGGAGGTTTGTAATACCCTCATTGATTTAGTGAAGAACCAAGTTGATCTTTGTGGTCACTTGGAGAGGTTTATGGTTGAGTGAAACCCGATCCATTGTGGATCCCTCAACGGAGACGTAGGCTTCTGTGTGGAGCTGAACTTCAGTCAAAAATCCATGTGTCTCTTGTCTCCGTTTCACTTTTCATTTGATCTTTTCTGCAGCTGTCACAGACTAGTCCACAGAAGACCGGACTTGTCCGCTTCCGGATATGTCCGCCCGATCAGAATAGTACATGTTCTATTTTTATTGATCAAATTGTTTTGAGAAGCAAACTTTTAGGTCTTTGCCTATTCACCCGCCCCCCTCTAGGCAACTTTCAATACACGGTGGGACCTGCAGCTCCCATTCATCGGTCAGAACACTGGTTGGGAAGGCTATCTGGCATGGTTTCTACTGCCTAACAGCTAACCAAATGCCAACGAACTTGTTCATAAGTGCACCCACTGTCAGTTCTTCCAGCATCAGACTACCAAGCATGCCAGCTCCCTACGTATTGTTCCACTATCCTAGCCATTCGGCATCTGGGGAATCGACATCATTGGCATTCTCCTGAAGGGGGATATAGGCATATCATTGTGGCGGTTGACACTTTTACCAAATGGATAGTAGCTGAGCCATTGATCTACATCACCCAAGAAGCAGCAGTGAAGTTCTTGAGAGGATTGGTTGTGCGGTTCAGCGTCCTGAAGCAGATCATCACTGATAATGGCACCCAGTTCAAAGGCAGCAAATTTTAGCGGAGTTGTGCAGACTTCGGGATAGAATTTTCTGTCACTTTGGTTGCTCTCCCCCAAACCAATGGGCAAGTTGAAAGAGTCAATGGGCTGATCATCTTAGGCATGAAGAAAAAAATGAGAGAAAAGCTTGAAGCCAAAGGGAATAATTGGATCCAAGAGCTGCCATCAGTGCTCTGGTCAGTGCGAACAAATCCAAGCTGGGTAACCAGAGATACACTTTTCCACTTAGTGTACGGTGCGGATGCAGTGTTATCTCCTGAGATCTATATGGGCTCTCATCGGGTACTCAATTTTGATGAAGCTGATCAGGCCGAAGCAAGGGAACTTGATCTGACACTGCTCGAAGAATCAAGAAGGTTAGCGGCGTGCAAAGTGGATAAATATCAAGGCATGCTCCGAAAGCACTATGGCAAGAGTGTAGTCCCTCGCGTACTGGAGATCGGGGACTTAGTCCTCAAGAAGGATATCACCACGGTGGACAGGCACAAGTTCTCTTCCCCTTGGAAGGGCCTTTTATCATAGTAGAACAAGTATCGCATGGAGCTTATATCTTGACCTATATCGATGGTGGTTTACTGCCAAACACATGTAACGTGGATCAACTTCGTAAGTTCTATGTGTAACTTGTAAAGTTTGAAATTCAGTAAAGTTCAAAGTTTCTCTTCAGAAATATCTTTTTAATCTTACAAGGAAGCTTTAGCCATCCCGAATGCTTCAATAAAGCACTCCTTTTCTTGATTTGGGCTCTCTATCTTAGCCGTCAGACGGTTCAATAAGATACGACCCTGAACGGCACCTGCGGCCGCTTTGGGAGTGATTTACTCAAATAGCTAACGAGCCTAATCACACATACCCATCATCGGCACAAATTTTCTGCCTCTAGGTATGCTGATCTTAAGTATGTACACCTTCTACAATGTTGAAGTGCTTAAAATACTTACATCACATAGGCCTTAAAAGCACTAGCTACATCTTCAACTAACTTATTACATTGATCAGGTGAGGAGCATTGAAATCCAGAGCTTACGAGAGAGATGTTCAGATTAGGAAAGTGGCTTTTGACGCAGGCCAACATGTAGGATGCACCAGTGTTAATATCGTTAGACAAAGACTTCCACAGTCTGTTATTTTTGTTCTTGATAGTCTCCAGTTCGGTCTTGATAATTTCTAGCTCACTGGTTACGTCCTGATGTTGCTTGCCTTTGTCAGCAATCTTAGACTTCGCACTTCAAGATCCTGGGACACGTTGTGGAGTTTCTTATCTTTATCGTCGGCCTCCTTCGCCAATCCTGCATATACAAGGTGGCATGAGTTTGATCTGATGAGAAATAATGCAATCCTGTTCAGTACAGGAACATACTTTTGCAGTCTCCTTCCAATTAGCAATCTGCTTTTGCAAGGTAGCAATCAACTACACGATGGTTTTTTCTTCATCCGCATCAATCAGAGACTCGATAATAATGCAAGACTCCTGAACCTGCTTCTTTAAAGCTGAGAATTGATTGATCTGATAGCTTCAACACAGCATCCCGAACAAAAGAGAAAATTGTAATGCCCATCTTTGGTGAGACAGATGCAAGAGGAACTCTGGATAGCCTGCGTTGACAAACATCATGTCAGAATTAAAATTTTGAGAAGATAATTAAGTGGAGAGGCTTACATCAGGTTAGTGGCTTTCTTCAGCTTGGGCCACTTGATGTTTCGTTTTGAGCCCCGTTCCTCCTCCTTCTCAAAATGGTGAAGTCCTTTATAAATAGAAAGAAAAGCTTGTTTGACTGGGACTAAGTACCCCTGGAGGTAAGAATTCCTTGCCTCGGGCCCCTCATTGGGACTAATTGGTAAGCAGTGCACTTGACTTGAAAGTCCTTAGCGTCACAGACTGCGGATCGTCGATGCCGAAGTTTGGGCAGGAGCAGAGCCACTGGACCTCGAAGTAGCCACATGAGGAGCATTCAAGCCGGATTGCATAGTATCTTTGGGAGTGGCGGCGGAATGGTCTGCAGAAGCACATGGTGTCTGCATCCTGACCAACCCTGCTACTGCGAACTCTTCGGGAGTGATCTCCATCTGGGTCATTTGCTCTCCTGTTTCCATCAGAGTTTCGGGGTCAACCCTCGATAAGATTTCCTGCACTGCAGGCTCTTCGGCCCCATCAGAAGACGAACCAGACAAGACTGCAGCTTGTACTGGCCCAGTGGCTTTGCCCAAATTGGTATTCCCATTGTCATCATCTTCGTCATCGTCATCATCAATGATTGCCTCGACATTGTCTTCACCACGGGCGAATCTCCCCTATATGTAAGTTTTCCTCTTAAGAGTAATCAAGGGTGAATATCTCGAAGCAGTAAGAAGAAGTCAATACCTTCGAGGGAGGATTTACAACAGAGAAAGGCAAAGGAAAATTTCTTGGCCTAGCGGCATTATGTGAAGATAAAATTTCTTTCAGACGGGTCACGACTTCATCTTCTGGAATTTCTTCAAGTTATCAGGGCATGAATGCTTTGGCCATCGAAAACACAGAGTAATAACAAAGAAAATCAGATTTTACCTTCAGCAAGAACTCTGTTCTGGTCTTGGAGGCCCAAATACTCAAAATCCAGTGGTTGTCTTTCTGTCAGTGGGATTAACCGTCTCCGGACAAATTCATCAACAACGATTATGCTATTTAAACCCTTGCTCATAAGCATTAATATCTCAACAAGAAGAGTCTGAATTCTATTGGACTGAGTTGGGATCACATTTAGGTCTGGGGTAATGTTTGGCATCTGGTATTTCCCCTTAATCGGAGACTGAGTAATCATGTCCATGAGGAACCATCTGTGATCAGAGCCTTTCCAGCTTTTCTTCAGATGCATCTCAATATAGTCATCCTTGTTCCTAAGAGTAAACTCCACTGAGAACACCATCATCTCGTTTCCATAATAGCAAGCAGTGTACAGAATACAAAAGAGGGCCAGATCTGGCGCAATACCCAACCATCATTCATAAAGCATTACAAATATACTCAGGGAAGCAATTGCACTGGGTTTAAGATGGATTATCTGTATTATGAAGAACCGGAAGATAGATTCAAGAAACTCAGATGCCGAAACACCAAACCCACAAAGAAGATGTGCTTCAAAGACTGTCAACTGTTCATCAGAAGGTCCAGCAACATCTTTGGTCTTAGCAATCACCATCGATATGGTTCTAGGGATGATACCTTGATCATAAAGCCTGTCCAACCTCTTCCGGTTCATGATGATTTGCTTCCAGTACATCGTCTTCGTCTCTTCATCCCCGGTGGCGAACCCTCTACGCGCTGGAGGTGGCAACATTGACGAACTGGTGGATTCCAAGGGCTGACAAGAAGATATAACCTAGGAATCACTCCGGAGGTGGCAAAAAATAGCACAAGGGCTTGGAAGATTAACAGTGGCGGTGGAAGCGCGCTAGCCAAAATGGGGAACGGCGAGAGGTTAAAGACACTGTCCCTCCACTTGAGGCTTAATAGAGGTACTACAGTGCCAGTTACGGGGATTTGAATTGGCAAGTTTCTCACGGAAGGAAGCCTAAAGGCCAGAATAGCCTTTAGCCCGGTGAAGAGAACCGAAACGCCCGAAGTGCTCAACGCACGCGAGGGGCTCAGTTGCACATCCGGAATGCCTGAAGTTCTTAACGCACATAAAGGATTTATATTAAACTAAGTTAACAACGCCCAAAGTGTTTGCCGCATGCAAGGGGCTTAGTTGCATTTATTTGAAATGCCCAAAGTGCTTGCCGCACACAAGGGGCTCTGCTGTACATGTTTGGAACACCCGAAGTGCTGCCGCATGCAAGGGGCTACTTCTATTGTAACGAACAAGTATTCCAAAGCACAAGAACACTAGAAGGGACGAAAGTCCGAAGGGTTCAGCATTTGATTGGTCTAAACGTCCGCCATGCCAAGCGCATAAAAGAATATTCGACCCGAACATTTCCATAACCAATGACAATTGGTTTACGCATTTACGCCATCAAGTTACAGAATATATCCAAAAACATGAGCATTGCATATTTTGGATTAAAGGAAGCTTTACAAGAAGTGGAACAAGACCTATTACAACCGTCACTACTAGGTCTGTCCGGCTTACACAAAATCTGTAGTTAGAAATAAAGAGACCTAAGTACATTTGGACTACGGGAAGGTGACGCCATTGTCTCCTCATCGGTGGCAGCGGCCTCCCCCTGGTCACAAGAGTCAGACGAGGAATCCGAGGGACCAGCATTCTCCTGGCCATCTGCATCGTCATCCTCCTCTTCTTCAGAGGTGATCATCGAGGAACGATGTCTTGGCTGAGAGAAAACCGGGGCTGGCTCCTCCTCTACCTCGTTCTCCCCCCCCCCCCCGCACCTTTATAGTCACTCAAGACTACCACCTCTCCGGGGGATGGTACCATCTGGAAACCTTTATTTAACTCGACATGAAGACGCTGAGCCAATTCAGCATCTCCTGAAATGTCAGGCTTGGCCTCAAGGTCCACGACATCGTGGTCCTCATCCTCCAACGGTTCAGGAAACCCACCAAGAGGGACTCCATAGATCTCCTCTATGATGGGCAGCCCTGGAGAAGAATCACGAGCAGCCGGTTTTGCCGACGCAGTAGGGGCTGAAGGTGCTTGGTCCCCAGATGAAGAAGAACCCTCTCCGGCACTCTTGAGGTATGGATGTGGCCTCTTTGCAGAGCATTTCTTGCCCATGCCTGTGCTTGGGTGGTTACAACTCAAGAATTCGAAATCTACTGAGAAAGTGAAGTGATATTCAAAGAAGAAGCCCCCATTTATAGGTGGGAACAATCCTTTGAGATTTCAAGAGTCGCCAAATCTTTACTCCCTGACAGTGGGAAAGTGCATCGCATGGGTTATCAGTTCTAATTGTTCAGAAGTGAGAGTCGAGGCGGCAAAAGTAAAGACAAAAATTGAAGCCTTCGTCAAGTCTTGTCATTTGAACACCTCCCCAAGCCAGCAGCAGCGATGGACAGAGTGAAGGTACGGTTTGATCTTCTCCACTCCGTCCGAACTCAAGGAGCCCGAAGAGAAGGAATCAGCACAGCTACAGGCTCGGAGACTTCTGCCTCCAGAGCAGGTGTGGGCCGAAACTAGAAGTCCCAAAGACCAGAGTGGGCCGTAGCCTAGTTAGCAGCAACCACCACAGGAACGGCTATCCATGACGTGATTATCAATGTGGAGGTTAAGAGCCAGGCGATTAATGTCTGTAAAGGAGCTGTTGCACCCAACGGACACGATCATGTAATTAGGAGTAGACATTACTAATATTACAACATCATTAACTCTAGTTATCATAGAAGGGAAGCCCCCTCCTACAAATATGTAACCCGTCCAACAGGACCGGGCATCTGACCAATGCCAGAAATACAAAATACACACACACACACACTCATACGGGACGTAGGGTTGTTATCCTTCGGGAGGCCCAAACTAGTCTAACTCTATCATGTCCTATTCCCTTTGCTGAGATTAGATTCATGCCATTCGCGTCCTCGACCCTAATCACAATATCTGCCGATACCGACCTGCAGGTCGAGCATCAACACTTCTGGAATTTTCTATGAACAAAAAATAAGTCATTAACCTAGGATGACTTCTTTTATACCGAGAATCGATCCTGTTGGGAATGATTCCTAGCCTAGCAATAGAACAATCCCTAAGTGTCTGCGTACATGGCTACAGGATCGTCGATGTCTTGATGATTAGTTGCATGTGCCGATCAAGTGTTTGATTTCTTTGTAACACATGACTGGGCGTAGGTATTGATCATGAGGCTGTGGTATTAGAGCAACTCCAACAGATATATAAAATTTGAGTACCTAAATTAATACTCCTTCCGTTCTATAATTGTTGTCGCCGTTGACTTCTAACTTTAACTTTGAATTTATTTTTTGAATAAAACAAATGATCAAAATTGAGGTTAGAAGTCAATAGTGACTAAAGACGAATTTTATATATACATATTCTTCACCCGGACCCAAATCGGCCCAGCGCGCGCCCCCAACCGCGT
>BCLG01000065.1:64114-79099 GCA_001602295.1 Zoysia matrella
GGTCGGTCGGCCGAGCCGAGCCTCGGCCATCCGATTTAGATCGGACGGTTCACGCCAACCCCACCCCTCGTTTTAAATCACAGCCACCCGATCAAAATCCAACCGTCCATAGGGAGCCACGTCGCCCAACCGCTCTCACCCATCAGATCCAGATCCGACACTCCACGTTGAGCCACGTCACCCGAATAATCAGAACCGCTCATTTTGAAATCAACGGTCTAGATTAATTCCCGAATTATAATTAAAAATAAATTAGATTTCTTATTGCGTCAGCACGACCTCAACATGACGTCAGCATATCGTTTAATTAAAATTAATTAGATATTAGATTAATTAATTTCGGATTTTCTAATAATAATATAATCAATAATCTAGAAAATAATTAAAATAATTATTTAATAATTTAGTTAATAGTAATTAATTAATAGTTATTTAATAATTAATTATATTAATTATTTAATAATTAATTATGACACTTTTACAGAAAAGCCCCTACACTTAATTTTAATTGCAAATCAGTCCTTGCCGAATGACAAAATTATATTTTAGCCCCTGAATTTTTTGGTAATTACAATTTAGTCCTCCAATAAAATTGTAAATTACAGAATAGCCCCTGAATCTTATAAATACCATAACTTTTAGTCCGTAACTCCGATTTAAGCAAATAACATATCAAAACGATTGTAACAGAATAACCTATGCATTCATGACATCATCATACTGTTTTGTTATGCTTTGTAACATTTGTTTGATTGTTGTGTTCTTGTGCGTTAGGCGACTTTGTCCCGGAGCTGCAGTTCGTCAAAGACTTCCAGCAACAAGAGTTCGAGGCCGCCAACTTTTACTCCCAAGAGCAGCAAGGCAAGTGTCCTTGACCATCTTGTGCCTAATTTTCAAAACATCTATCTTGTAGTTTGCATGTTTGTGTCAAATTAACTACGTACCTATTAATAGGAATTCCTAGCTTTCCACCTTATGCCTTGTCACCTTAGTTTACTTTAATGTTGGGTAGATCACATGCTTAGATTGCTACTACCGAGTTGGGAATATTTAAATGAATCATTAGACATGCTTCACGAGGATTAATGGGAGATTAATAGCAACTTGATAGTGATGATTTGGGCAATATGGTTGGTGTAGGACTGTGGGCAGGGTTACTGGCACTGTTCCTTGGTAAGTTATCGTCCCAAATCTAAGGACCAGTTCGTAGAGCGACCACCCATGTGTTTTCGTACAGCCACGATGCCAAGAATGGGCGCGGCCTGGTGTAGTAAGTGATGAAAACCAGTTCTGTGCATGCCAGCTGGTGGAGCGGGGAGAGCGGGTTACGCCTGGATCTGCCTGGAGAGAGATGTGTGGTGAAGGGAGGGTTACTCCTGGGAACCATTCGGCACAAGAGGGGGCCTCTCGGGTTCCGGTTAGTGCCCGATGGGTGAAACCTTAGTGGGCACGTACAAGCTGGCGGAAGTCATGAAAAAGCCTTGTTGTGATCTCTTGGCCCTCACACCAAAGAAAGTGTGCGAGTGCGACGGCACAGGCATAAGAGATTCTTTTCAATCACCTGGCAATAGGAGATGAAATCACTACTCGTGGAGAAATTTGTACAACCTCTGCAGAGTGTAAAACTGTCTTGACAGCCGTGCTCGCGGTCACGAGCAATGCATGGACCCTCACATGATTAGTGGGAGTTAATAATAGTATTGGTATTGGTTTGGATTGGTGAATCACAGTGGGAGACTGTGATTCGATTCTGTTACTTATTCTACTGTTCATAGGTGCGATGTCTTTCACTTAGTAATTAGGTGCTTAATAGGAATTGTGTGTCTCTACTGTGTGCTTTTATGCAATTAAAACATATATTACCTATTCCTTGATAGTTGCCACATGTCATATGTTTCCCACACTTGCTGAGTACACCCGTACTCAATCTTGCCTTTATAATTGCTGCTCAGTAGAGGGAGAACCTTGGGAGAACTTTGAAGACCCTGGAGCCGACGTCTAGGCGAGCTATTCGGTCAACTGCCTGTGGAGCCCAAAAGCTTTCGTTCGTTTCCGCTGTTTGGTTTGTAATTTGATAAGACTCTTAGTCTATTCTTGTAATAGTTAGTTATTCGAGACATGGTTCTGTTTTACCATTTATGAAGTCACTTCATGTATGAAACTTATTCCTGGGCATACATAAAGGGTCATTCGGTTTTAATCACAAAACCGGGTGTGACAAGATCAAGCCATTGCCTATACAGGGTAATGTGGTGTGCATGGTTATCAACTAAGCGTACAAGGCTTGAAAGACTCCGTCCTTAATTGTCGGGACAGTCACTCTCTCCAACCTCAACGCCAACAACCAACAAGTCTCACGAAAAGATCCCAGCCCGGATCTTTTTGTTGTACCTGCCACAGGTACGCCCACAGAGACTTCTCAAAAGTCCCTCAGCTCCTCATACTGCATCCTGCCCTCGCTAAATTGTTATGTATAGTTATTTGCAAAACGCACACATTTGAATCACAGTTCAAAATCATTTAACACAAATTCTATTTTTATAGTCATAGGTGTGAGATAAAAATAAATGCGACTAAGCATGGCTAAGCATAAAATAAAATAATTATTCTAAAGCAATCCTAGGGCTCATATTTGTGGAACAATAAATAGACACGTCTTAGGAACGTTGCTAGCATATTTGAAAATAGTTAGCATGCAAATTAGAGTTGCAAACAAAACATGCAGTTTAAAATGCTGGGTACAAGAGTGATCAAGGAACACAGCTTGCCTGGTAGCTCGAGATCGTAGTCGGGATCCGAGGCGTCAAATTGAGCGGGCTCGTGGTACTCCTCCTCGGGATCACCAGCTAGACACAACACGAACAGGGGTGAGACTAGGTACGCGACAATTTAAATTCTAATAATTAAATCCAAATTTAAAAATCTAGACTAAACATGCTCAAAACATTCCCCGAAAAATTCTACACGACGTTCTCGATGAGACGAATTTAACGGAACAATTTTGGGAATCTTTGGAGACCAAACAGAGTTTCTACGGAGTTCTGAAGATCAGCATATGAAAACAATTCTAAGAGAATGAATTATCTTGTTTCTCGCGAACAGATCCTGCTAGCACAACAGCGGAGCCCTCTGATCAAGACTAGCTCTCTATCGCCGTGCGCGACCACCAAAATGCATCGGCTCACAGACACACATCAAGCTGCGCACGGCAACCATCCATGGTCAAACCACCACCGAACTACACTGGCTACAAGGATTCGAACACTATACTCGTGAATCTAATCGATCTACCACCCACGAGCAAAACTCCTGCCAAAACTCTCTGCACAAAGCAGGCCACAGGACCAAGCACGGCTACACATCAAAGAACTACACACACTGTCTACCACAGCTAATCACAGAGAGTAACACAGAGAGAGAGAGAGAGAGAGAGCTCCTGGTCCTCACCACCGAGCGGACGCAGAGACTGGCGCTGGACGACGCGGGCCCGACGATGAAGATGGGCGCACGCGGCAGAACCGGTTGGAGACGGTGCCGCGCGGCGTGTCGCGGACTCGTGGTCGGCTGGAAGCAGACGCACGACGATGACGCAGGACGCCGGTCGGCCAGGGAACGCAGGAACCAACGCGGAGCAGGGCGCCGACGAAGCGGATCGAAGCGGATCGGCGACAGCGAGGCCTGGGACCGGTCAGGTGCTGTCATGGGGGGGGCGATGCAGCCAACGCGGCCAACGCAGGACGGAGTCGGACGCTGCAGGGATCGAGGCTTCCGGTGACGGTCGGCGACGCAAGAGACGCGTGACGTGGAACCGAAGACCGAAGCAATGCGACTCCTTTTCACCTGTCTCCTTTGGTGCTCTGGAACTTGGAAGAGGGGAAAGAAAAATGGGGAATGAGAGGGGTTAGTGGGAAGGGATAAGATGGAGGGGGAATTTATAGGGGACATCAATGGGGGAGGTTTGAGAATTAATTAAAGACTTTGGGGATTAATTAAGGGCTGTGGGAATTAATCTCGGCCCAACAAAATCCCAAAGACCAAAATTATTCGGGCACTAGAAAATCAAAAGGATAAATTCGAAATCGAACGGAACGAAATTGGAATAATCTTCACTTTGATTAATCTGAAAATTCTAGACTGTTATAGACCCCCCCTCTTACAGGATCTCGTCCTCGAGATCAAGAAGCAGACTTGAACAGGTGGGGAAACTCCTTCCTCAGACTCTCTTCCTTCTCCCATGTAGCCTCTCGCTCGGTGTGGTTGCTCCATTGGATCTTGAGAAACTTGATCTTAGACCTCCTTATCTCCTTGAATAACTCATCAAGAATCTTCACAGGGTACTCCAGGTACTCGAGCGTGTCCTGAATATCCAAAGCATCAGGGACAACATGCTCCTTTGGCACTTGAAGAAACTTCTTCAAGTGAGAGATGTGGAACATAGGATGCACACCTGTCAGCTCGGATGGCAACTCCAACCTGTAGGCTAGCTCACCGATCTTTCTCAGAACCCGAAAAAGACCAACAAACCTCGGAGCCAACTTCCCTCGGACATGGAAGTGATGCGTGCCAAGGAGAGGTGACACCTTGAGATAGACCCAATCAGCAACCTCGAAAGAAAGGGGCCTCCTCTTATCCGCATAACTCTTTTGACGGCTCCTAGCAACCCGTAGATGCTCTCTGATCTTCTCAACCTTCTTTTCTACAGCTTTGATAGAGTCAGGACCGAAGAAAGACCTCTCACAAACCTCTGACCACATAAGCGGGGTACGGCATCTCCTACCATACAATGTCTCGAAAGGTGACATCCCCAAACTTTCCTGAAAGCTATTGTTGTAAGAGAACTCCGTAAAAGAAAGACTGTCCTCCCAGCTCTGCCCATAGGTGATCACACAAGCCCTCAATATATCCTTCAGAATCTGGTTCACACACTCCGTCTGACCATCTGTCTGAGGATGATAAGCTGAACCGTACACCAGGTGTGTACCCATAGCCTTGTGCAAGCTCCTCTAGAATCTCGCGGTAAACTGAGGCCTGCGATCTGACAGAATGCTCCTCGGTGCACCATGCAACCTCACGATGTGATCAATGTACAACTTGGCTAACTGATCAACTGAGTACCTCTCGCTCACAGGGATGAAATAAGCAATCTTCGTCAAATGATCCACCACCACCAAGATAGCATTATGATGGCGAGACGTCATCGGCAAACCTGCGATGAAATCCATACTCATATCATCCCACTTCCAAGAAGGGATCGACAACGGCTTCAGCAATCTAGCCGGTCTCTGATGCTCAGCCTTAACTCGCCGGCAAACATTACACAAGGCAACATACTCAGCAATGTCTGCCTTCATGCCAACCCACCAGAAATGAGTCCTCAGATCCTCGAACATCTTGGTGTAGCCTGGATGGATGGAATACCTCTAATCATGAGCCTCTCTTAGAATAGCATCCCGTAACTCTAGCACTCTCAGAACACAGATACCGTCCCCAAACCACAAAGCACCCTGCTGATCCACACGAAAACCAGGTGCCTTGCCTTCCCTCATCTTCTTCAAGATCGACTGAATTTCTTGATCATGCTTCTGAGCTGACTTGATCTCCTCAATCAACAACAGCTAAAACCTGAGCTTGTGCAAGAAACCCTGAGGAACAATCTCAAATCTCAAACTGGTCAGATCTGAAAGAATCTCCGACTGCCCAGACATCAAAGAAGAACAATAAGCCTTGCGACTCAAAGCATCGGCTACCACATTGGTTTTACCTAGGTGATAGTTGATGCTAAGATCGTAATCCTTAATCAACTCAAGCCACCTCCTCTGTCTCATGTTCCGCTCTGCCTGGGTGAAGATATACTTGAGACTCTTGTGGTCGGTGTAGATCTCACATCTGTTGTCGATCAGATAGTACCTCCAAATCTTCAAAGCATGGACAACAGCCGCCAACTCTAGATCATGCGTCGGATAGTTCAACTCATGCTTCTTCAACTACCTCGAAGTATAGCACACCACCTTATTGTTCTGCTTCAGCACACAACCCAAACCCTGACAAGAAGCATCACAGAAGACTTGAAAATCTTGGTAGATATCTAGCAACGTCAAAATAGGAGCAGATGTCAACCTTATCTTCAGCTCCTGAAAACTCCTCTCACAAGCATCTGACCAAACAAGCCGCACCCCCAACTGAGTCAACTCGGTCATAGGCTTAGCAATCCTGGAGAAGTTCTAAATGAATCAGCGATAGTAACCTGCCAACCCAAGAAAACTCCTCACCTCAGATACTGACCTCGGAGACTCCCACTCCACAACAGTATTGACCTTCTCGAGATCAACGGCAACTCCCTCAGCTATGACAACATGACCTAGAAAAGCAACTTTCTCCAGCCAAAACTTGCACTTGCTGAACTTGGCATAGAGCTGATGAGACTTCAACCTCTCAAGCACGACTTTCGGATGCTGCTCATGCTCTTTCGATGACTTAGGGTAGACAAGGATATCATCAATGAAAACCACCACGAACTTATCCAACTCAGCCATGAACACCTTGTTCATCATGTTCATGTAGGCAGGGGCATTAGTGAGTCCAAAAAAAATGACCATGAACTCATAAGACCCATACCTCGTCACGAACAAAGTCTTCGAAATGTCGAAAGGACGAATCTTCATCTGGTTATACCTCGATCTCAAATCAATCGAGGAAAAGAACTTCACACCCTTGAACTGATCAAACAAATCATATGTGTAGTTGCAAACGTTGACGACGCAAACGAGTAAGTAGCTCCTGAATCAAACAAAACCATTGCTAAGCGAGTGAACCAAGAACTCACCAACAACGACGTCGGGTGCCTCCTGAGCCTCCTCCATAAAGATGTGGTTCAGGCGGCTGTGCATAATGCTCGGCTGAGTAGTGCCACAGACTGCTTAACGCACTCCTCAACCTCCAGACTGGTGCGGTGGCCTAGCGGGAGTGAGAAACTGAATACCAACATCCCCAGGACCCTACTGCTGACGCCTTAGGCACTGAAACGTCTTGTGACCCTCCTGGCCACACTCGAAATAGCAAACCAAGGGCTGACCTGCTATCAGACAAAAACAGACTGCTGCTGCTGCTGGAAAGCACCTCCCTAACTCTGGGAACCCTGCCGCTGAACTAGAACGAGAGCAAGAGCAGTCGATTGGGTGAAGGCGTGCTGTCCCAATCCCTGCTGGTATGATCCGCTGAAGCGCTAACGCTGAGAAGCCTCACGACTGGTTCCTTGACCAGCTGCCCTTCTCTGGACAGATTAAGCTTTTGAAGCGACACCTCCAAAGCCAGATACCTGTCAATGAGCTCGCGAAAACTCCTCTGAACACCACCATCTAGGTACAGAAGCATGTCGAGACGCAAGCCCTTTCGAAATCAGTACATCTTGTGGCGCTCGGTCAAAACCTCCTCTGGTGTAAAGCGGCTGAGCTGGGTAAAACGGTTGGCGAACTCTGTGATAGACATACCTCCCTGGCGAAGGTTACGGAACTCCTCCGCCTTCGCCTCTATAGCTCCCTCTAGAGATGTGGAAACCACAAAAAGCGGTGACGAAGTCGTCCCAAGTGAACTGCTCTGGATCGTCAAGAGTGGCGTAAAGAGTGTCCCACCAAGCACCAGCTGCACCTGTCAACTGGTGAGTCACCAAGCGAACAGCTTCCTGATCGTCACACTTGTGACAGCTCGTACCTTGAGAGATACGAACCATCGACCTCAAGATCATATCGGATGTCACTCGACGAAGCAAGGACCACAGTACAGCCCAAGCACGATAAACTATATTACAAACTTGATATTTAAGTTTACAAATCACAAGGTTTCAAAGTGTGGAAGCTACAAACCTATTACACAAAGGCATCCTGGATACTAAGCAAAAAGATACATCGAGCCCATACGATGTACCTGCTAGCGACAACACACTCAATGCGGCGAGCAAGGCTCCCAGGAAACGAAGCCACCCTCAGGGGTTGCTCCTTCTGACTGCAACTGAGAAGGAAAAGAGAAAGCACCTGCAAAAGAAAACAACAACCACAAAGCCCTGAGCAACTAACGCTCAGCAAGACTTATCTGATAAAATGGCTATCTACAGCTGACTCTTAAAAATGAGAAGGCTGACTCATCAGAGTTGGCTATTTACAAAGAAAGCACTATGAGTAAATTCTTACTTTCATGTTTTAGCGGTATATTAAGTTATGAGAAGATAAATTTAATTTGCACTAAAACTATATCATACAAAATACCAAGAAGTTTCTGAGACATCAAACATAATCATATTCCATATTGACTAACTTCTTACTACAGTGTGACTCAAAGAGACAAGTGGTACTCGTTACTGAGAGGGACAGCGATTCGAATTGATTTACATCCAGCTGGAGAAACCTGATTACACGACATGTACGCGTTTCTCGAAACTCGTACATAGCAACCTTTCGCATCAATGATACATAGTGCCAGTCCGATGCTCACTTCTCTCGAGTAGTGGTCCTCCATGCGATCACCACATTGGGTCTATCCTTGGTTAGCCCCAAAGCTCTCCCTTTTATCATCTCCAAAAGAGACGTTCGGTTACGTCCAGTCACTTTGCACATTGGGCTACATCAGTTTCTTGGGGCCCATAGAGCCAGTATGTAATCAGTACTGTTCAAACTTGCTCAATAGGGCCGATAACGAATGGTCCTTAATCAACGCAGACAGAGCTACAACACATTGGCCATGCATCCGCAATGGACACATGCCGTGTTCTCACCTACTTCTCTGTCCAGTCTCTAATTTATTTTATATGACAAGATAATTCATCCCGTACCATTCCTATAGCTCGCGAGTGAAGACTTATTCACTCAACTTCTACCGTTAAAAGAACTATTAGCTTAGCTCTACATCGAGTTACCTGTACCAACATACTAACCCAAGGTAAGATTCTATAATGCAACTACGTTTTCAATTGACTACTATCAACTTAGTGCACATTACAAACTAACCATCTAAAGTGATAAAAGTAAATAATTTAAAAATAGGATGATGCATCGGGGCTTACCTGGGCTTTGATCAATGTTAGAATCCTTCGCTACAGAATCAGCGTCGATCGGGGTTTCCTGAATCTCCTAATAATATTCCCCGATCTCCTCCTTATTTTCCCTAGATCCTATATGAAGTGATATACATACAATCAGAGTGATACACTTTTATGTTTTTATAAATAAAACCTTTTTAGTAACAATAGCTGAATTTGGAAAGCAAATAATTAAATATGATTATAAACCCTTTTAATATGGTTCTTGAAGACATAAAACTAATTTTAAAGCTTCTATAATATAAAGGGAATTATTTTCGAATTTTCTAAAATTTTACAAAATTTATTGGAAATAAATAGATTTGTAATGATTTAAATACTAGATACAAGAATAAATCATTTATAAAATTATTTTTATCAAAATAAATTATAATATTTTTCAAACTAGTAAAGATTAATTAAAGGGAACAAAAGTAAATTTATAATATTTTTATATGCTGGAAAAGAATATTAATGCATTTTCTTGTTTATTAAATGATCTGAATTAATTAAATTATTTTAATGAATAAAATAGAAATTAGTCAGCTTCAGAATATAATTCAAGTTGAGAGGATTCTAACAAAATTTATTTCATAATTTTCTGAGCTAAATTGAATTTTCTATGAATTTTACAAACTGAAACTGTTTTCTGGTTATTAAATAAATCATTTCGCAATTTAAATACAATTTTCAGCCTAAATGGGCCTGGCCACCTACTGGGCCACAATGGATCCGGCCCATCTGGGAAAATCCGGCCCATGGACGAGGCCCCACGGTGGGATACAGGGACGCCGCACGGGATCCGGTCCTTCTAATGGAAGCCACAGAAGATCTGCGCCAACCCCCCCCCCCCCCCCACCCGGCTGGAGCAAGGTGGCAGCCATGGCGTGGCTCGCCGGCGCGCGGTGGTGCGGCTCGCCTTCACGGCTTAACGGCGACTAAACCAGCCGGGTCTAGCGCCAAAAGGACCAGAGGAATGCGGGGAGTTCAGTGGGGCGGTCAGAGGGGTGAGGTTCTCACCCGAGATCACCGTCGACAAGGGGCGCGGCACTGCAGACTCCGGCTGTGTCATGCAGTTGCTAGGAGCGACTAAGCCCTGAGCTGATAAGTCCCAAAAGCTTCATCGGAGTGAGCTGAACACCGGCGCAGAAGTTTCTGACGGCGAGGAAATCCGAGAGTAAGCCGTCGATGAGAGGTGGCGTCGGACGAAGGTTCGGCGACGTCGCGATGGCATTTCTGGTAACAAAGCTCGATTGCACCTTCCACTAAAGCTTCACCGTGACCTATAGAGGAGCGGCGTGGAGGTCGTTGGTACTGAGAACAGGTGGAAGCAGGGCGCGACCGTGGTGCTCGCAAGCTCCGAAGAACGCCGGCAACTTGTGACGCCAAAAACTGCTCAATCGATCAACAAAATGATTTATTCTCGACTCCTAGGGGTGAGCCATGAAATGAGAAAGCTAGGGCCGCGAGGAATCGAAGAATCCTCACAGGAATCGGCCGGATTTCGGTGAAGAACAGTGGCAGGTCTGAAAATCATCACTTGGGAAAAACTTCAAAATCCGAGGAATTCCGACGGGGATAAGCGAGGGAAACTTGAGGCTTTGCAAGAGTAGGAGAGGGCTTCTTTCTGCGCCATTTGGGAGGCTCAGAACGCGTCGTGGAGGCGGGGCACCGAGCTCGAGCCAGGGGCGAAAATGGTGTCGGGGTGACAGTGTCGTGTGAACAAGAGACAGAGAGAGAAATACGGTCGGAAGGTTGGGGAAACGGGGGTGGGCACCGAGTCCGCGCGGGCGCGCATCCAGGTTGCGTGGCGCGCATGCGGGCGAGGGGCGTGGCGCTAGCCACCTGCGCGGCGTCGTGGCAGACAAAGGTAGGAGAAAGAGGAGCTGCGCCGCTGACAGGTGGGCCCCACGGAATTTTCTTATTTTCCTGATTTTTCGATGCTTTTCTGTGCTGCACTGTTTTTGCTCTGAAAACAAACCTTCCCGAACTCTTTTATTTTTGCATGTGGTAGAACTTTTCGAGATGAGCAACTTTTATTTTGGGCCCAAGTTCAAATTCCAAATAAATTTTATTCTATAAAATTTTGAAAACAATTAATCATTTTGAGAGAAATAATTCATTTGGGCCATTTTACTTTTGAATAAAATTTTACAAAATTTCTAAAATTCAGTTCTTTGCAAGACCATTCAAGAGAGTATTTTTCTTCGCAATATTTCTTTTAAAAGTTTGAACTCATTTTTGAAATTTGAATTTCAAATGAAATTTGGAAATTTGGTTCAAGTCATTTTTTAATTGTTCTAGAGCTCGGTTCCATATTTCCAAACATGGAAATTTTGCATCTTTATTCAAAGTGGGGTTTTACAGCCCTCCCCCCTTACAGAAATCTCGTCCCGAGATTTAAAGTAGAAGAGGGGGAAAATACATCAAAGAGAACGAAGAAACTCTGGAATATTTGCTTGTAAGTATTCTTCTGTCTCCCAGGTTGCTTCATCTTTAGTGTGATTACTCCATTGGATCTTGTAAAATTTCTGAGTCTTGTTTGTTGTCACTCGATCCTTCTGATCGATAACACGTACTGGTTGCTCTGAATAAGTAAGATCAGGTTGTAGTTGCTTAAGTTTTGGAATAACCACATCGCTTGGAGCTTTCAAGCACTTCTTCGGTTGGGAAACATAGAAAGCATTATGCACTCCAGCCAAGCTTGCTGGTAATTCTAATCGATATGCCACGGGTCCACATTGTTCAATGATGGGAAATGGACCAATGTATCGTGGAGCTAGTTTACCTCTTATTCCAAACCGGTGTACCCCTTTCATGGGCGAAACTCGGAGGTACACTAGATCACCCACTACGAAGACTAAGGGCCGACGTCGTTTGTCAGCATAGCTTTTCTGTCTGGACTGGTCCGCTTTAAGGTTGGACTGAATTAGCTTCACTTTTTCTTCAGCTTCTCGGACTAGATCAGGTCCAAATATAACTCTCTCTCCAGATTCGGACCAATTCAGTAGAGTGCGACACATACATCCGTATAAAGCTTCAAAAGGTGCCATCTTGATACTTTCTTGATAACTGTTGTTATATGAGAATTCTGCTAACGGTAAACTTTCATCCCATGTTCCTAGAAACGTGCCACAAACTGAGGACCACTGTTGGAAATGATAGTCTTCGGCACACCATGCAAACAAACTATACGAGAAAGGTATATCTCGGCGTACTTCTTGGCATTGTAACAAGTGTATACCGGAATGAAATGCGAGGACTTGGTTAGTCGATCAGTAATCACTCAAATAGAGTCATGCTTCTTTGGGGTCCTTGGAAGTCCAATAATGAAATCCATGGATATATCTTCCCACTTCCAAGCTGGAATAGATAACGGTTGAAGCTATCCTGCTGACCTCAAATGATCTGCCTTGACCTTTCGACAAGTATCACATTCTGTAACATACTTAGCAATCTCCCGCTTCATTCAGGTCCACCAAAACTTCTTGCGCAGATCCTGATACATCTTGTTGCTTCCTGGATGAATGGAATACTTGGAAAGATGAGCTTCATCGAGAATCTTCTTTCTTAGCTTGTGGTTCTTCGGCACTACTAATCTTCTGTTAAACCATAGGACACCTTCATTGTCTTGGTGAAAGCACTTGGCAGTATTGGCGTTTACTCTTTCTAGGAGATGTGCCATACCTTTATCTTTCTTCTGAGCTGCAACGATCTCCTCTCGGATCATGGGTACAAGGGCAAGGTTATACAAGGCTAAATGTGGTAACACTCGTAGAGTAGGCTCTTCATCTGAGGCTTGTGATAGTTGAGAAAAATTGCACTAGGCTTTACGACTAAGCGCGTCTGCCACCACATTGGCTTTCCCTGGATTATAATGAATCTCCAATTCATAATCCTTAATCAACTCTAACCATCTTCTCTGCCTCATGTTGAGATCGGCTTGTGTGAAGAGATACTTTAGGCTCTTGTGATCAGTATAAAGGTGTACCAGATTACCCATAAGGTAATGCCTCTAGATCTTCAATGCTAGAACCACTGCGGCTAGTTCTAAATCTTGAGTTGGGTAGTTCTGTTCACGCTTACAGAGCTGTCGAGAAGCGTAAGCAATGACTCGTCCTTCTTGCAACAGAACACACCCAAGACCTATGCCTGAGGCATCGCAGTACACATCAAAAGCTTTTCGATGTCCGGTTGAGCTAACAGTGGGGCGGTAGTGAGGTGCTTCTTCAAGGTTTGAAATGCTTCTTCACAGGCTTCATCCCATAAAAACTTATTATCCTTCTTTAGTAGTTTTGTCATTGGTTTGGCTATCTTAGAGAAATTTGGAATAAATCTTCGATAGTAACCTGCAAAACCAAGAAAACTATGGATCTCCGTAACTGAAGGAGACTTCCACTTCAATATGTCTTCAACCTTACTTGGGTCCACGGAGATTCCTTCTGAAGATATCATGTGACCCAAGAATGGTACTTGCTTTAGCCAAAACTCTGACTTGCTAAACTTCGCGTAGAGTTGATGCTCTCTCAACCTTTTAGCACAATCCGGAGATGCTCTACATGCTCTTCTTCCGACTTCGAGTAGACAAGAATGTCATCGATAAACATGACCCCACAGGGACTTCCCAAAAGTCCTCTAGCTCCTCATAATTCATCCTACCCTCGCTAAATAGTTATGTATAGTTATTTGTAAAACGCACACATTTGAATCACAGTTCAAAATTATTTAACACAAATTCTATTTTTATAGTGATAGGTGTGAGATAAAAATAAATGCGACTAAGCACGGCTAAGCATAAAATAAAATAATTATTCTAAAGCAGTCCTAGGGCTCATATTTGTGGAACAATAAATAGGCACGGCTTAGGAATGTTGCTAGCATATTTTAAAACAGTTGGCATGCAAATTAGAGTTGCAAACAAAACATGCAGTTTAAAATGCTGGGTACAAAAGTGATCAAGGAACGCGGCTTGCCTGGTAGTTCGGGATCGTAGTCGGGATCCAGGTCGTCGAACTGAGCGGGCTTGCGGTACTCCTCAGGATCACCGGCTAAACACAACATGAGTAGGGATGAGACTAGGTACGCGACAATTTAAATTCAAATAATTAAATCCAAATTTAAATTGGTAGACTAAACATGCTCAAAACGTTCCTTGGAAAATTCTACACGACGTTCTCGATGAGACGAATTTAACGGAACAATTTTGAGAATCTTTGGAGACCAAACAGAGTTTTCACGGACTTTGAAGATCAGCATACGAAAACAATTCTAAGAGAATGAATTAACTTGTTTCTCGCGAACAGATCCTGCTAGCACAAGAGCGGAGCCCTCTGATCAAGACAAGCTCTCTGTCCCCGTGCGCGACCACCAAAATGCATCGGCTCACAGACACACATCAAGGTGCCAACGGCAACCATCCATGGTCAAACCACCACCGAACTACACTGGCTACAAGGATTCGAACACTACACTCGTGAATCTAGTCGATCTACCACCGACGAGCACAACTCCTGCCAAAACTCTCTGCACAAAGCAGGCCACAGGACCAAGCACAGCTACACATCAAAGTCCTACACACACTATCTACGGCAGCTAATCATAGAGTAACAGAGAGAGAGAGAGAGAGAGAGAGAGAGAGAGAGAGACAGCTCCTGGTCCTCACCACCGAGCGGGCGCATAGACTGGCGCTGGACGACCAGGCCCGACGATGAAGAGGCGCGCGTGCGGCAGTATTGGTCGGAGACGGTGCCGCGTGGCATGTCGCTGACTCATGGTCGGCTGGAAGCAGATGCGCGACGATGATGCAGGACGCCGGTCGGCCCGGGAACACAGGAACCAACACGGAGAAGGGCGCCGATGAAGCGGATCGGCGACTGTGACACCTGGGACCGGTCAGGTGCTGTCGGGGGGGGGGGGGG
>BCLG01000065.1:84825-157142 GCA_001602295.1 Zoysia matrella
GTTGCCGCACCCGTCCGCGCGTCGTCCACGCCGGCTGGATCCGCCCCGTCCTGCGCTGACTCGGTCACCGCATCGTTCCGATCTCCAGTGCGCCTGAGTCGTCTTCAACCGCCTCGACTCCAGTGCACAGCTCTAGTTTTCCCTCTGCCGTTTTTCCAGTGCGATTTTCTGGCTTCCAATCTCCACGCCTCCGGATTTTTGAATCCAGTACCGGTGAGAAATTCCCCTCTCTCAAATTCCTTTTCCTCCGATGGATTGATGAATTAGTTGCTAATCAATTTGTGGTTAATTAATTTGCGGTTAGTCTAGTTCCTCATGGTCTAGATCTTCCAGGATTTTTGGAGAACTCCGTTTGGTCTCAGAAGATTCCCAAAATTATTCTGTTAATTTGTCTCGTCGAGGATGTCATGTAGAATTTTCCCGAGAACGTTTTGAGCACGTTTAGTCTAGTAGTTTAAATTTAGATTTAATTACCAAATTTAATTGTCGCGTACCTAGTGTCTGACCCCTATTCGTATTATGTTTAGTTGGCGATCACGAGGAGGAGTACCGCAAGCCCGCTCAGTTCCACGACCCGGATCCCGATTACGATCTCGAGCTGCCAGACAAGCTGCGTTCCTTGATCACTTTTGTACCCAGCATTTTAAACTGCATGTTTTGTTTGCGACCCTAATTTGCATGCTAACTGTTTTAAAATATTCTAGTAACTTTTCTAAGCCGTGCCTAATTATTGTTCCACAAATATGAGCCCTAGGATTACTTTAGAATAATTATTTTATTTTTATGCTTAGCCATTCTTAGTCATATTTATTTTTATCTCACGCCAATCACTATAAAAATGGAATTTGTGTTAAATAATTTTGAATTGTGATTCAAATGTGTGAGTTTTGCAAATAACTATACATAACTATTTAGCGGTGGTAGGATAGAGTATGAGGAGCTGCGGGACTTTTGGGAAGTCCCTGTGGGTGTACCTGTGGTGCGTACAACAGGAAGATCCGGGCTGGGATCTTTCCGTGAGACTTGTTTGTTGTTGCTGTTAAGGTTGGTGAGAGTGCCTGACCCAGCAATTAAGGAGTCCTTCGAGCCCTGTATGCTCAGTTGACAACCATGCACACCACGTTACCTTGTCTGGACAGTGGCTTGATCTTGAAGCTTGCTGAGACTGGATGTATACCGGTGGGTTGGTGGTGTTGCGTTAGTGTGGAATTGAGCTATGACTCCCCACATAAGATCGAGATACCTCACCTGATTAGTGGTAGGCTTTTCACAGCTCTAGAACCCGATTGCGTAGGCACTTATAGACGGGTCTTGTGTGTTCGTCGGGACAATGATGATAGTTCCCGATGGCACTTCTCGTGGGTCTAGGTGCATAAACTCTAAAGAGTTACAGTCAATGCGCATTGCCACGTCCATTTTGAAAGGACACCCCCTTGAGTTGTGCTCCTCGTTGAGTAGTTTTGTTTTACTTCCTCCTTTTCTATTTCCAAATGTTTTGGACTCCGGCCTTTGAGCTGTGGCCGAGTGTGGAGATTACACCGGCATCTAAAATGAACCCCCATCCGGGATAACGGAGATCCCCGCGGGGTAAGATAATAAAATTTTACAGTTTTAAAATAAAACTTTCTTGCATCTTTAAAATAAAATAAAATATTTTAAACTTGCATTTAGCACTTGAGCCAGTCTTTACCCTTGAAACCATTTGCATGTATACATTGTTGATAGGTAGTACGCGGTTTGCTGAGTATTCATACTCACAGCTTTCTAATTTGTTGTTTTCAGACGATACTCTCAGCTTCAACTTCGACTACGTCTCCGACGGACCGTGAAGTCAACTCCTGCGCTCAAGCTTGCCTGTGTGGAGGAGGTTCGCTACCGCTACCATGATGATGCTTTCGTTGCTGTATTCTATGGATTTCTCGATAGTGATCTTTCTGCTCTGAGATGTTTCCAGCCTGCGTGCCGATGGACCCCTTTGGAGGATTTTATTCTAATAAATTTGCTTTGACTTGTTATTTTCTATTTTTGTTTCTTGTATAATACTTCTGTTATGGTTTCTTGATTGATCACTTGTGATGTCGTGCTTGCCAACCCCGAGGATTGGCAAGGTCACTGAAGATCGGGACTTATCGAAAGGTAAGGAAAACTCGGTCGTTATAGGTGGGATCAAAGCCATACTTAACCGTATGAGCGAAACCGTAAAACTGGATGTAACTAAGGAATATATCTAGATTTACGAATCTGCTGTCAAACCTTCATCTTGAAAGTTGTTTTCTTAAATCTCGTCTTTTGCTTGATGGAAGTCTTGTTTCCTTAGAATTGTGCTTGTCTAGTTATTCTTGTCCTGATGTACTAATCTTCTGTCTTTTTGAGTAATTCCTATTTCTGCTGATTCTATCTTTCTAATCTGAAATGTTTTCCTGCAATAGATGGCTCCAAGGAGGTCTGGATGCCTTCAGGCTTGTTTTGAGGAGGCCACTTTGGAGGACCCTAAGGTACCGCCACCCACTGGGCATGGTCGCGGTGCTAGAGGCCGTGTACCGGTGCCACCTGCGGCTGACGCACCCGACGTTGATCGAGGGCGAGGCCGTGCTGGAGCACCAGTCCCTCAGGCTGGAGAGCGTGGTAGAGTAGTCACCAAGGACCCTAGAGTTGAGCCTGTCGGTGTTGCCGCGCCTGTTGAGGAGCTTCCAGCTGCTCCGATCCTAGCAGAGGTGATGGCCTGACAAACGCTTCTGCTTGAGCGAATTGTCGAGCAGTCACAGCAGCAGCCTCGTGGACATGCTCATGCTCCTGATGCAGCACAGTACCACCAGTCAGTCGGTCCCTGCATGGCTATGTTCCTGAACATGCGCCCACCCACTTTCGATCGTGCAGTTGACCCTCTGGATGCTGATGATTGGCTCAGGAATATTGAGAAGAAGCTTCATCTGATTCAGTGTGACGATCAGGAAGCTGTTCGCTTGGCGACTCACCAGTTGATAGGTGTAGCTGGTGCTTGGTGGGTGGTGGGACACTCTTTACGCCACTCTTGACGACCCAGAGCAGTTCACTTGGGACGACTTCATCACCGCTTTTTATGTTTTCTACATCTCTGAGGGAGCCATAGAGGCGAAGGCGGAGGAGTTCTGTAACCTTTGTCAGGGAGGTATGTCTATCATAGAGTATGCCAACCGTTTCACTCGAGGAGGTTTCGACCGAGTGCTGCAAGATGTACTGGTTTCCAGAAGGGCTTGCGTCTCGACATGCTTCCGTACCTGGATGGTGGTGTTCAGAGGAGCCTTCGCGAGCTTATTGACAGGTGTCTGGCTTTGGAGGTGTCTCATTAGAAGCTTGATCGGTCCACAGATGCAAAGAGGAGGGCAGCTGGTCAAGGACCCAGTCTTGAGGCTTTTCAGTGTCAGCGCTTCAGTGGTTCATTCCAGCAGGGATTGGGACAGTCCACCTTCACCCGATCCACTGCTCCTGCTCTAGTTTCAATTCAGCGGCAGGGTTCTCAGAGTCTGGAAGGTGCTCTCCAGTGGCAGCAGCAGTTTGCTTTTTGTCTGACAGCAGGTCAGCCCTCGATTCACTGTTTCGAGTGTGGCCAGGAGGGTCAAAAGGCGTTTTAGTGCCCGAGGCGTTAGCAGCAGGGTTCTGGGGGAGGTGGTGTTCTGTTTGCCACTCCCGCTAGACCACTCACCAGTCTAGAGGTCGAGCAGTGCGTTCAACGGGCCGTGGCGCTGCTCAGCCGAGCATCACGCGTAGCCGCCTGAACCACATCTCTGTGGAGGAAGCTCAGGAGGCACCTGACATCGTTGTTGGTGAGTTCTTGGTTCACTCTCACTTAGCGACGGTTTTGTTCGATTCAGGGGCTACTTACTCGTTTGTGTCGTCGACGTTTGCAACTACACATAGTCTCCCTATCTCACTCTTAGCTATACCTACACTTACCACTTCACCTCTTAGAGTTTATAAGAGTCGTGTTGAGTGTAGAGGTGTTCGGATCTTGATTGAGGGTTTGGTCTTCTTAGCCGATCTCATCGTCCTTCTCTCGCGTGACATTGATGTCATCTTGGGGATGGATTGGCTGGCGAGGCACAAGAGAGTCATCACTTGTGCTGAGAGGGTTGTGTCGTTGGTTAACCACCACGATGTTCATGTGGAGGGCGCCCCTAGAGCGTCCAGAGTTCAACCTTTGGTTTGCAGCTTGCAGGAGTTGTCTTTGGAGCAGATTCTAGTTGTTCGTATGTTTTTGAAGGTGTTTCCAGACAAGTTGCCAGCACATCCCCCAGATTCAGATGTTGAGTTCATGATCGATCTGCTTCCTGGTACCGCACCGATTGCCATGCTGCCATACCGGATGCCTTCCGATGAGCTTACTTTGCTTAAAGAGCACATCGATGAGCTCTTGAGTAAAGGGTTCATTCGGTCGAGTGCTTCTCCGTTGGGAGCCCCAGTGCTTTTCGTGAGGAAGAAGGATGGGTCAATGCGCATGTGCATTGACTACCGTTCTTTGAATGAGGTGACGATAAAGAACAAGTACCCTTTGCCGAGGATCGATGATTTGTTTGATCAGTTGAAGGGTGTGAAGTTCTTTTCCTCGATTGATTTGAGATCGGGGTATCACTAGATGAAGATTCGTCCTTCCAACATTTCGAAGACTTCGTTCGTGACGAGGTATGGGTCTTATCAGTTCCTGGTCGTTTCTTTTGGACTCACTAATGCACCTGCCTACTTCATGAACATGATAAAGAAGGTGTTCATGGCTGAGTTGGATAAGTTCATGGTGGTTTTCATTGATGATATCCTCATCTACTCCAAGTCGGTGGAAGAGCATGAGCAGCATCTGAGAGTTGTGCTTGAGAGGCTGAAGTCTCATCAGCTGTATGCCAAGTTCAGCAAGTGCATGTTTTGGCTTGAGAAAGTTGCTTTTTTGGGTCATGTTGTCACAGCTGAGGGGGTTGCCGTGGATCTTGAGAAGGTTGAGGTTGTTGTGGAGTGGGAGTCTCCGAGGTCAGTCTTTGAGGTGTGGAGTTTTCTTGGGTTGGCAGGTTACTATCATCGATTCATTGAGAACTTCTCCAGGATTGCTAAGCCTATGACCGAGTTGACTCAGTTGGGGGTGCCGTTTGTTTGGTCAGATGCTTGTGAGAGGAGTTTTTGGGAGCTAAAAATGAGGTTGACATCTGCACCTGTTTTGACCTTGTCAGATATTCACCAAGATTTCTAGGTCTTCTATGATGCTTCTCATTAGGGTTTGAGTTGTGTGCTGATGCAGAACAAGAAAGTGGTTTGCTATGCTTCGAGGCAGTTGAAGAAGCATGAGTTGAACTATCCGACGCACGATCTAGAGTTGGCAGCTGTTGTCCATGCTTTGAAGATTTGGAGGCACTATCTGATCGGCAACAGATGTGAGATCTACACCGACCACAAGAGTCTCACGTATATCTTCACCCGGGCAGAGCTGAACATGAGGCAGAGGAGGTGGCTTGAGTTGATTAAAGATTATGATCTTAGCATCAACTATCACCCAGGTAAAGCCAATGTGGTAGCCGATGCTTTGAGTCGCAAGGCTTATTGTTCTTCTTTGATGTCTGGGCAGTCAGAGATTCTTGCAGATCTGACCAGTTTGGAAGTTGAGATTGTTCCTCATGGTTTCTTGCACGAGCTTAGGTTGCAGCCGTTGTTGATTGAGGAGATCAATTCTGCTCAGAAGTGTGATCGCGAGATTCAGTCGATCTTGAAGAAGATGAGGAAAGGCAAAGCTCCAGGTTTTCGTGTGGATCAGCAAGGAGCTTTGTGGTTTGGGGACCGTATCTGTGTTCTGAGTGTGCCAGAGTTGCGGGATGCCATTCTGAGAGAGGCTCATGATTCGAGGTATTCTATCAATCTAGGCTGCACCAAGATTTTCGAGGATTTGAGGACTCATTTTTGGTGGGTTGGCATGAAGGCAGACATTGCTGAGCATGTTGCCTTGTGGGATATTTGCCGATGAGTTAAAGCTGAGCACCAGAGACCGACTGGATTGCTGAAGCCATTGTCGATCTCTTTTTTGAAGTGGGATGACATCAGTATGGATTTTATCACAGGTTTACCGATGATGTCTCGCCATCATAATGCTATCTTGCGGTGGTTGATCGATTGACGAAGACTGCTCATTTCATCCCTATGAGCGAGAGGTACTTAGTTGATCAGTTAGCCAAGTTGTACATTGATCACATTGTGAGTTTGCATGATGCGTCAAGGAGCATTCTGTCAGATCGCAGGCCTCAGTTTACCGCGAGATTCTGGAGGAGCTTGCATGAGGCTTTGGGTACACACCTAGTGTATGGTTCAGCTTATCATCCTTAGACAGATGGTCAGACGGAGCGTGTGAACCAGATTCTAGAGGATATGTTGAGGGCTTGTGTGATCACTTATGGGCAGAGCTGGGAGGACAGACTTTCTTTTGCGGAGTTCTCATACAACAACAGCTTACAGGCCAGCTTGGGGATGTCATCTTTTGAGGCGTTGTATGGTAGAGGATGCCGTACCCCGCTCATGTAGTCAGAGGTTGGTGAGAGGTCTTTCTTTGGTCCTGAGTCTATCAAAGCTGCAGAAGAGAAGGTTTAGAAGATCAGAGAGCATCTCCGAGTTGCTCAGAGCCGTCAGAAGAGTTATGCGGATAGGAGATGGAGACCCCTTTCTTTTGAGGTTGATGATTGGGTGTATCTCAAGGTGTCACCTCTCCGTGGCACGCGTCGCTTCTATGTTCGAGGAAAGTTGGCTCCGAGGTTTGTTGGTCCTTTCTGGATTTTGAGGAAAATCGGTGAGCATGCTTACAGGTTGGAGTTGCCATCCGAGCTGGCGGGTGTGCATCCTGTGTTCCATGTGTCTCACTTGAAGAAATGCCTTCGAGTGCCGGAGGAGCATGTTGTCTCTGATGCTTTGGATATTCAGGACACGCTCGAGTACCTGGAGTACCCTGTGAAGATTCTTGATGAGGCGTTCAAAGAGACGAGGAGGTCTAAGATCAAGTTTCTCATGGTCCAATGGAGCAACCACACCGAGCAAGAGGCTACCTGGGAGAAGGAAAAGAGTCTGAGAAAAGAGTTTCCCTATCTGTTCGAGTCCGCTTCTTGATCTCGAGGACGAGATCCTATAAGGGGGAAGTCTGTAACATCTCAGATTTTCCAATTAATCGAAGTGCCAAGTTGTCCCAAATTTCTTCCGTGCGATTCTGAAATTTCATTTTTAATTTTTCTGGTGCCGGAAAATTTCGATCCATGGGCTTTTATTGGGCTGGAAATAATTTTGCTCTAATCCCTAAAATTTTTCCTCTTATAAATACCCCCTCCCTCTTATCTTTTCCCCCAACCCCATTTTTCCTTTCCCTAATCCAGAGCGAAAGAGGAACCATCTGCGGGCGATCCTCCTACGCCGCCTCGGTACGCTCGCCCTTCCCCGCGCCGACGCCGTCACCTGCTACCGTGTCCCTCCACGCGTCACCGCTCCCCGCCGTCCTCGCCTCGCGCTGAATCCGCTGCTCCGTGGACACGTCGCCTGACTCCTGCGCCCCGTCCCCGCGCCGAATCTGAGATTCCATGTCGCCGAGCCGCGTGACGCCGTCTCCGCTATGAAGCCGCGTCACCCAAGCCGTCTCTGCATCCGCCCCGAGCCGATCCACGCCAACTGGATCCACCCCGTCCTGCGCTGACTCGGTCACCGCATCGTTCGATCTCCAGTGCGCCCGAGTCGTTGTCAACTGCCTCCACTCCAGTGCGCAGCTCCAGTTTTCCCTCTGCCATTTTTCCGATGCGATTTTCCGGCTTCCGATCTCCGCGTCTCTGGATTTCTGAATCTAGTACCGGTGAGAAATTCCCCTCTCTCAAATTCTTTTTCCTGCCCGATGGATTGAAGAATTAGTTGCTAATCAATTTGCGGTTAGTCTAGTTTCTCGTGGTTTAGATATTCTAGGATTTTTAGGGAACTCTGTTTGGTCTCAGAAGATTCCCAAAATTGTTCCGTTAATTTGTCTTGTCGAGGATGTCATGTAGAATTTTTCAGGAAACGTTTTGAGCACGTTTAGCCTAGTAGTTTAAATTTAGATTTAATTACCGAATTTAATTGTCGCGTACCTAGTGTTTGACCCCTGTTCATATTGTGTTTAGCTAGTGATCCCGAGGAGGAGTACCGCGGGCACGCTCAGTTTGATGACCCAGATCCCGACTACGATCCCAAGCTGCCAGGCAAGCCGCGTTCCTATGCGTTTTAAACTGCATGTTTTGTTTACACCCCTAATTTGCATGCCAACTATTTTAAAATATGCTAGCAACATTTCTAAGCCGTGGCTATTTATTGTTCCACAAATATGAGTCCTAGGATTGCTTTAGAATAATTATTTTATTTTTATGCTTAGCTATGCTTAGTCGCATTTATTTTTATCTCACACCTATCACTATAAAAATGGAATTTATGTTAAATGATTTTGAACTGCGATTCAAATGTGTGAGTTTTGCAAATAACTATACATAATTATTTAGCAGAGGCAGGATAGAGTATGAGGAGCTAGGGGACTTTTAGGAAGCCTTTGTCGGTGTACCTGTGGCGGGTACAATGAGAAGATCCGGGTTGGGATCTTTTTGTGGGACTTGTTGGTTGTTGGCGTTGAGGTTGGAGAGAGTGCATGCCCCGGCAATTAAGGACCGAGTCCTTCGAGCCTTGTACGCTCAGTTGACAACCATGCACACCATGTTACCATGTATGGGCAGTGGCTTGATCTTGAAGCTTGCTGCGACTGGATGTTTATCCGTGGGTTGGCGGTGTTGTGTTAGTGTGGTGTAGAGCTAGGACTCCTCACATGAGATCGAGATACCCCACCTGATCAGTGGTAGGCTCTTCACAGCTCCAGGACCCGATTGCGTAGGCAATTGGAATCCCTATCCTGGAGGATGGATAACGCTAGTTAAAGCTTGTGGACGGGTCTTATGTGTTCGTCGGGACTACAACTTTAGTTCTCGATGGCACTTCTTGTGGGTCCAGTGCATAAACTCTACAGAGTTACAGTCAATGCGCATTGCCGCGTCCTTTTTGGAAGGACACCCCCTGAGTTGTGCTCCTCGTTGAGTAGTTTTGTTTTACTTCCTCCTCTTCTATTTAAAAATGTTTTGGACTCTTGCTTTTGAGCTGTGGCCGAGTGTGGAGATTACACTGGCATTTAAAATGAACCCCCATCCTAGATAACGGAGATCTCTGCGAGGTAAAATAATAAAATTTGATAGTTTTAAAATAAAACTTTCTTGCATCTTTAAAATAAAATAAAATATTTTAAACTTGCATTTAGCACTTAAGCCAGTCTTTATACTTGAAACCATTTGCATGCATACATTGTTGATAGGTAGTAAGTGGTTTGTTGAGTATTCATACTCACAGCTTTATAATTTGTTGTTTACAGAGTATACTCTCAGCTTCGACTTTGACTACGTCTCCGACGGACAGTGAAGTCAGCTCCTACGCTCAAGCTTGCCTGTGTGGAGAAGGTTCGCTACCGCTGCCATGATGATGCTTCCGTTGCTGCATTCTATGAATTTCTCGATAGTGATCTTTCTGCTCTGAGATGTTTCTGGCCTGCGTGCTGATGTACCCTTTTGAAGGATTTTATTTTAATAAATTTTCTTTGACTTGCTATTTTCTATTCTCATTTTTTGTTTAATACTTCTGTTATGGTTTCTTGATTGATCGCTTGTGATGTCGTGCTTGCCAACCTCCTGGGATTGGCAAGGTCACAGAAGATCAAGACTTATCGAAAAGTAAGGAAAACCTGGTCGTTACAATGTATTTGCCCTATGAAATCCAATCCCCATCCTCGGAATGGCTACGGTTTTATAATGGGGTTCATCATAGCAGCTGGCGCCAATTGAATATTGCAAACTTTTGGCACTCTTCGCACCCCTTGTAGTAACGATAACAATCGGCAATTATGGTTGGCCAATAAAACCTAGCTCTTCTTAGCAACCATTTCATTTTTAAAGCCGATTGATGCATACCACAAATGCCCTTATGAACTTGTCCCATTGCTACTTTGGCTTCATCCTCACCGAAATATTTCAACAGTAAATCATCTCCCGTTCGGCGGTATAAGTCACCATCAATCAAAGTATATTTAAAAGCTACTTACCGAAACCTTTCTATCAAGCGATTCGGCACCATCACAGCTTGATGTGTTAGTATCCGAATGGTCTAGCTCCAGTACCTCAAACATCGGTATCTTATTGACTGAAAATCTACCTTTACTAACATTATAACTCGATGCTTGTTGAGCCAACTCATTGGCCTCACTGTTTTTTTAGCCTAGGCACATGATGTATGTTGAATTCATCCATTCTTCTAATGATGTCTAGGCACTTATCTAAGATGACACTTAATGATCCGTCTAAGCATTAAAAATTTCTAGAAATTTGTTACACTACTAACAACGAATCACCTGAAGTCTCTACATGCTTAACCCCCATGGACTCCAACATCTCTAAACCAAACAACAATGCTTCATATTCGGCTTTCTTATTGGTGCAATCATACTCTAATCGGTTTGAGAATTCAAAGCGTGCATCATGAGGAGATACTAAAACCACACCAACACCTTGACCGTCTTTACAAACCGATCGATCAAAATATAATTTTCAAGGGGTAAAAGTAGCGTAAGAAACATCTAGATCATGTTCTAAATCAATCCGATGCTCAACGATGAAATTAGCAACAATTTGGGCTTTCATGGATTTCAATGACTCATAAGCCAAATCATACTCAATTAATGCATAAGCCCATTTACCAAGCCTACCACTAGAAATTGGCCTATGCAACATATGTTTAATAACATCGGTTTTGACAAGCAACCACACAAGTACTAGATAACAAATAGTGTCTCAACTTGGTGCAAGCATGATATAAGGAAAAACATAGTTTCTTGATGAGAGTGTACCTTGTTTCCGCACCAATTAGCCGTCGGCTCACATACGTGATCACATACTCCTTTTCATCGGCTTCTTGTGTCAAAACAGCACCAACTACATCGTCTTCTGCCGCTACATAAAGACGGAAAGGGACTCCTCCCTTAGGCACCCTAAGCACCGGCGGCGAAGACAAGTATTCTTTGATTCTCTCAAAAGCTTCTTGCTGTTTTGCTCTCCAAGTAAATTCGGCCTCATTCTTTAGCCGAAGAATAAGAGTAAATGCATTAATCTTTCCTGACAAGTTGGAAAATGAATCGTCTTAAATAATTCACTTTTCCGAAGAAGCTTTGCAACTCCCTCTTACAAGTAGGCGCTTGCACATTGCTAATTGCCTCTATCTTCTTAGGATCTACCTCTATGCCCTTTTCATAAATTATGAAGCCTAAAAACTTCTCGGCCGATACACCAAAAGCACATTTGAGCGGAATCATTTTAAAACTGGAACGACGCATTCGGTCCAAGGCAAGTTGCAAATCGACCAAGTGAGAATCTAAAGCGGCCGATTTGATCACCACATCATCTATATAATCTCCAAGATAACACCAAGTAAATCTTGAAAGATAAAGTTCATAGCTCTTTGATATGTGGCACCCGCATTCTTTAATCCAAAAGTCATAGCAACCCACTCAAACAATCCTACAAAACCCGAACATCTAAAAGCAGTTTTAGACATATCCTCTTCGGCCATGAAGATTTGGTTGTATCCTGCATTACCATCAAGTAAACTAATAACTCTATGGCTGGAAGCATCATTAATCAATATATCAGCTATGGGCATAGGATATTCATCTTTAGGGGTAGCTCTATTTAAATTTCTAAAATCAATACAAACTCTAATCTTACCGTTGTTCATCTTTTCCACCGGCACGATGTTGGATATTCACTCCGCATACCTGCAAGGTCTTATGAATTTTACATCAAGTAATCGGTTAATTTCTTCTTTAATCCGATCATGCATATGCGGGTTAAACCTCCTTATCGGTTGCTTAAAAGGTCTAAAACCAGATTTTATTAGAAGCCAATGTTCGACTAATTTGCGGCTCAACCTAGGCATTTTATTATAGGACCATGTGAAACAGTCCATATATTCTTTTAGTAAATTAATTAGCTTCAACTTATAATCGGCTTTCAGATTTTTATTTATATAAGTTGGTCTCAAATTATCATCGCTGCCAAGGTTCACCTCTTCAAGAGGATTGGCCGATGTGAATCCTTGTCCTAACTTATCCATATCCTCTATTTCCTCGAAAGCTTTGCACATATCATTCGTATTGGACCGATAGTGTTCCACTCTCTTTTGCAACCAATCAAGATTAGAATCCATTAAATCATATTATATGGTTGAGCCAATTCTCCATTGGCTTTACATTGACAGGTACAAAACCATCTCTAGTTATAATAAGAAAATCATAATCCATCAAGTCTAAACCGGTCAAGCACTTGACGGCGTCATGCGGCAAAGAAGATGATTCAGCCATAGCAACACAAGCCGATGCATCTGCATGAACCACCTCTACATCATCACTAATCCATTGTATCAAGAATTAGTGTAAGGTAGAAGGAACACATCTATTGGCATGAATCCAATCACGCCCCAAGATCAAGCTATAACTACCGCACATGTCGGCAACAAAGAAAGCAGTAGCCATGGTCTTGCTTCCAACGGTTAGTTCCATAGAAGCGACCCCTTTAGCCTCGATAGGGTCTCCTCCTCTCACACCATTCAAAGTCATGTTGGTCCAGGTAAGCTCGTCATCGGCCTTACCTAGCTTCTTAAACAAAGAATACGGCATTAGATTAACAATAGCACCGCCGTCTACAAGCATGCGAGACCTCGGTGAACCATTAATGTGACCTCTCACATAGAGGGGCTTCAAATGGTTCTCCAATTCCTCGGGCTTTTCAAAGATAGCACTTTTTGGCCCAAAGTCAAATTGCGCCATGACTTCTTCTTCCTCTATAAACAAATAATCGGAAAGGGATAAGCAAATGGTGTTAATGTCCATACCTTCCCGAGGTGGTGTAGGCTCGTAGTCCAAGAGGTCGTTGTCGTCGAACTCAGACATATCGATGTCTCTCGTGGGTGAGGGTGCTGTGGAGTCCTCTCCCGAGATGGCGTCGGCCAAACCAAGTGGCTTTGGAGTAGCCTTCGCTTCCTCCGTCACTGGTGAAGTAGGAGCTTCAGGCTCCTTAACCCTCCACTGCTTACCTTGAGAGACTATCAACTTAACCTCATTGAAGACCTTGTCTCTCCTTTTCTCCGCCTCCTCTCGCATCCTTCGGAGGTACAGCCTTTGGAGCTTCCTCTTTTAAGTGTGGGTCAAGCCAGGCGGACACCATCTCGGTTGCGTGTATTTGTAGGAGCTCTTGCTCCTGCCAGCTTCATGGTCATGGGAAATCTTTAAGATCGGATCATCCAAAGTGATCCGTCCTGTGAAAACTCCCCCGATTTTGACATCGGCTGTGCCGATTTTTACGACACCTTCGGATGCACTCTCTTGATGAACAACAGTGGAGGGAGCAGGTTCATTACCTTGCTTTGGGTGCCATTCTTGCTTAGGCGCAGTGGTGGCGCTCCCTCTTTGAGCTTTGATCGGTCGAGAATCTGTTCGATCCAGAATAGAGTTGGAGAGGCTTGTGAAGACATCTCCTCTCGGCCCGTTTCACCCCGTATGAAACGGTGGGTATGGCATTGGCGGAATGGGCATCAGTGATAGGGGCATCGGTGGCGCGTGCATCTATGGTCCCATGTATGGATGCCACACCGGGAACAACAGACAAGGCATAGATGGAACTATGGTGGAGGCACTCCGAAGCCATGTGAAGGAAAAGGAGGAGGGGGCCCATGTGCATTCATGGTTGACCTCATCTCCTTCTTAGGTGGGCTGCCACCTCTAGGCGGCGACCTTGGCTACTTCATAGACTGATTATTCAAATCGGCCTTTTGATTCTTGTATTTAGCCATGAGATGGTCAAAAGCGCTTTTGAGCCCCAGTGTCTGATCCGTGGCTTTACCTTGGTTTACCTTCCACTTACCCACCTCCGGTTTCTTTGGCTCTATCATCTTGGGCCTTGGAACTTGCCCCCGAGGTCTAGAGCCTGGGAGGGTGACCTTGAAAGATTCTTGACGATCGGGGGATTTCTCAAGCATCACCTTTCTAGAAGCCCCTTTCTCACCCGAAGAAATAGGCATCTCCACCATGATGACCACGTTCTTTCCCTTGGTGGTAACGGCTTGATGAGGCCGAATCAACACCTTGGGATTGAGCTCTAGAGTGTTGACAGGGAAGGGGTGCTTGTCGATCTGCATTTCAAGACTCAATTGTCCCTCATTAAGGGCCGATTGGACCTATCGACAAAAAACATTGCAATCATTAGTAGCATGAGAATAAAAGTTATGCCATTTACAATATGCCCTACGCTTAATCTCATCCGCCGAAGATAAAGTATATGCCATCTTAATGTATCCACCTTTATGCAGTTCATCAAATATTCTATCACACTTAGCTACGTCAAAGGTGTATTTTACATCATCTTTCTGATTCTTATGAACCGATTTGAGTGAATCACAAGCAAACGATTTGGCCTTAGATGGCCAAACGAACTCAGCAGCCAAAATATCATTAGAATCATCATCGAAGTTATCCGAATCATATTCTACGACGTGCGTGTTATGGTGGGTCTTATAATTATGTTTTATTTCTTTACTTCGACTCTCTTGAGCCGAAGCCCTTTGTTGGAGGTGAGTGAGTGTGAGAAAATCGTACCCCTCCAACTTACCCCTAAGATGCGACCATAAACCATTAAAAGCTAGGTCGGCTAAGTCTTTTTTCAAAATGGTTAAATTAAAGCATCGGTTCTTAATGTCTCTAAACTGCCGAAGATAGTCAACGACGGGTTCCTCTTTTCCTTGTCGAACCGATGTCAAATATGACAACTTTAATTCATTGTCCTCGGAGTAAAAATGATCATGGAACTTACGCTCTAATGACTCCCAAGTGTAAATAGAGCTCGGGGATAATGACAAAAACCAAGAGAAAGTGGTTCCGGTTAGCGATAATGAAAACAAATGTACTTTTAAAGCTTCACTAAAACCCGCTTCTCCTAATTGTGCTACATATTGACTAATTTGCTCCCAAGTGGTTTTGCTATCTTCGCCATTGAATTTGACGAAGTCGGAAACACGCCATCCTATGGGATATAGGACCAAATCAAAATACGTGGGGTATGGTTTGATAAATTCGGTCCCTCCCCTTAAGATCCACTCCTAGCTTCTCACAAAATTGTTTATTTAAGTCCTCTTTAATGCGCGCCATACACTCCTCTATGTTGACAATTGGTGGCCTAGTAGACATACCCGATGGTGGAGGATGTGCACTTGTTTTCATGGCGCTAAATATTTCATTAGAGACAGGGCCATGAGGGATTCCCGTACCGCTTGGTGGGATGGGCGGTGTGCTATATGCAACGGTACGGTAAGGAGAAACAAAGTTAGCCAATTCACTCAATCGGTTTGTGTCCGGATTGGGGATGCTAGTAATTGGCTCTACGCAAGTAGGAGACGCTACTAAAGCGTTGATTTGCACAGGTAGTGGAAAACTAATTTGTTCACTAAACAAGTTCAACAGCATGCCATATGTAGGATGTTCTACATTAGAGGTAGTAGGCGCCGATGTACTAACTACACGTGCAACATGAGACGATGATGCAATACTGACATTTCTAGCTTTGGACAAGTTCTTTTGGATCATGTATTGCATATCATTTGTTAAGACCTTTTTTATGTCAGCAAAGTAATATGAAAGGTCTGCAAAAGTAACGGGAGGGCGCAAAGATGTACTTACATTGGCAACACCCATGGCCGCGTCGTCGTCGACGGCCGAAAGAATGGGCTCCTTCACTTGAGAGATAGCGCCTTGACGGTCCTTCTTGAAACACGCCAAGTACTCTTGCAGTTCCCGCTCCTCGCGTGCCTTGCACGCCTCCTCAGGCAACTCCTCCAAGGATGGCATGACGATGTTCGTCGTGGAGATCTCGGAGGTCATGGTGGAAACGACGATTCGGTTTATGCAACTGGAATCACTCGTCCCAGCGGAGTCGCCAAAAAGTGTGTTGATGTCGAATCGGGTCCAGGCCAACACACCGCTCGCACGTCCATGTGCGGGAACATCGACGCTTCTTCAACGCTGGGTTTGGGCAGCACCTGAAAACTAGGAGGGACTCTGTCAGAGGAGGATTGTCCTAGGGTTGATCCGGGCTTGGTCAGGCCAGCTGGATCGTCCTCAAACGTTGCTGGGACGAAGGAAGAACAGCAAAAGGGGGGTCGAGTGAGGGGATTAGGATTAGAGAAGTGCGAAATGTAAAGGCAAATGGTTTGATCAATTGGGATATCTCTCAACCGGCTATGGGCCTCTGTTTTATAGAGATGGGAAAGTCTTATTCAGCAAGGCAATAGATACCTTAAGTTAGGAAAGAATTTGGAATTGATCTGTTAAAAACTTTTCAAAATCGACACTATCGGAGTTTTCGGTAAAGTGCCGGAAACACCGGTAACCGGAGTCTCTGGTATGACACCGGAGGATCCGTCGTGTAAATCCAAGGAATCCGAGAGGGCCTGCCGAACATTCCGGCGCTGTGCCAGATACTTCGGTGTACAAAATACAGAAACCCAAGAGGGCTTACTGAACAGTCCGGTACAGTGTCGAATACTCCGGTGGGCCGAGTGCTCAAACCCGAGAGGGCTTACCGAACAATCCGGCAAAGTGGTGGACACTCCGGTGGGCCGAGTGCCCAAACCTGAGAAGGCCTACCGGACAATCCAGCACAGTGCCGGATACTCCGGCGGGCGAAATGCCCAAACCCGAGAGGGCTTACCGGAGGCTCCGGTATTGTACCGGACACTCCGGTGAGGCCATTTTTTGGGTGTCAACACCTCCTCTGGCTCCTATAACCGTTTGATGATTGTGTATCTGAACATTTCTGTTTTCATTGCTCTTTTTGTCACAACATGTCGGAAGGTTCAAGCTGTATTTCAACTCCGAGCTCCAGGTATGGCCCAAGGTGCAGGACTCCACTCTAGTTTACCATTTTTTTTCTTTGGATTTGTCCTCTCTTTGGTTCCCTGGTGGAGGGCGATTAACAGCAATGACTACATGATTTTGCATTGGGGCGCTCTTCGCCCACAGAGGAGGTGACATTGGGCCCATTGCTGTTTTTGTAAGAATGTAAATAGTTCCCCACAGTTAGCATCTTCGCTAAGTGTAGCTCATTGCTTCACATTATCATACTAGCATGAAGTAAATCAGCTATTGTTATGATCTCTGCCTGGTGATGGTTCTTTTTCTTTCCTTGATGGCAGGAAGTAGAACAAAACATCGAGAATCTTAAGAAAAAAATTACTCAAGAAGATTTTGGATATTAGTAATGATTTCACTACTAGACATCTCTGGTTCCTGAACATTGGGTGTAATTATTTCACTAGGGGACATCTTTGTTATGTTCTTGTTCTCTGGTTTCGATTATTTTGTGGCCATTAGAACTTCTGGAGGTGGTTGGATGCGGACATGTACTCAGTTAAAAATTATATGACACATTTTTCATGGATTCCAGTATTATTTTTGAATTCTTTGATTGTTTCTGATTTTTCTGATATTTTATTGAATGACCGAGATTTTTATCCCTGAGTCACTCAAACACGTCTCTGGGAATTGCTACGGAGCGGGATTTATATCCTTTCCTCGAACTCGGCCCTCTCTCTGCGAATCTGCTCATCCTGCTCATGCCTGTACCTCCTCTGCTCAGCTTGCTCTGCCCATACTGTCAACTATCACTGAAAGAACAACTGCAAGCTCAACTGACCAGCTGACTCAACGAGATAGGATTAAGAGATTGGCTCTTATCCCGTCCAAGAAAGATCTGGACTACAACAGAAACCTCTGAACACTGCCTATGACCTCTGTCTTATTCCACTGACCAACTATCACTGCACCACATTGAAATAAGATATAGGTTGTAAGCACAAAGATGAGCAACTCAAAATTAAATCCTAGCGGTGAAACAAGGACATATCACCGATCAAATAAAGCAAATAAGATCAATGATGATATCGATGGACCAATGCCACAATTTAAATAACATCAATTGACTCAAATTGTGACACTAACGATAGGAAGACTCAATGCCATACTAAAATATGTAAGAGATGACCTCAATATGGCACTAAGTACGGGAAATGTCAACTAATCACTCAATTGGCAATAAAAGATGAGACTTTTATGCAACTATATCAATTTTTGTAATTAATTAACAAACAAAGCATGCCCAAGCATTTTCGATGAAATGAGTGTGATAGAATGTACCTCGGGAAATGGAGCCGGAATCCGCCGAAGAAAACACCGAAAAGACGACTGATCACCTCAAAAGCTAAAACCCTATGAGGGTTTTGGTGGGAAGCGGTGTGATGGTGAGTAAACCACACGGCGAAGCAATTTCTAGCAAAAGCGGCAAGCTGGTGGATGCGGAGCTCGGCAAGAGTGACAACGACGTGGCGGCGCGGCTGCACGACGGTGGAGGCGGCGCGAGCACCGGTGACGCAACTAGGGCATGGCAAGGTGCGCGTGAGGAGAGGGTGATACTGGCTGCGGCGGCTCAGAGGGGAGAAGTGGTGAGATCGAAGCGCAGAGGCGGCGGCGGCGTGGGAGGCAAAGGCGGCGCATGGTCCTGAGCGTACGGCGGCGGTCGAGCGGCGATGTCTGCGTCGACGAGGAGTTCGCACGATGGAAAAAATAACAGAGAAGTCCTCGTGCGATTAACGTCATAAACAAATAAACAGCCGGGATTATATTGAAATGAAATAGATGGCCAAAATTGCACTGACTAAAAGGATCACTAGATTGTCCAGTCCTCAGTGATTGTCCGGTGTTTGGAGAATTCCAATTTCCAAAGAAGCAACCGCTTCATCTTCTCATCACCGGACTATCCGGTGGGCTCGCCAGAATATCTGGTGACTGTCTAGCTCCGCAGGTCACTCGGTTCAAAGATACAATCACGAGACTGTCCGGTGAAGTCGTCGGATTGTCCGGTGACCTCAAAGAATTGCAGAACCAAGGAATTCTTTCTAGACTATAAGTGTCTTCATCAAAGAACCAAATAAACACCGCACTTATCTAGAAAGGGAACTCTCAAACACTCCTTTGCAAATAGATAACTCTCAAAGAGTTTAGCATTTTCACAAATCACAATTAAGATCGAGTGATAAAAACTAAAGCGAGAAGGAGGCTTCAAAAAGGGAATGTATGAATCCTTGTTCACGATCTATGTAAATGGATATTAGAGATAGTTAAGCAGAGTTCAAAGGGCATGAAGCTCATAATTACTTGTTTACTCTTTGTGGAGTATGTGAATCTATATGGACAATATAGTCACTTTCTCCATAGAGTAACACGCCTCCTCCGTGGTTCCTATATGCAATGCAAGCAAATAAGCTAGTTAATACAAGAAATTTAAAGCATGCAATGTAGATGCAAGAAAATTAAAGACATTGCATAAAAAAATCTATCCGGTGCCAAGTTCGACCCATCTCAAGTTTATTCACCATATGCTCGCCGCTTTGCCTTGAGATAGCCAAACCACCTTCTCAAGCTCTACCCTCATGCATATGGATATATCAAGGTGGTTAGGCACTGATCTATTTTATATTCTTTTCTTTTATCTTTTTACATATGATGCATGATAGTGCAAACATCTATTCCACAGAAGAGTCCTAACTACAATACAAAACAAGAAAAGAAACCTACTCTACTATGTACAAGAATAAACCTCGTTGAAGAGTAGATTGGTGTTGTAGCTCGATCAACACGTGCTAGACTTCAAGAATCTTCAATAGCTCCACGGTCCACCACCCTGGTCCCTTCACTTCTTTTTGGAACCCAAGAGAGTTTAGGCTTTCTCTCTTGGTCCACGATCACTTTAGGGACCCAAATCTTCTTAATTGTCTTCTTCTCATTTGGCGGCTTGAGCGGCTTAGCTTTCACCTTTCCATCTTTGTCCCTTAAAAGCTTGTAGTGCACATCTTTATGGAAAAGGTTAGCATCAGGCATATCTTAGGCGCGCTCACCTTGGGACAATTCTTAGTGCGGTGACCATCAAGGCAACACTTTTCACAATAATAGTCACCTGCCATGAGCCGGACTATCCATTCGGGGATTTCATCTTCGTTGCCAATTATATTGATAGAGGAAAGATATAATCTTAAGCCTTTGTGATTGTGGTTGTTGATGAGGTTCTTGCTTAAGATTTTCTTTTAAATTTGCCTTCATCTGGAAAGCTGCTAAAAAGCATCCATCACGGCCTCTCTCTCCTTAAACCTCGTGTATTCCTTCAAAATAGATGGCTCAAGAGTTGTACTCTCCTTGGAGAGAGTTAGATCACAAGAAGTAGAAGCTTCATTTAAATGCCTAGAAGAGTTAAAGAGAGAGTCAAGATCAAGAGCTTTATGGGTGCATAGCAATGCCTTATGCTTCTCACTTAGCTCTACGTGCTTCTACTTGAGAGACTCATAAGACTCACGTAGAACACGATGAGAATGCTTAAGGGCATTGAGCTCACCCTCAAGCTCTTAAACTTGGAATACCGCTACTTCATGCTCCTTGGTCACCACTTCAATCATCTTGGTCTTTTTGATGACGGTCTTGTTGGCCTTCTCATGGAAGAGAACTAGATCATTGTAGGTAGGTTCATCATTTTCATCTTCATAGTCCTCCTCTTCTTCATCAAGATCATCATCTTCATCCACATCCCTCACAACTTCGGGCCATCAACCAATGAGGTGACGCTGGTAGCTCTTTGGTGGAGCTTGTCATAGCAATACCCGCGAGCTCTTCTTCACTAGAAGAGAAAGAGTTTGAATCATCATCATTGGTGAGCCACTCACCAACAATGTAAGCTTTGTGCGGGGACATCTTATTCTCTTCACTCTTGCTCTTCTTCTTGACAAAAAACTTCTTCTTCAACTTCCTCTTGGGCTTGTGTTCTTCATCTTCACTCTCGCTAGATGCTTCCTTTTTTCTCTCCTTTTTGGGCTTGGGACACTCTTCACAAAATGGCCTTTCTTGCCACAATTGAAGCACCCGGAGTTCCTCTTAGAGGATGTGGGCTTTCCCTTGCAAAATAGCTTATTCAACAAGAGCGCAAGGTCCTCATTGTCACTCTCATCATCCTCATCCTTCTTAACCTTCTTCTTCTTCCTCTTCTTACCATTGGGAGATTTTTTAACTTGAAGGGAAAGATTCTTGGGCAATTGAGTGTCGGTGTAGGTGCCCAACATATATCCCTCATAGGCCATAAGCTTGTCGAGCATGATGTCAATGGAGAGAGTAGACAAGTTGGCTTGAGAGAGATACGTGACGATGGAGTTATAGCTTGGCGTCAACATCCTCAAGAGCTTCTTCATGATATCAATATCATCAATTTTGTTCTTGAGGCCCAAGACGTTGATCTCTTCCAGCATTACATGCAAGCGAGAGTAAACATCATTAGCTTTTTTAGTTGGTAGTATGGTGATGGAATCATATTTATTCTTGAGGACATAGTAACGCTCTTTTATGACCTCAGAGAAGCCCTCATGAATATTTTGCAATTGCAACCAAATATCATGCGTGGTAGATGATGAATTGATCCTAGAAAAGACATTTTTCAAAATGCATCCAAATATGGCATTCTTGGCGTTCTTGGTCACATTTGTAGAATCAAGTCTCTCATTCTCATTTTTAGCATTCTTGGTCACATGACACACTTTCCCATTGATTGACTCAAGGTAGGCTTCCATGTGAGCCTTCCAATAAATGTAATCATCCCCATCGAATACGGGCGGAGTCTCCATCTCGTTCGGCATCTTTACTCAAGGCGGTGAAGCTCGAAAACGAGAAATTGGCTCTGATACCACTTGTAAAGATCAAGGACACCGAGAAGAGGGGTTGAATCTGTGGACTTATCGAACTAAATTCGCTACGAACGAAAACTATGACTCAATCGCAAATGAAACAAATCTATGCAATTCTTGTAGATCAAGACCCCTAACAATGCTATTGAGATAATAGAAACAACAAGCAAGTAATAGCACGATAGCCATCAAGAGGAATCAAAGAACAACCTACCACTCTACTAAAACAGTAAATAAATGCAGTAAGTAAAAAGAGAGATAGAGAGTGCTCAGCGATTTTTTCCTGAGGTCTCAAAAGGTAGGCACCTTCCCCTATTCCTCGTTGAACCACTCCCGTCGGAGTCTTGGTTCCTCCCGTCGTTCCCAGAATAATGCTCACAAGGGTAGGCTTCACTCCTAGAGTGAAGTCACCGGCAGCCCGGCTGTCGAACACAATACCCAAACGCAAGCCTCCAAGGATTGGGCGCTCCCTCTTGGTGTCTTTTCGAGCACGGGACTCGAAACTGTGTATTAACTTGGCGACGTCTTCCACAATCTCCTCGAAAGCTCGATCACCGACTCCTAGCCGGTCTAGGCTGCCCAAACAAGAAAGATCACTCCTCTCAAGCCTCACAAGCTCTAGAAGCGTATGAATGCTGCATATCACTCTCCAACTTACACCAAAGATCTCTAATCTTGCTCTGAGCTCTTTTGGTGGTGTCTTCTGGCCTCTCACAAGTTTCCTTCAACAGTTCAGACCTCAGGCACACGGCAAAACGTCCCTCTCCATGGTTTAGATAGGCTCCAAGCCCAGAAACAACCGTTGAAACATGATGACATAAAGCTTACTGCTTTATGCAATCACCGAACTATCTGGTGACTGGACAACTGGACTGTTCGGTGACCCTTTCCTTCTCTTGGTCAGGGAAACACCCTCTCTAGAATCTATTTCATAGGAGACAGGACTGTTCGGTGCATTTCTTCATCGGACTGTCTGGTGACTTTAACTTTTATACTCCCAGAGACATCTTATTTGGACTTCGTCTTCTAGCTCACCGGACTATCCAGTGACAGCTCCACCACGACTCCGGAGAGCACCTCTCTCTGGACTAGCTCCTCCAAGGCTTACCGGACTATCTGGTGACTGCATCTTCAGCTGGTCTTGAGCTTCAATCTTCGACTTTGCTTACTCTGCCATCTCCAATGCTTTCTGTGGATCTAATAAGCTTTCACACCCTATAACACTTGTATGAAAGGAAACAAATGACCTTACCCCGCTTAATAGTACCGACGGTCCTATTGATTCTCTAGCTAATCTTTATCTTTGGTCCTTCGATGCTCAGAAACTTCTCTTCTTGGGATCGTTCTTGTTATCCACTGAGGAAGCCGACCATGTTGATGTAGAATTAGCGGGGTGGAACCTTTTTAGCTTCATGACCTTTGAACTCCCCTAAAAGGTATGAATTGATTTTAGTGATTGAATGAACAACATAGGTAACAGTTGTGATTGTAGGTTTCGCCCCGCTAATTCTACATCAACATAGCGGGCTTCCTTGGTGGACGACAAGAACGTTCCCTATAAGAGGAGTTTCCGATCGTCGGAGGACCAAGGCTAAGTACTAGCTAGAGACTCCATAAGACTGTCGGTACTATTAAGTGGGGTAAGGTCATTTGTCTCCTGTCATACAAGTGTTATAGGGTGTGAATGCTCCATAGATCCCTAGAAAGCACTAGAGATGACAGAGAAAGCGAAGTCTGGTGAGTCCTTGAGGAGCTAGTCCAGAGAGAGGTGCTCTCTGGAGTCAAAATGGAGCAGTCAACAGACAGTCCGTCGGTGCAGTGATTGAACAGTTTGGAGAGCCAGAAGACGAAGTCTAGAGAAGGTGTTTCTGCCAGTCTAAAATTGAATGTCACTGGACAGTCCGGTGAAAGTATGCATCGGACGATCCGGTGCCCTATAGAATGGATTCCAGAGAGGGTGTTTCTCGGGTTAAGAAGAAAAAAGAGTCACCGGATTGTCTGCTGGTCTAGTCACCGAACAATCTAGTGATTGCATAAATCAGTCAGCTTTATGACATCACATTTCACTGGTTGTTTCTAGGCTTGGAGCCTATTTAAACTGTGGAGGGGGGCGTTTTGTCATGTGCCTGAGGTCTGAACTGATGGAGAAAACTTGTGAGTCCAAAGGACACTACCAAAAAAGCACATAGCAAGATTGGAGATCTTTGGTGCTAGTAGGAGAGTGATAGGGAGCATTCATACAGTTCTAGAGCTTGTGAGGAGTGATCTTTGCCTATTACTCTAGATGTGGGCAGCCTAGACTAGCTAGGAGTCGATGATCGAGCTTCCGAGGAGATTGTGTGTTAGCTTCATGACCTTTGAAGTCCTCTAAAAGGTATGAATAGATTTTGGTGATTGAATGAACAACCATAGGTAGCGGTTGTGTTGTTGGTACCACCCCGCTAAATCTACATCAACATGGTAGGCTTCCTCGGTAGATGACAAGGACGAACCCTAGAAGAGGAGTTGCCAGGCATTGGAGGACCAAGGCTAAGGACTAGCTAGAGAGTCTATAAGAATACCGGTACAATTAAAGAGGGTAAGGTATTTTGTCTCCTGTCATACACGTGTAAGTGGGTGTGAATGCTTCTTAGATCCTCAAAAAGCACTAAAGATGGCAGAGGAAGCAAGTCGAAGACCGGAGCTCAAGAACCAACTGAAGATTCAGTCACCGGACAATCCGGTGAGCCTTGGAGGGGCCAGTCTAGAGAGAGGTGCTCTCTGGAGTCAAGGTGGAGCTGTCACCAGACAGTCTGTCGGTGCAGTGATTGAACAGTCTGATGAGCCAGAAGACGAAGTCCAAAGAAAATGTCTCTGGGAGTCCAAAAGTGAAAGTCACTAGACAGTGCGGTGAAGGAATGCATCGGACAGTCTCGTGTCCAATGGAATAGATCACAGAGATGGTGTTTCCTTGGCCAAGAGGGGAAAAGGGTCACCGAACAGTCCGATGGTCCAATCTCCAAACAGTCTGGTGATTGCATAAAGCAGTCAGCTTTATGACATTATGTCCCAATTGTTGTTTTTGAGCTTGGAGCCTATTTAAACCGTAGAGGGGGATGTTTTCCAGTTTGCCCTTGATCAAAATTGCTGGAGCCAAGTTGTGAGAGGTCAAGAGACACCACCAAGAGAGCACAATGTAAGATTGGAGATCTTTGATGCTAGTAGGAGAGTGATAGGGAGCATTCAAACACTTCTAAAGCTTGTAGGGCTAGGAGTCGGTGATCGCTTTCTAGGAGATTGTGGAAGTAATTGCCAATTTTGTACGCGGTTACCAGTTCCCCGCTCAAAAGGAACACCAAGAGGGAGCGCTCGAGCCTTGGAGGCTTGCTGTAGCACTTGGGTATTGTGCGCGACAGCCAGGCCGCCAGTGACCATTCTAGGAGTGAAGTGTACCCTTGTGAGCATTGTTCTGAGAATGACGGGAGAGACCAATACTACGACGGGAGTGATCCAACGAGAATTAGGGGAAGGTGCCTACCTTTCGAGACCTCAAAAAAAATCACTGAGCATTCTCTATCTCACTCTCTTTACTTACCGTTTAGTAGTGTGATAAGTTGTTCTTTGATTCCTCTTAGTGGCTATCGTGCTAGTGCTGGCTTGTTGTCATTTCCTTATCGGTAGCATTGTTAGGGGTCTTAGTCTACTTAGAATTATTTAGTTTTGCTTCCGTTGAGATTGAGTCTTATAGTTTTAATTTGTAGCGAAATATAAGTCCACCGATTCAACTCTTTTTTGGTGTCTTTGGTCTTTACAAGTGGTATCAGAGCCAAATGCTCATTTTTGGGATTCATCGCCTTGAGCATGGATGCCAAGATAGAGACTTGGCCCGTATTCAATGGGAACAATTACTCTTGAAAGGCTCGCATGCAAGACTACCTGGAGTCGATCGATGGGAAAGCGCGACAAGTTACTAAGAATGCTACGAATGAGAATGAGAGACTTGATCCTATTTTTATTAAATTCAATGCTAAGTCCAAGAATGCTATGTTTGGATGTATTTCTTAAAATGTCTTTTCTAGAATTAATGTATCATCCACCGTGCATGAGATATGGATTCCATTAGGGCTTCTCCGAGGCCAAGGAAGAGTGTTACTATGTTCTTAAGAGTAAATATGATTCTATCACCATGCTATCTCATGAAAAAGCTAATGATGTGTATTCTCACTTGCAGGTAGTGGTGGAGGAGATCAACGCCCTGGGCCTTAACGACAAAATTTATGATGTGGAGATCATGAGAAAGCTCTTGAGGATGTTGCCGCCGAGCTACAACTCCATCGTCATGTGTCTCTTTCAAGCCAACTTGGCTATTCTCACCATTGACGTTATGCTCGGCAAGCTCACGGCTTATGAGGGAAATATGTTGGGCAGCTCAACTGACTCTCAATTGCCCAAAAACCTTGCTCTTCAAGTTGATCAAAAATCTCAAAATTGCAAGAACAAGAAAAAGAAGGTGGAGCAAGATGAGAATGAGGAGAGTGATAAAGAGGACCATGCACTCTTGATGAAGAAGCTATTTCGCAAGAGAAGACCCTCATCTTCCAAGAGAAACTCTGGGTGCTTCAATTGTGGCAAGAAGGGCCATTTTGCTAAGGAGTGTCCCAAGCCAAGAAGGAGAGCAAGAAGGAAGCATCTAGTAAGAGTGATGATGAAAAACGCAAGCCTAAGAGGAAATGCAAGAAAAAGTTCTTTCTCAAAAAGGAGAGCAAGAGCAAGGAGAAGAACTCCCCGCACAAAGCCTATATTGTTGGTGAGTGGCTCACCAATGATGATTCGGACTCTTCATCTTCTAGTGAAGAAGAGCTCGTGGGTATTGCTATGACAAGCTCCACCAATGAGCTACCACCACCTCCACTATGCATGATGGCCCGAAGTTGTTAGGGCTTTATTGATGATAATGATGATCTTGAGGAAGAAGAAGAGAGCTATGATGTTGAAAATGATGGACCAAAGTACAATGATCTTATCCTCTTCCTTGAGAAGGCCAACAAGACCATCATCAAGAAGTCTAAGAAGATCAAAGTGGTGACCAAGGAGTATGAAGTGGCGGTATTCTGAGTTCGAGAGCTTGAGAGGGAGCTCAATGCACTAAAGCACTCTCATGGTGCTCTACATGAGTCCTATGAGGATCTCAAAGCGAAGCACGTAGAGCTAAGTGAGAAGCATAATGCATTGGTGTGCTCCCATAAAGCTCTTTATCTTGACTCTCTCCTTAACTCTCCTAAGCATTTAAATGAAGCTTCTACTTCTTACAATCTAACCCTCTCCGAGGGGAGGACTACTCTTAAGCCACCTATTTTGAAGAAATATACGAAGCTCAAGGAGGAGAGAGAGGCCGTGATAAATGCATTTGAGCGGCTCACTAGAGGAAGTTAAATTCAAAAGAAAATCCTAAGCAAGAACCTCATCAACAACCACAATCACAAGGGCTTTCGATCATATCCTTCCTCTATCAACATCATTGGTAACCAAGATGAGATCCTCGAATGGATAGTCCCGCTCATGACGGATGACTACTGTTATGAGAAGTGTTGCCTTGATGGTCACCGCTCCAAGGATTGTCCCATGGTGAGCGAGTCTAAGATTATGCCTAATGCTAACCTTTTCTTTGAGGATGTGCACTACAAGCTTTTCAGTGACAGAGATGGAAAAGTGAAGGCTAAGCCGCTCAGACCGCAAAATGACAAGAGGACAATTAAGAAGATATGGGTCTCTAAGGTGATAGTGGACCGAGAGAGAAAGTCAAAACTCTCTTGGGTTCCCAAGAAGAAGTGAGGGGGCCTAGGTGGTGGACCGTGAAGCGAATTGAAGTCCACCACATGTCGATCTAGCTTCAACGTCAATCTACTCTTCAAAGAGGTTATTCTTGTACATAGTAGAGTAGGTTTCTTTTCTTGCTTGCATGGTAGTTAGGACTCCTCTGTGAACGAGATGTTTGCACTATCATGCATCATATGTAAAAAGATAAAATAAAAAAATTAGATCGGTGCCTAACCACATTGAGATATCTATATGCATGGGGAAGAGCTTGAGAAGTTAGTTTGGCTATCTTAAGGCAAAGCGGCGGGCATATCGTGAGTAAGCTTGAGATGGGTCAAACATGGCACCTAACACGTTTCTTTATGCAATGTCCCTAATTTACTTGCATCTACATAGCATGCTTTAAATTCTCTTGCATTAGACTAGCTCATTTGCATGCATTGCATATAGAAACTACAGAGGAGGCATGTTACTCTATAGAGAAAGTGACTACATTGTCTATATGGATTCACATACTCCACAAAGAGTAACCAAAGCAATTGTTGAGCTTTATGCCATTGAATCATGTGCTTAACGGTCTCTAACATCCATTTACGTGGATCGTGAACTAAGGGTTCATACATTTCCTTTTTGGAGCCTCCTTCTTGCTTTGGTGTTTATCACTCGATCTTAATTACAATTTGCAGAAATGCTAAACTTTTTGTCAGTTATCTATTTGCAAAGGAGTGTTTGAGAGTTCTCTTTCTAGACAAGTGTGGTATTTTTGTTGTTCTTTGGTGAGGACACTTGAAGTCTAGTAAGTATTCCTTGATTATGCAATTCCTTGGAGTCACCGAACATTTTGGCACTTTCACCGGACATTCCGGTGACTATATCTTTGAAATCAGTCACTTTGCGGAATTGGACAGACATCGGATATTCCGGCGCTATCACCGAACAGTCTAGTGACTGGAAGAGGAAGCAGGTGCCTCTCTGGAATTAAAATTATCTAGACATCGAACAGTTTGGTGACTAGAAGAGGAAGCGGGTGCCTCTCTGGAATTTGAATTCTCTAGACACCGAACAGTTCATCATCTGGAAGTCACCGGACAATGTCTTTCGACCGAACAGTCCGGTGATCAATTTGATCAGCGCAATATCAGCCATCCGTTTTAATCTCATTCAATCTCGGCCGTTGATTTATTTATGACCTAGCCACATGTGTTCCTAATCAGTGTTCCAAAATTCGTGCGCATTTTTTTGTGACGGAGTCGCCCTACTATCTCCCAATCGGCGTCGTGCCGCCGCTCCTCGCCTCCGCGTCGCCGTGCTACTCCGGCCACCGGCCGCCGCTCTTGCTCCAAAGCCACCCTCACCACCGCGCGCCTTTGCTCTGCCTTGCCGTTCCTGCTACGCGCGCCACGTCGCCGTGCCCTAGCTTGCACCGCCACGCCGCCGTGTCGCGCCGCCACCTACTGCCGCCCTTGCGTCGCCCCTCTGCAGACCAGCGAGCGCTGCCCCAGCTCCCTTCGCCGTGTGCTTTCCAAGCCGACACCACATGCTTCTCCATAACCCTCGTGGGGTTTTAGCCTTGGGGTGATCGGTTGATCTTCCGGTGATTCTTTCGGCGATATCCGGCACTTCTCTTGCGGGGTATCGTGTTCTATCACCTTCATTTCATCGGAAATACCCCGCATGCCTTGTTTGTTAATTAATTACAAAAATTGGTATAAATTGCTTAAAGGTTTCGCCTTTTCTTGCCAATTGACGTGATTAGTTGACAATTTCCATAGTGCCATATTGAGGTCATCTCTTGCATAGTTTGATATGGCATTGAGTCTTCTGTCGCTAGTGTCATAATTTGGATGTATTGTTATTATATGAATTGTGACATTAGTCTGTCAATATCACCGTTGCTCTTATTTGCTTTTAATTGATCTGTGATATGTCCTTGATTCCACCGCTAAGACTTCATTTAGAGTCGCTCACCTTTTGTACTTACAACCTATTTTTATTCCTATGTGGTGCAGTGACAGTTGGTCAGTCGGTCAGGACAGGACAAAGTCAGCGGCAGTTCAGAAGTCTCAGTCAGTCTAGTTTTCTCTTGGACGGGTTAAGAGCCAAGCTCTTAATCCTATCTTATGCAGTGACAGCCTATCAGATGAGCTTCAGAGTCAGTTGTTCTTAAGACAGTTGTTAGTATGGGCAGACAGAGACTGAGTTCAGAGCAGAAGGGAAAGGGCAAGGCAGTTGAACCTAAGAAGAGGAAGAAGCAGAGGACAGGCGACCCGGAGTAGGACAGAGCCCTAGCTACTGCAGATGTGGATGTTCCTCCACACAGCAGGTCAGGTGCTTTGAGGAATGGTGGGTCTGAGTCCTTGGGGGAGTTGAGGAGGTCGACCCGACAGAGAGTGGCGACCACTTCTCTAGTTGCAGAGGTGCAGCCGCGGACAGCTCCTGCCAGCAAGCAGTCAAGAACCACAGAAAGAGAGGCAGTCCAGCAGAGTTCACAGTAGAGGACACAGAGGTGTCCACTTCCGAGGACTGGAGTCTGTGAGGTGTATACTGCTAGAGCTGAGAGAGCTCACCAAGCCATGGGCAAGATTGCAGAAGTAGAGGTGGATTTGCTGAAGTTGAAGGGCCTGGCTATCAAGGCCAAGGGGAGAGTTGATTTTACTGCTTGAGTCCTCGCTGGCAGACTTGCGGATGCTGGTTAGTTCTGGACAGTACTCCAGCGGAGGATCTATGAGGCCTTCACGAGATAGCTTGCCACTAAGGGCAAGAGCTCAGTGTTTGCAGCTCACCATCACTATTCTTTAGAGCCACTGAGCAGAGGAGCTGGGGTTGATATGGAGGAGCATATTGCCTATCTGTCTGGTCTTTCAATGTTGGTTACCCAGCCCCTGAGGTATAGGGAGAATGTTGTGTTGAAATTCTATGCCTCACTGTGGATCTCCCCCGATAGGTCTTATCTCTAGTTCATATATCAAGGGGAGCCACACCGGTTTGAGAGATCCGATGCTATTGTTGCTTTAGAGTTTGTATCTTCTGAGACACGGATTCAAGCTCTGGCTCATTCAGATTTCTTGCCACCATATCACCTGTTTGGAGAGATGGAGCCGAGCGATGTGAGACTGAGTATTGCGTCCACGCCACCACATGGGGAGCATTACTCTAAGCACCCTCTAAGGTTGACACACGAAGCACAAGTTTTGAGAGGGTTGCTGAGCAGTACGATAGCCCCGAGAGCTGGCTACAGAGAGCGTGTGTAAGGATCAAGGACGTTGAGAAGAGGGGGTTAAATCGGTGGACTTATAGCACTAATTTCGCTACGAACTAAAACTATAAGACTTAGATCGCAACAGAAGCGAACCTAAACGATTCTAGTAGGCCAATACCACTAACAATGCTAGTGATAAAGAAATAACAACAATTAAGCACTAGCACGATAGCCACCAAGAGGAATCGAAGAACAACCTATCACACTACTCAAACGGTAAGTAAATGCGGTAAGTAAAGAGAGTGAGATAGAGAGTACTCAGTGATTTTTTCATGAGTCTCAAAAAGTAGGCGCCTTTCTCTAATGCTCGTTGGACCACACCCGTCGAAGTCCTGGTCCCTCCCAACACTCTCGGAACGATACTCACAAGGGTACGCTTCATTCCCAGAGTGAAGTCACCGGCGGCTCGGCTGTCGCACACAATACCCAAGCGCGAGAGCAAGCCTCCAAGGCTCGAAAGCTCCATCTTGGTGTCTCTTTCGAGCGGCGGACCCGTAATCGCGTACAAACTTGGCGATGTCTTCTACAATCTCCTCGAAAGCTCGATCACCGACTCCTAGCCGGTCTAGGCTGCCCACACCAAGAGTAATAAGCAAAGATCACTCCTCTTAAGCCCTACAAGCTCTAGAAGTGTATGATTGCTCCCTATCACTCTTCTACTAGCACCAAAGATCTCCAATCTTACAATGTGCTCTCTTGGTGGTGTCCTTTGGTCTCTCACAACTTGGCTCCAGCAATTCTAATCAAGGACACAATGAAAAACATCCCCCTCCGCTTTTTAAATAGGCTCCAAGCCAAGAAAAAACCGTTCGTACGTGATGTTATAAAGCTGACTGCTTTATGCAATCATTGGACTGTCCGGTGACTAGACCACTAGACTGTTCTGTGACCCTTCTTCCTCTTTGGTCAGGGAAACACCCTCTTTGGAATCTATTCTATAGGACACCGAACTGTCCGGTGCATACCTTCACCGGACTGTCTGGTGACTTTCACTTTTGGATCCCCAGAGACATCTTCTCTGGACTTTAGCTTCTAGCTCACCGAACTGTCTGGTCATTGCACCGACAAACTATCTGGTGACTGCTCCTCCTCGACTTTAGAGAGCACCTCTCTCTGGACTGGCTCCTCCAGTGCTCATCAGATTGTTCGGTGACTGAATCTTCAGCTAGTTCTTGAGCTCTGGTCTTCGACTTGCTTCCTCTGTCATCTTTAGTGCTTTCTGAGTATCTAAAGAGCATTTACACTCTCTAACACTTGTTTGACAGGAGACAAATGACCTTACCCCCTTAATAATACTGGCGTTCCTATAGACTCTTTAGCTACTCCTTAGTCTTGGTCCTCCAATGCCCGACAACTCCTCTTCTAGGGTTCGTCCTTGTCATCCACCAAGAAAGCCCATCATGTTGAAATAGAATTAGCAACGTGGTACGTGCAACACAACCGTTACCTATGATTGTTCATTCAATCACCAAAATCAATTCATACCTTTTAAGAGACTTCAAAGGTCATAAAGCCAACAATATCTCTCTTTTTGGTGATTGATGACAACCATAATACTCACTAGCTCAAACAAGATGAAAAAAGATAGAGAATAAAACGCATCTACAAAGAACATTTACCCCGTTACTTTGATGACTCCTTAGAAAAAATTTTGCAAGAGTTCCCCTCCTTTATCATGGGTAGGAAGCGTCGCTCTCCTCCGGTTCTCCCCTGTTTGGTAGCTCTCTCCCCCTTTGTCATCTAATCATCCAAAAAGATGGCATTGAGGAAGCATATAAAGAAGAAGAACGCTGGTTTGACAAAGAATAGTGCGCGATAGAGAATGAGACGGGAGCGCACATGCACAAAGGAGCCTGCAAAACAGATAAAGTACAAGGAGCCATACACAATAAAAACGCGGGGTTAGTCCAAAAATTGAGTGCACTCCAATGAGCTAAAAGAGTTAAAATGAAACACAAGCACATCAAAATGTCACAAAGAGCCAAGAAATTCACCAAATAAGATCCAAAAGCTCTAACTACCCATCCACAGCCTCCTCCTAGATAGTTAGCCACTCAAAAGGTGATACACCACATGTCTCACCCAAGTTCCTACAGGAATAACTAATCCTGCGCGACTGAAGAGCCGGGTGCAGTGACGGTCCGTGGCTGCTCCTCTGAAGCTGGCTCAGCTGCTGGTGCTGACATATCTCCTCCAGGCTGCTCAGAATCATCAAAGACGCTCAAACCAGAGGAAGACGTCAGGGAGGGCTCCTTGCCATCCACTGATGCTGGCAGATCTGAGCTGGCAAGGGCCCTCCTCTGCTGAATATCTGGTCTCAACCAGAATAGCTGCATCTGAAGCTCTGGGCTGCTCGGCTGTAGTGGTAGAAGGCCCTGGCAGTGAAGATTCAGGCGGTGGCTCAACTGTCGCTGACTCGACTGCGGTAGACTCAAAAGATAGAACTTTGGGCACCAACGGAGAACTACCAACAGTCGTCCCTGACTCAAATGTCGGAACTAAAACTCAAAGCACCTGACCTCCTGTGTGGAGGCACATCCACATCTGCAGCAGCTAGGGCTCTGTCCCACTCTAGGCCACCTGTCCTCTTTTTCTTCTTCTTCTTCTCAGGCTCAACTGCCTTGCCCTTTCCCTTCTCCTCTGAACTTGATCTCCGCCTGCCTATACTGTCAACTGTTTGAAAGATCAACTGTCATTGAAAGCACTACTGACCAGCTGCCTTGCCCTTTCGAAGAAATGAAAGTGATAGAACACGATACCCTCGCAGTGGAATTCGCTAAAGAACTCGTCGAAAAAGAACCAATCACCACAAATGCTAAAACCCTCGAGGGTTTTGATGGAACTCGGGTGATGGCAAGAGATGCACTCAACGAGGAGGAGCAAACAAGGGCGAAGCTCTGGTTGCAAAGCTCGATGGCATGGAGCAGAGCACATGTGGGGGCGAGGTGGCACGGCGCAGCAGAGCGAGGGCTTGGATGGCGGCGGCTGCAGCGCGGGCTAGGGCAGACGCGAGCAGTGAGTGCGAGGGTGAGCTGAGGTGCAAGGCAGCGAGGCGGCAGCAGAGGCCCAAGGCACGACGGCGGAGCGTGGCGGCGCGGAGGCGCGAGGACGGCAGCGCTCGGAGCACAGCGAAAGCGATGAGTGATAGGTGGCGAGATGGACGGCTCAAAGGACGCATGGGACATGGAATGAAAAAGAGTAATCCCCACATGTATTTGGATTAAAACGAATCAACGACCCAGATTGATCACAAGAAAAATGGATGGCCGAGATTTCGCCGATAAAGGAGATCACCGGACTATCCGGTCCAAAGAATCTGTCAGTGACAATAAAGATCCGGACTATCCGGTGTCTAGAGAATTCCAACTCCAGAGAGGCTCCCGCTTCCTCTTCCAGTCAACGGACTGTCTGGTGATATCGTCGAAATGTCTGGTGTCTGTTCAATTTTGCAGTGATTGATACAAAATATATAGTCACCCGGATGTCTGATGAAGGCGCCGAAATGTCTGGTGATTTCAAAGAATTGCAGAATCATGGAATTCTTTCAAGACTTCTAGTGTTTTCACCAAAGAACCAAATAAATACCACACTTATCTAGAAAGAGAACTACCAAAGACTCTTTTGCAAATAGATAACTCACGAAGAGTTTAACATTTTCACAAAACACAATTAAGATCGAGCAATAAAAACCAAAGCGAGAAGGAGGCTCCAAAAGGTAAATGTATGAACACTTAGCTCATGATTCACGTAAATGGATGTTAATAACCGTTAAGTACAAGGTTCAATGGGCATGAAGCTCAATAATTGCTTTGGTTACTCTTTGTGGAGTATGTGAATCTATGTGGATAATATAGTCATTTTCTCCATAGAGTAACACGCCTCCTCCGTGGTTCCTATATGCAATGCATGCCAATAACCTAGTATAATGTAAGAGAATTTAAAGCATGCCATGTAGATGCAAGCAAATTAAAGATATTGCATAAAGAAACCTATCCGGTGCCAAGTTTGACCCATCTCAAACTTATTCACCATATGCCCGCTTCTTACTTTAAGATAGCCAAACCACCTTCTCAAGGTTTTCTCCCATGCATATGGATTTCTCATGTGGTTTGGCACGGATCTAATTTTTTTATTCTTTTTTTTTCTTTTTACACATGATGCATGATAGTGCAAACATATAGTACATGGAGGAGTTATATCCACCATGCAATGAAAGAAAAGAAAACAACTCTACTATGTACAAGAATAACCTTCTTGAAGACTAGATTGGCATTGAACCTCCATCGGCATGTGGTGGACTTAAAGAATCTTTAATTCGCTTCACGGTCCACCACCTAGGCTCACTCACTTCTTCTTGAGAACTCAAGAGAGTGTAGTCTTCCTCTTTCGGTCAACGATCACCTTGGCAACCAATATCTTCTTGATAGTTCTCTTGCCATTTGGCGATCCGAGTAGCTTGGCCTTCACTTTTTCATCATTGTCTCATAAAAGCTTGTAGTGCACATCCTCGTAAAAAATGTTAGCGTTAGGCATAATTTTAGGCTTGCTCACTATGGGACAATCCTTTAAGCGGTGACCATAAAGGCAACACTTCTCACAATAGCAGTCATCTGTCATGAGCGGGACTATCCATTCGGGTATCTCATCTTAGTTGCCAATGATGTTGATAGAGTAAGGATAGGATCTTAAACCTTTGTGATTGTGGTTGTTGATGAGGTTCTTGCTTAGGATTTTCTTTTGAATTTGCCTTCTTCTAGTAAGCCGCTCTAATGTATCCATCACGACCTCTCTCTTCTCTTTGAGCTTCGTATATTTTTTCAAAATAGATCGCTCAAGAGTAGTACTCTCCTCGAAGAGGGTTAGCTTGCAAAAAGTAGAAGCTTTATTTAAATGCTTAGAAGAGTTAAGAAAAGAGTCAAGATCAAGAGCTTCATAGGAGCGCATCAATGCTTTATGCTTTTACTTAGCTTTACATGCTTTACTTTGAGATCTTCATAGGACTCACGTAGAACATCATAAGAGTGCTTGAGAGCATTAAGCTCCCCCTCAAGCTCTTTAACTTGAAATACCGTCACTTCATGCTCTTTGGTCAGCATCTCGATCTTTTTGAACTTTTTAATGATGGTCCTATTGGTCTTCTCAAGAAAGATGACAAGATTATTGTAGCTTAGTCTTTCATCTTCATCGTCATAGTTCTCCTCTTTTTAATCAAGATTATCATCCTCATCAATTAAGCCCTCACAAATCTAGGCCATCAAACATACACTTAAAAAAATGCATTAATCCGTGACATATCCATTGTGATGAATTCAAATATCGTCATCAATTGTGTAGCAGTCCACTTCACAGTGATGTTTTACAAAATTCGTCATAATTTGATCACTAATTAGTGACGTTTTAAAAGAATTGTCACAGATCGTTGGGTAATCAATGATGTTTTAATATTTTCGTGGTACATCGGCCAATATCATGACGGTTTACACTTTTCATCACGGATTGACCGGTAATCCAGGACGTTTTCAAATTTTCGTCACGGATCGGCCGGTAATCCAACTCGCGGAGGCATTTTAAATCTCTCCAGTCTCACTCTTTTTTAGTTTCTTATCTCTCCGTGCTCTCTCCTCTGTCTCCTCTTTCTTGGCAAGGCTCGCGATGGCAGTGTAAAGGCGGGCATGGCGGCGGGCAGTGGCCTCGTGCTCAAATCCTCCTGCGCGCGTGCCGCCCCTGCGAGGGGCCGCCTCCTGTCGTCCCGCGACCGACCACGAGCTCCCACTCCACGCGGGCGCCACTGACCCACCCCACCACCTCCCAATTCCCACACGAGCGGCGTAGGCGAGCTCGACGGCGCAGGAAAGCAAGGCGGCGCAGGCGAGCTCGGTAACATGGGCGAGCTTTCGTCATCTCCATTCATCGAGCAGTGCTCGGCCAGAGGCCGTGCTAGGGTTAGGGTTCGAATCTCTCCATCTCCATTTTGGTAATATCTGTGTTTGGGTTTGAATTTTGATGAAATTTTAGGGATTCTTTGGGTTTCAGTTCGTCGGGCCCTGCCAAAGACTATGTCCGCCATTTCCTGCTGAAGACAAGGTTTGCCATCGTCATCTCCATTCCTTGAGCAGCAGAGTGCCACAGGTAATGGAACTAGTTCATGTCCATTCTTGTTTAATTCATAATGAAACTAATTTCAGCGCTTCAGATGCTCAATCTTACTATATTATCTAATCTTTCTTTTCAGGTTTTCACTAAGATGCAATGGAAGTGGAAGGCTACAACTATGATGGCTTTATACTGTCATGTCATTTCTTGTTTAATTCACTGTAAAATAGTTATCACTCCAAACTAATGAAATTAATTTCTTAAATCACTGAAACCATCTTGGTGTCTATCATCATTGAGGATCTGGATTAAGTGGTTGTACAGGTTACTATTAAACAATGCTTAGATTTTTAGTTGTTTACATGTTTGCTAACTAAAAGACGGTGGGCTGCTCATTTACAGGTTGTGCACACTTACATTTGTTTCGTGCCTTGGATTTTGATGATTTTAGGACAAATTGTGAGGTTGGTTAATGCATTCATCTTCTTGTTCTACTCCTTTGTTTTTCTTCTGTTCACGAGGTGAATTGGTTCATAGATATCAGGTATGTACAATCATAGTTGCACGCTTGGTCTTAAGTGTTTATACTGATCACTGTAAGTACTCTGTCACTCTAGATAGTATCATTGTCTGAATAGTGACTACTGTCTAAAGAATATTAAAACAGAACTTGGCTAAAGTTTTGTAACTTTCCATTACATAAATGAAAGGATTGTAGATCATCTTTCCAAGTTATTGCTTTCAACCTGTTCGATCTGCTCTGATCAGCTGATTTGAATTTAATAAATTAGCGATCTACTAAGGGCAGTGATCTCTGTTTTTTAGATACTCTAGTGAATGATACATGTAGATCAGTACTTAAGGCCTTATCTGCTTGGAGGTTTGTTAAATCAACTCTGATGGAAACTCTCAGGCACATTGTGTTAGCTCTGTTCTGTAGCTCAAAGCATTACTGCTGCCTCTTCAGGATCTTGAAGGACTCAGTACAGGTATGGGTTCCTGCTCCAATGCCGAAGATCCTTGGCATGTACTGTTACGGTGAAATTCCTAACTTTTGTTATGCGGACATTCTTAATTATGGTGAAATTCTTGTTTCTGAAAGTGTTGTTATCTGCATATCATTTTTTGACCTGCCTCTCACTTGGCAATGATCCTTGTCCCTTAATATTGTAGGCTAAGAATTTTCATTATTGGAGTATCGTTCAAAGACTCCAAGTTAGTAAGCTGCCTTTTATTTGTAGAGCTGTAGTCATGGTTTGTTTGCTTTAATTGAAAGCTGAACATGATGATAGGGAGCTTCTGAGCGGTGAGAAGGAAGGCCTTCTGCAGCTGCCTAGTCATGGTTTGTCTCTGTATCTTATAACTTTTTGGTTATTGCCATCGTTGTTTTGTGCTTCTCTGTAACCTAGATAGTTGCCCCAAAAGAAAACTGCAAGTACAGAATTGTTTTGGTTCCAATTTTATTGTACCTTTCTGCTCTTTCTTGGATTGCATATATAATCTGGTATCTAAAAATTTAGATCAGCCAGTTCATGGATTTGCTGGTTTTGTTGTGCCAGATGGTGGATAAGACTGAAGCAATTTCAAAGTCAACTACATGGAATTGTTTGATTGAAAGTTGAATGGAATGGATGGAGGACTTGCGATTTTTCCCAACAGGTATGTGTCTTCCCGTATTGTTTGTCTGAAATTCACGTTAGTGAATTAGTGATGGTTGACTTCCCGTGTCTTGGCAGTTCGGCTGAAGTTTAGTTGTTGACTTATCAGGAGATGTCATTTCAAGACCTATATTTCTATTATGTGTCATCATGCTTGTTTGCGAGTAACTATATAGAGTGAAAATGATGTGTGACAAATTGCCACACCATGTTTCTAGTTGAACTATTTTCCAAAAAAAGGAGTTCCAGATTTTTGGGTTACTGCTTTCAAAACAAATTAAGTGTTGGCTGTGAGGTATACCGAGTTGGTTCTTTCTGTTCTGAAATAAAGATTTTTGGCTTTTGTGGACTTTAGTTTATAATCCTGTTAAGTTGACAACATATGTTTGTGTATTGAGGAATTATGAAACTAGCTGAACTCACCATGTGCTTATACCATTTGCAGGTTTACATGATGAGGTTGAGATCAAAATAAAACTTGAGTTTGCGCCAAGTCACTCAAGCAAGTAAGATATTGCAAGTTAGATATATTGTGCTAGATGAAAACTTAGACTTGATTTCATTCTGAATAAAAAATTATGTTGTTGTATGTCATGTTGGATCATAACTTTTGTATGTAATGAGATAATGTTTAATAAATGTTTCTTCAAAATTGGGTATATGAGATTGTTTTATGTGTGTGTGTCAGAATAGTGAGCTAAAAAAACAAAATTTGAATAGGTCAAATATTAGGGGACATGAAATTGTGATGATCTAATTCGTCACAAAAGATTGGGCTAGGGCTGGGCCTGAGCTATTCTGTGACGATCTAGTAACATCACAGATGTATTAATTTATGACGAAAAAAAATGTCACCTGAGTTAATCTATGACATGAGATACATGACAAAGCAATTTTTTGTCACATATATCATTTTTTGATAATTTTTTTTCAATCTATGACAAAATACAAACGTCACCTATCACCATATTTCTTTTAGTGACAGTGGAGGTGGTAGTAGCTTATTGATAAAGTTTGTCATGGCAATACCCACGAGCTCTTCTTCACTTGACGATGAAGAGTCTGAATCATCATCGGTGAGCTATTCATCAACAATATAAGCTTTGTGCGGAGACGACTTCTCCTTGCTATTGCTCTCCTTGACAAAGAACTTCTTTGATTTCTTGTTAGGCTTGCGTTCTTTATCATCACTCTCACTAGATGTTTCTTCTTGTTTTCTTTCTTGGGCTTTGAGACACTTTTTAACAAAATAGTTTTTTTTTGCCATAATTGAAGCATCCGGAGTTTCTCATGTAAGATGAGGATCTTTCCTTGTAAAATAGCTTCTTCATCAAGAGCGCAAGGTCCTCGTTATCACTCTCCTCATCTTTATCTTCATCTTCTTCTTATTTTTGCCATTGAAAGGTTCTTGATCAACATCTAGGGCAAGATTTTTGGGCAATTGAGAGTCGGTGGAGCTGCTCAACATGTATCCCTTAAGTCGTGAGCTTACCAAGTATAACTTCAACGGTTAGAGTAGCCAAGTTGGCTTGGAAGAGACACTGACGATGGAGTTGTAGCTTGGTGGCAACATCCTAAAGAGATTTCTCATGATCTCAACATTATCAATTTTGCCCTTAGGCCTAAGGCGTTGATCTCCTTCACAACTACATGCAAGCGAGAATACACATTATTAGTTTTTTCATGAGGTAGCATGGTGATGGAATCATATTTATTCTTAAAAACATAGTAACGCTCTTCCTTGGCCTCGGAGGAGCCCTCATGTATGTTTTGCAATTGAATCCATATCTCATGCGCGGTAGACGATGCATTAATTCTAGAAAAGACATTTTTAAAAATGCATCCAAACATGGCATTCTTGGCCTTAGCATTGAACTTAATGAAAATAGGATCAAGTCTCTCATTCTCATTCGTAGCATTCTCAGTAACTTACAAACGCTTTTCCATCGATCAACTCCAGGTAGGCTTGCACTTACAAACGCTTTTCCATCGATCAACTCTAGGTAGGCTTGCATGCAAGCCTTCCAATAAGAGTAATAGTTCCCATTGAATACGAGTGGAGTCTCCATCTCATTCGACATCTTTACTCAAGGCGGTGAAGCTAAAAAATGAGCACTTAGATCTGATACAACTCGTAAGAATCAAGGACACCGAGAAGGGGTTGAATCGGTGGACTTATAGCACTAATTTCGCTACAAGCTAAAACTATAAAACTTAATCGCAACGGAAGAGAATCTAAACAATTCTAGTGGGCCAAGACCCCTAATAATGCTAGTGATAAAGAAATAACAACAAGCAATTGGCAAATACTAGCAAGTACTAGTATGATAGGCACCAAGAGGAATCAAATAACCCATCACACTACTGAAACGGTAAGTAAATGCAGTAAGTAAAGAGAGTGAGATAGAGAGTGCTCAGTGATTTTTTTCCCGAGGTCTCGAAAAGTAGGTGTCTTCCTTTAATCCTCGTTGGACCACTCCCGTCGGAGTTTCGGTCCCTCTCGTTATTCTCGAAACGATGCTCACAAGGGTACGCTTCACTCCCGGAGTAAAGTCACCTGCGGCCCGGCTGTCGCACACAATACCCAAGTGCTAGAGCGAGCCTCAAATGCTCGAGCGCTCCTTCTTAGTGTCCCTTTCGAGCGAGGGACCTGTAACCGCATACAAACTTGGCGATGTTTTTTACAATCTACTCGAAAACTCGATCACCGACTCCTAGCCACTCTAAGCTGCCCACACTAAGAGTAATAGGCAAAGATCACTCCTATCAAGCCTTACAAGCTCTAGAATTGTATGAATGATCCCTATCACTTTCTTACTAGCACAAAAGATCTTCAATTTTGAAATGTGATCTCTTGGTAGTATCCTTTGGCCTCTCACAACTTGGCTCCAGCAATTCTGATCAAGGGCGCACTAGAAAATGTCTCCCTCTACGGTTTAAATAGGCTCCAAGCTCAGAAATAACCGTTGGGATGTGATGTTATAAAGCTGACTGCTTTGTGCAATCATCAGACAGTCCGGTGACTGCATCTTTAGTTGGTGTTAGTAGCATCTTCGACTTCGCTTCCTCTGCCATCTCCAATGCTTTTATATGATCTAAGGAGCATTCACACAATATAACACTTGTATGACAGAAGACAACTAACCTTACCCCCCTTAATAATACTGGCGGTCCTATGGAGTATCTAGCTAGTCTTTAGCCTTGGTCTAGTCACCGGACAGTCCGATAATTACATAAAGTAGTCAGCTTTATGACATCATGTTATAACGGTTGTTTCTAGGCTTGGAGCCTATTTAAACTGTATAGGGGATGTTTTGTTGTGTGCCTGAGGTCTAAACTGTTGGAGAAAACTTGTGAGAGGCCAAAAAACACCACCAAGAGAGCACATAGCAAGATTGGTGACCTTTGGTGCTAGTAGCAAAGTGATAGGGAGCATTTATATACTTCTAGAGCTTGTGAGGCTTGAGAGGAGTGATCTTTGCCTATTACTCTTGGTGTGGGCAGCCTAGACCGGTTAGAAGTCGGTGATTGAGCTTCCGAGATTGTGGAAGACGATGTCAAGTTTGTACGTGGTTACGGGTCCCCCACTTGAAAGGGACACTAGGAGGGAGCGCTCGAGCCTTAAAGGCTTGCTCTAGCGCTTCGGTATTGTGTGCGATAGCCGAGCCGTCGGTGACTTCACTCTGAGAGTGAAGCGTATCCTTGTGAGCATCGTTCTGGGAACGACGGGAAGAACCAAGACTTTGATGGGAGTGGTTCAACGAGGATTAGAGGAAGACGTCTACCTTTCAATACCTCGAAAAAAAATTACTGAGCACTCTCTATCTCTCTTTTTTTACTTACCGCATTTACTTACTGTTTGAGTAGAGTGATAGGTTGTTCTTTGATTTCTCTTGGTGGCTATCGTGCTAGTGCTTGTTTGTTGTTTTTATTATCTTACTAGCATTGCTAGGGGTCTTGGTCTACAAGAATTGCATAGGTTTGCTTTTGTTGCGATTGAATCTCATAGTTTTAGTTCGTAGCAATATTAGTCTTATAAGTCCATCGATTCAACCTCCTTTGGTGTCTTTGATCCTTACAAACTTAAAATCACAGCTGTTACTTATAGTGTTCATTCAATCATTAAAATCAATTCATACCTTTTAGGAGACTTCAAAGGTCATAAAGCTAACAAAAGCCTGTTAACATGCATGGCATATGAATCTCCAAGCACCATTTAATATTTTAACAAAGCATCTTTTAGAACTTTAGAACTGACATAAAGAGAGTCAGCAATTCACCTCCTCCATGCACGTCTCTCTATTTCTTGCATACGGAGTACCGATTACAGCATCAACATTTTAATTGTTAATGTTGGTTAGTGTAATTTTGAACTAACAAACGGTAACAATTAAAATATGAAGGGAGTACTAATCAGTTTATCATTATAATATTTTTCTTTTACTTTTAACCCTACCGTCCCGCTGGTAATTCCATCCCTGCAATTCAAGTTGGAGGATGTTGAGTGAAGAGTATAAATATGAAGGCCCGGCCATGAATTGCAGTCCATGGGCCGAGTTACGACCCACGAAAGATTTCATCACATGAAGTCCCGAAGAGTTAACCCGATCCCTAGGGTCGGTTTCGTATGGAGGCTCCAAGCCTTGTAACATCGGTCCGATCCTTATATAAAGGGGTACTGGGGGCTTTGGACGATAAGTTCTTAAGATACACAAAATACACAACCCACACACGCGTTCTAGGGATCTTGCTCATGCAAGGACTCTACCACCATTGTAACTCCTTTTCGAGCTTATACGATCCACTCTCTTCCTGGAGTAGGGTATTACACCTCCATGGTGGCCGGAACCTGGACAAATCTGTGAGTCTTACATAGACTATGCCATATCGACAAGAAGAGCACAGGAATCCCTCCTCGTATATGTAAATCGTACTATGCCAATGAACGAAACGCTGATAGTTGGCGCGCTGGGAAGGTGGCTTTCGTGGTGCGTTTCACTTCGTTTTGTCGATGGCTCCGATCTTCACCATGGTGGGAGAGGCTTCGGCCTCCCATCTGTGCTTTGGGAGTTTCACGATCACCGTCGCTCGAGACGGTCAGTCGTAGCACGTCCCCGTCTTCACCACCGGCCAGGCCTTTCGCTTCGAGAGCCTGGATTTCGTCGCCGACCAAGGCTGCGAGCTTTAGTCTTCTGGCCTCCCGCAAGAAGCACGCGGCCCACCATCATCGAGTCTGCACGGCACTGGGTCACGACCCGACGCGTGAGTGCTTCATGTTGCAGGATCCCAAGGTCGGGGAGGAAACACCTCGACAACACGCCCAACAGCGACACCTCTTCATGGCATCGAGCGATCACCATCGTCGAGCAAGCCCTGCGGCGAAAAGCTGTCACCACTAGGGCTGACAACCAAGGGCAAGGATGCAGCTGTGACGAACAGTGGCGTTCGAGCCCGCGCGCGTGCCGCCTACCAACAGATCATGGCGGCCGGCACGCCTCTCTTCGACTGTCGAATCGAGAACGTGGCGGCAGCAGCTTACGTCCTCGACAAAGCCGTCACGCCCGACAACCCCTTGCTCAAAGAGACCCACGACCATTTGCGCGTCTTCCTCCACGGTGCACTCCAACAACAAGAAGAATCGGCTTGACCACAGCAGTTTGAAGTGCGCAGCAGCCAGCAACAACACGTCAAGGACCGCAGCTTGGCTCGCGGCAGCCGCGCTGAACGGACTGAGACGCAGGATCCTCCGCCACCGGCCCCGTCCATTCGCTAAAGACTCGGGCGGAACCGCGACGCCCGCCACACCATCGACGCCAGAAGGCAAGCCAGGAGTGACCACTACGTTGAGTCCTGACCACTACGCCGAGTCCTGCTGGGAACAAGCTCTCGACTACTACAACCGTCGACGCAGCTACGACTACCCTTGGAGCCCTAGTTCTGACGAGGTCGAGCGGCAAGCGTTCGGGACAAAGATTCGCAGAGCAAGATTTTCGTCCCGATTTTGCGCACCAACCAACATCATCAAGTATGCTGGTGAGACCAATTTGACTCACTAGCTCGAAGACAACCGCGTTGCCTGTCGAGCGGGGTGAGCGAATGACATGTTCGCCATCCAGTACGTCCACCTTTCTTGGGCAACTTGGCCAGTGGGTGGCTCGAGCACCTGCCAGATGGCTGCATCCGTGACTGGTCTGACCTCCGACAAATCTTTGTCGGCAACTTCTAGGGAACCTATACTCGACCAGGTAACTCCTGGGATCTCAAGAACTGCAAGCAGAAGTCAGGCGAGTCACTCCAGGTCTAATCCAGCGCTTCTCTCGCAAATGCAACAAGTTGCCCGACGTGAGCTACGCCGACGTCATCAATGCCTTCACCTGTGGCGTGGCCTCCAAGGCATTCGTCTGCAAGCTCAGGTGTAAAAACACTCGTACGGCCCGTGACCTCCTCGACATCGTTACCACCTTCGCAATGGGGGAAGAAGTTGTCCAAGCCAACTTTGACAAGGATCGGGGCAAGGGCAAAGGGAAGTCCAAGTCCGACCGCCGCGACAGCCGCTTCGAGGACGGCTCAAGCAGCAAGAGGCCAAAGAACAACCTCTACATCGACACCTTCAACGCCATGAAGCTCTCGATGTCGGACATCCGACGGAGCCATGCTCCTTTCCACAGAGTCATCCCTAGGGATCGCGCAATACCCCTAGGCGAAATCATCCTCTCGGTCACCTTCGACGATCGCAACAACTTCAGGACCGAGAAGCTAAACATGCCAGGGCCCAAAGGCGTCATCACCGTGGCGTTGTGCTTCAAACATGCGCTCGCCTACGAGCAAGAAAGGTTTGAGCTGGCCATCGCCCTCTCTAGGCCAGTCGTGCTTGAGGAAATCCTCAAGACATAGGGGTTGGCCCCAACCTTCAACTCCAAGTCTTCGACCTCTACATCCTTCGAACCTGCCAACAACTCCAAAGAAATCATCCTCGACCCCTCCGACTCGACCAAGGAGGCCAGGGTCAGGACGACACTCTCCGACAAATAGGAAAGCGCGCTTGTCAATTTTCTCATCCAGAATTGGGACGTCTTCATCTGGACAGCATCTGACATGTCGAGCATCTCGAAGGAGGTCGCTGAGCACTCCCTCAACATTATTCCTGGGTCTCGACTAGTGGAGCAGCGGTTCTGACGCTTTGACGATGAAAAGCAGTGGGTCATCGTAGAAGAAATCGCCAACCTGTTGGAAGCCAAGTTCATCAAAGAAATCTACCACCTCGAGTGGTTAGCAAATCTTGTAATGGTTAAGAAAAAATATGAAAAATGAAGGATGTGTGTTGACAATACCGGTCTCAACAAAGTGTGCCCGAAGGATCCGTTTTCTTTACCGCGCATAGATTAGGTGGTTGACTAGACAATCGGCTACGAGACCCTTAGTTTTCTCTATGCATACTTCGAGTACCATCAAATCTCTATGCGAGGCTCAGTCTAGCTGGCCACATCCTTATTACATCATTCGGTTCCTTTTGCTACGTCACTATGCCATTCGGGCTCATGAATGTCGACGTCACATATCAGTGCTGCATGCAAAAATGTTTTCACAACTAGCTGGGTCAAAATCTAAAACTCTACGTCAACGGCATCACCATCAAATTCAAGCAAGCCGCTGACCTCATCGGACACCTGGACGAGACATTCGCTGACCTTGTATCGTGTGAAGCTCAACACCGAGAAGTGAGTCCTTGGGTCCCCTTCGGCAAGCTGCTCGATTTCGTTATCTTCGAGCGCGGCATTGAAGCCAATCCTGAGAAGATCGCCGCCATTCGAAACCTCTGCCCCATCAACAACATCAAGAGAGTTCAGAAGTTCACTAGGTGCCTAGCGGCGCTCAGCCATTTCATTTTCAGGCTCAACGAGAAGGCCATGCCGGTCTACTAACTCTTACGCAAGTATGACTGTTTCACTGGACCGCCAAGGCTCTGATGTCATCACCGCCGATCTTAACCTCGCTAACCCCTGGTGAGCCACTGCTCCTCTACATCTAAGTGATACTGAAGGTCGTCAGTATAGTTCTCATCATCGAGCGCTTGGAGGAGGGTCGCGCCCTGAAGGTCCAACGTCCCGTCTACTTCATCAGTGAAGTGCTCGCCGACGCCAAGACTCGGTACACTCAAGTGGCGAAGCTTCTCTACGCCATCCTCATCACCAGCCACAAGCTGCGCCACTACTTCGATAGCTAGTCCACCCGAGTGGTGACAAGTTTTTCACTTGGGGAGATCATCAATGGCAAAGACGCGGTCAGGCGGATCGCCACCTGGGCAATGGAGCTCATGGGCCATAACATCACCTGTATACCTCACCAGGCTATCAAGTCCGAGACTCTCACTGATTTCATCACCGAGTGAAAAGAAGCTTAAGAGCCATCGTCCCCCACCGACCTCGAACACTGGACCATGTTCTTCGACAGCTCTTGCATGCTGAGGTGTTCAGGGGCTGGCGTCATCCTCATCTCTCCGAAGGGCGACAAGTTTTGGTATGTTTTGCATATTCACTTTCACGCCTCCAACAATGTTGTCGAGTATGAAGCCATGCCCTCGGCATGCGATGGCTCTACATCAAGTGCGACTCTGAGCTCGTCGTCAACCAAGTTATGAAGGTATCAAATTGCCGAGACAGAAGATGGAGGCTTACTGCCAAAACGTTCACAAGCTCGAAGGCTCGAGCTCCACCACATTCTACGCCGCAATAACGAAGCGGCCGATGCACTCACAAAGATGGCCTCGGGATGGGATCCTGTTCCCGACGACTTCTTCCTCGAGATCCACGCCAAGCCGACCATCAAGCTTAAAGACGACACCGTCGACCCAAAGGCAGAAACCACAGTCAACGAGCAATCCTCGACTCAAGGGTCGACAGTCATGGCCATCGTCCCCGACTGGTCTCAAGATATCTTCGCCTTTCTCTGGGACGACACACTCCTGACCAACAACAATGAAGCCAAGTGTGTCTCGTGCCGCGCCAAAACCTATGTCATCGTCTACATCCATCAACACTACATCCATTAGGCAGAGGGTCGGCAGCTCTTCGACAACATCCACTCGAGCATTTGCGGTCATCATGCTGCCCCGACGACCTTGGTCGGGAAAGCCTTCCGCTAGGGATTTTATTGGCCCAGAGTGGTCTCTGACGCTGAGCAGCTAGTTCATTATTGCAAAGGCTACCTGTTCTACGCTCAGTAGACGCATTTGCCGGCCCAATAGCTCCAGATGATCCCGATCACGTGGCCGTTTGCAATCTGAGGGCTCGATATCCTCAGGCCTTTTCGAAAAGCACTCGGGGGGCTTTACCCACCTCTTCCTCGCAGTCGACAAGTTCACCAAATGGATCGAAGTAAAATGGTGCCGACCATCAACGCCAGCCGCGCTGTCGACTTCTTCTACGACATCATATGCCATTTCGAGGTCCCGAACTCCATCATCACCGACAATGGTCAGCAATTCCACGAATTCTGTGAGGAATAGAACATCTAGCTTGACTTCGCCTCCATGGCCTATCCGAGGACCAACGGGCAGGTTGAGCGCGCTAACGAGATGGTGCTCCAGGGCCTAAAGCCCCAACTCTACTACTACGTCGAGCAGGCGACCAGACGATGGGTTCATGAACTTTTGTCTGTGTTGTGGGTTCTGCATACAACCCTCAAAAGAACTACGGGGTTTACCCCCTTCTTCATGACGTTTGGAGCGGAAGGTGTGCTGCCGATTGACCTCGACTACGATTCACCAGGGGTCCGGGCCTACAACGAGGAGAGGTCAGAGATGGAGCGGCAGGACGCCATGGATCAACTGGAAGAGGCACGCGATGCTGCCATCCTATTGTTGGCCAAGTACGAGCAGAGTCTGCGACACCTACATGCTCAACGGATCAAGGGCCGGGCCTTCAATGTAGGTGACCTGGTTCTCAAGAGGGTCCTGATTAGGGTCGGTCAGCACAAGTTGTTGCCAGCCTGGGAGGTCGTATGTTGTCATGCAAAATCTAAGACGCGAAGCCTACAAGTTGGCGACCGAGAGCGACAAAGAGCTAGCTAGTGCCTGGAACATAAAGTAGTTGCATCGGTTCTTTGCATAATAAAATCAGCTAAGTTTTTTGTGCACCCTCATTTTTCTTCTCGTTCTGGATGGTGGAGCACAGTCGAAAGGCCGCCCTCCGCCGCCCGGGTGCTAGTCTCAATGTCCCCAGCGACGTAGGCTCCGAAGCCTCCCACTCGGGGGTTGGAGCGTCTGACCCCCTCCGTTTTTTGTTCTCAAGCTTCATGCCTTGGCTTTTTGTTCTAAGGCTCCGTTCTTATGTGTATTTCCTGAGGCCCGACCCCCCGACCCACGCCGAGCACCAACCCCTCCATTTTCGTTCTCAAGCTTTGTGCCTCGGCTTTTCGTTCTAAGGCTCCGTTCCTATGTGTGTTTCCCGGGGCCCAACCCCTCGACCCGCGCTGAGCTCGCGAGTGACCCTCGAACGTGCTAAGTAAATTGTGAGCGCTATCGTTTAAGTCTTCCTTATGGCTAATAATTGACGACCTGTGGTTGGTGACGCTCTATGGTTGTATGGAGCCCGAACCTCGACCCTATGAGCTATATCCGACCCAGTCATTCGGTCAACACCCAACGGAATTCAAAAAATGCTAAACTGCGAAGTATTACCTAAGCACAAAAGAAGATCGGATGCTTCGTTTATTTACAAAGTTTATGTACATTGCAGAGACAATTACAAAATCCTAAATACGGTGCATCGGTAGCTGCCCGAACAGCTCTCGGATGAAGTTCAACCTCTGGATGTCGGCGACATGTTCGTGCGCCCTGGCCTTCACGTCCTGATGCAGCTCCAGGATCTGCTCATCCAACGTCCCCACAGCGAAGCCCTCGGAGATGCATGCGAGGTCAGCGTCCGGGTAGTGGGAGCGGGTCTGTGCCAGGTCAGCGAGGCCCCGTCCTCCAACACTCCCATCAGTGCGAAGCTGATGAGCCCTGGCAAATCCCATAGCACCTGGTTTGCATGCTCCTTCGTAAGCGAATCTTTGTGCACATAGGAGAAGACTTGACGAAGCACGGAGCGGACGCCTCCTCAGAGCACCATGAACTCGCCGACCATGCTAGGAACGAACACGACATCAAGGGACCGACCCCTGTGACAATACTTCATCAAGAGTAAGTAACACTTACCGTCGCACTCCTTCAAGGCAGCCTCGGTCGCTGCCTTGGCGGGCACCAGCTCTCGCCGAAGCTGTGTGGTCGCCGCCTCCAAAGACTCGCCCGCTCAGTAGAGCATTTCCGGACGCCTGATTCAGCTCCGACAACTCCACCAAGAGTTTGGCGACCTCCACCTCGGCGGACATGCGTGCCGCGTCAACAGCAGCTCGGCTCTCGAGGGAATGGCTGCAGTTTTCTTCGGCTCGGGCTCGGGCGCTCTCGGCAGCGTCACAGGCCCCCTTAGCGGCAAGCTTCGGCTCTCGGAGGGTTTGCAGCTCCGAGGCCTGTTGGTTGACTTGTTGTCAGAGCTCTGCACAGTAACCTATCATCAACCCACACCTCACAAGCAACAAGGAGTCGAGAAAGGTAAAGAACTTATGTGCTACTGCATGCAAAGCAGAGGCAAGCTCGATGGAGACTTTGTTCTTCTCTGCCCGCTCCTTGGCGATCTCCTTCCAGGCCTCCCGGGCTTATTCGAACAATGCCCGGCTGGCATCTCGCGCGGAGTTGACTTGTCGATGAAGCCGGATGGCGTCCTCCTTGGAAGCGTTGCGGCCAGCCTGCGCCTTCCTAAACTCTTCGCTGAGGGCGTCGACCGCAGCCTGCGCCACGGTGTCGGGAAAAACACGACTTAGTTTCACAACTAACAAAGGTTCGTAAAAGAAAATTTGAAGAAATTACGACTTACAGAGCATTACAGGAGGTAGGGATCCCAGAAAACGTCCCGGCACTCGAACAGGTTGTCCATTGCGCTGCCGAGACCTGACAAGGAAGCCTTGATGAGTCGATTCACTTCATCGACTTGATTGTCGAGGTGCAGCCAAGCCTTCGTGACTGTTTCTCCCGTAGGGACGTCGTCTCCCCCCTCGTGGGCCTCGCCGCCAGGGATCGGGGTCGGCTCCCTCCACTCCTTGGAGGTGGGGCGCGGGGTCGGATCTCTTGTTTCCTCGGCGCCAAATGGCGGGGGCGGCACCCGTGCTTCCTTGCCAATCGGGGGCGGGGTCAGCTCCCTTGGCTCCTTCGGCTCTGCGACGTCGGGTGGCAGAGACGGCTCCCGCATTTCCCCAGCGGCGGGGGGCGGGGTGTGACCCCCAGACTCCTCTGTGCCCGCACCCAGGGTCGGCCCACCACCCTCCTTGGCGCCCACGGTCTCCTTACCTCCGGCTACAATGCTCGGGGGAGGCGGCAGTTCCTTCAGCAGCCGGCTCGCCAGCCGGTGGGTCTTGCATTGACGGCGGTGGAGGAGGTGTTGTGGAACGCCTCGACTCCCCGGCCATGGTCTCCCCCTCCGATGCGGAGGCCCGCGCGGCGGCAAGTGACGTTGCGGTACTGCAAAGGCAAACGGCCAAAACTCAACATGAGAACAGCAAGGTAATTTTAATAACAAAGTTGAAATGCGGAGACTTACACTTTAGACCTCTGGGTCGGGAACGGAAGGTTCCGGAACCGACGCCGCCCCTACTGCCGCGCCTCGGCTTCGGCAGCAACAGGGGATGTTGCAGAGTCGACGATGGTGTCCCCGGGCTCCACCGTCCTCGCCCTTTTCGACGGGGACCCGGAATCATCACTTGACTCCCACCGATAGCGACAGGGGAAGCGCAGCGGCGCCTCCTTTGTGGAGTCAGAATCTTCCACGTCAGTGGCAGTGGCCAGTGCTGCGGCACTCGGCCCAGCGGCAGCAGGAGTTGGGGTCGGAACCCCCAATCCAGAGCTCGCCCGCGCTGGAGGCCTGGCCGGCAGGGCCACGGGCGAGACCCCCGGTCCTGCCGGTGCCACCAGCGAAGACGGGTCAAGGAGCCGAGCAATGAGCCTGCCTTGCCACCTCCGACCGACGGCAGTCTGAATCTTCCTTTTCTGTGGCACCAAGGTCGGCGTCCCCGTCGAGCTCACCTCGACCGTGCCCGGGCCAGCCAGGCTCGGTGCAGCCGAGGGCTGGGGCTAGAACCGCCGGCACATGAGAAGGGGCGATTCCAAGCTACAACAACACCAAGCGAGAATTTACCTAAGTCTACGACGCAAAAGCGACCACTTGCGACTATGCTATGAACTTCGAACAATCGATAAAGAAATAACTTTTCAGACCACCCAGATGGTCCTTGTCTAGAGGGGCCGGCTCACCGGCTAGCTCTTTGGCGACCTCGCCCTCCAGCTGCCACGCCAACCAGGTCGTCAGATGCTTCAACGTCAGCTCCGGGTTCGAAGTTGAAGAGGTTGGACGCGGCGCTGGACGAATGTCGCGGCGATCATGGTGTCGTTCAGCCTTGCCTTTTGAAGCTCGTCGATGTGTTGAATGAGCGGCGCCAACATCTCCTTCTCAGCAGCCGTAGGCTCCGCGCCCCACGACTCGAGCTGCTCGGCGAGCTCATCACGGAATGGCGGCAGTCCGGGGGCAGCATTGTCGATGTAGAACCAGTCTTCGTGCCACCCCTTCAGGGACATCTTGAGGAGCACCTTGATGTACTCCTTGGCGCGCGTCCCTCAAGCATGATCTGGGTGCAGCCGACGCCCCGCCTCGCACCATCCTCCAGCTGCGAGGTCACATGGAAGAAATACTTCCATAGCGCACAGTGGGTGGCGATGCCGAGGAATGCCTCGCACAGAGTGACGAAGGCGGTGATCTACAGGACTCCATTTGGGTTAAGGTGGTGAAGACAGACACCGTAGAAGAGAAGAAGACCACAGAAGAAGTCCAAGCCTGGTAGTGAAAGCCTGTGCTCATGGAAATCGGTGAAGCTCACAACCTCGTTGGCCTCTGGCACCAGCTCCTGTATACCACCCGCTGGCAGCCATTTGGTGGTCTCCTGCAGCGGATCATGCCGGCCTGAAAGAAATGCTCAAGCGCCGCGGCGGTGATGCACGACCTCTTCCACCCAGAGGCATGGCAATGAAGATAACAACGGCAATGACAAGGAGGAAGGACAGAAGGAGGAGAAGACGAGTGCGCACTACTGCGATGGCAGCGGGAGCGGTGATGAATTCAAGCGCAACAACTGTGACAGCAATGACAGCAATGGCTAGCTCAAGTGCGAGAGCAAGGAGAAGAAAAGCGCGAGGAAGACGAAAGGCAATGCAACAAACAGAATGGATTTTGAAATCCACCCCGTACCCCTTTTATTGGGCCAGGGAGGCGAGCGGTTCTTGCCTCCCATGACTCCAGACGCACGACGTGACGACGCATTCATTGTGTCATGATGGGCACCCATGCCCTCGAGCACCCACGACTCCCGCACCTCACCCACTGGTGGGCCCAGAGCAGTTCCTCGACGCCTCCGTCGGTTGATGTTTGCGTGCGCCTGCAGATGCATTTACAGATTGGCTAGCGCTAGTGGGATGGGATGTGCATGCAAGAATCGGCGCACCCTAGGAGCCATTTGATCGGCACGCTCCGACCATCGAGTCAGTCTGGCAGTTACAATTCCCAGACACAACATCCGCCGTCCACGTGGATGCGACAGAATCTTCCGATCGCCGAAGCACTTTTCGATATCTTCAAAGTACACCAGGGGTTTGGAACCCGCACACTCGGGTAACCAAGAGTCGGAGACCTGATTGTCTGGCCAGATTCCTACCCAAGGCGTCGATAATGGAACTCGGCTAATCTGTTTAGCCCTACCTAGGCGCGGCACCGATCATGAGCAAGGCCAGTCTGACCGGCTCAATCTAGGCACCTCCCACAAAAAGCCCAACCAATAGCGAAAATTGGTCCCGACCATCGATGGTCGGGAAATCGATTATAAAAAATCCGCTTCGAGGATTAAATCCCCGACCCACCCTTCAAATCGCTCGGAGGCTCGGGGGCTATGCCTTATGGGCGTGCTCGCACGTGCCCACAGGATTTCTTCCCAACGATCGAAGACTAAACCCTTGACCGACCCGAGATCGCCCGGGGCTCAGGGGCTATGCCCTACAGGCTTGCACGCACGCACCTGCAGGACTTCTCTTGAGGAACAAAGTTTAAACCCTCGACCAACCCTTCTGATCGACAGGGGCAACACCCTACAGGCGCGCTTGCGTACACCCGTAGGATCAACTGCTGAAGATTGATGACCAGACAACGGATTAAACCCCCGACCAACCTTTTGGGTCGCTCGGGGGCTCGGGGGCTAAAAATGGATAAAAATTTGGAGTATCGAATTTATTCACTTCTTTTTGTATAGAAAGAATAGAAACATCAACACACATCCTCTCCTTATCACAAGAACTAGTGGGCAAATTTAACATTGACAAAGTTAAATGGATAAATGGTGATACTAGCGGTTGCTTTACAAAAGTAGGATAGACAAGAAATTTTAGCACAACTAAAATATTGTCACCTTTTGTAGATCGATGTGTAATATGTTTCTTCTCATTTTCAGCAATACCTTTTGTCGTGTTATGATTTGTCTATTATCTTGGGCTATGCTTGGAACATTATGTATCTCTTCTTTTATCACGTTTGTATCACTTTCATCTTCTTGTTTGATGTCACTTTCCTGCAAAATGTTAAGTACAATAGGAGGCACAGTAGAAAGCTCCTCCTCCAAAGAGTGTTCATCACAACTAGATATAGGCTCAGAAGATGTATCAACAAAGTTTCTCATTAAAAAAATTTAGCATCACTCCATGTCAAGGATATTTTTTGTTATATATAAATGTTGCCTCCAAGTTAAAGCACTATCAACTAATGCACTAGCAACATTCAAAAACATTCTCCTTTCACACATACGGCATTTTCCAAATAGATTATCCATCTCTCTTTCCCAAGCAATATATTTAATAGAATCTAAACCATCATATAAAGTAAGAGATGAAAGAATATAATTACTCATGGAATAAGATAATGTAGCAATGTTCTGAACCTCATGCGTTTTTTGATCACGTGTGACATCTCTCTGAGGTGGATTACATCTCTTAAGGCTTACTGACATATCGTCCACAAACTCCATGCTTTTTTTAAAGTTTGCATCGATATTATCAAGGACTCTTTGCAAAGTACTACTCACATTGTATTCACCTCCTTTTCTTCCTATCATAGTTAGAGAAATAGCATATAGTAGCACAAAATATTATTCCTACAACTACAGTGGAAGGGGTGGTGAAAATTTCACAAAAAGAAACGCCTTACCGAGCTCTTATAAGGTTCTTACCAAAGCAAAGCAAAGGATGGTGAAACATGTGGCAGGAGAATCTAGGGAGTCGTAATTCTATAATTGCAGGGTCAAATACAGTGCTGATCCGAGGTGGGTATGTGGAGCTTGGCAGACCGAATTAATGATTAGTAGAACATAATTATATAACAGATAGTAATATTGAGTAAGTGTTCTAAGTATTATGTTCTAGTTGTTGGCCCAATATTATAAAAAATCTAGATGTTACAAGAATCTAAATCAAGATATCAAAGGGCAGCAACAACAAAAACAATAAGATTCTAAAAATCAGCAAACTGTTCAGCACTTAAAAAATCAGCAAAGGTTAATTTTCGGCTTCTAGATCTTCAAAAAAAATTATTTTATTTTTTTGATATTATTATCAAAACCAAAAGCACAAAACATGGTACAAGACCAAATTTCAAATCAATATAATGAAAGATCTGGCCTGGAGAAAATCTCAAATTTCTGTTAAATCTATGCTGAAACTTCAAAGCCCGAAAACAGAAACTTTTGATCTAAAATTATTGAGTCTAGGATCGTCAGAGGTTGGGAACTTTTCTGTAGATATCTGAAAAGTACTTATATGTCTAATTTTGAGTCTAAAAACAAAATTTATAACTATTTTAATGATGGATCTCTGAATCCGATTTTTTTGAAAGGCTAAAAACAGATTCGGATCTCAAATTGGGTGTGAATTTTGTGTACAATTTTGTGGATGATTGAGCAGCGAATAAATATAGAGAGGTGGATCTATGAAGGGTGGATCTGGTTCTGATCAAAATATGGGGTGGGTGGGTGGGATAAAATTTCAATGCAAAAGAAACAATTAACAGATATGACACGATAACAGATTGAACACAAAAACAGATGAACGACGAAGGAAAAACACCTAGATGCAAAAAGATTTCGGAATCCAGCAACCAAAACACAAACTAAAGACACAAACTCAACACGACGAACTCTGAAATAAAATTATGCAAAGGCTAAACACGATTTGGTCATGGGAACACCTAACGATCTATTTTTTCGGCTTTTCTGTGGACGATAGGATGAATGTAAAATCAACGAGAATAGATGTGAACCTGATGGTATACATGAAGCTCTGATTACCACTTAATGTGTACGTGATTCCCGATCTTCCGTCAAGTCGTGGTAACTCTTGATTTGGTAGCGATGTGACACACAATCGATTCGGCCTCAAATCAACACAATTCGAACCCCGCAATTGCAGCACCACTTCTTCTCAAGTTATCAACATGCACACATGATTGAACTCGCCAATAAGGCTAATCTCAGCCTGTGAATCGAAGAACACAAGCAAGAACAAGGAAGAACGTAACTCAATTGTGAAATCTGAATTAAATCACGAAGTTGAAAAACCAACAAATCATCAAACAGCAAAACTGTTTGAAAACAGATGAAAACTAATCAAAACCTATCCCTAATACTGCGGAAACTGTTTATATAGAGGTTAGGACGTCTTTAGGGGGCAAACTCTAATACTAATGCCTAAGAAAGATACACGGCACAAGAGCCAAAAGATGGTGTCACAACACCCTAACAGATTCTAAATGTTATATGGCTTCAACGCTTCCTGGAGATCTAGAAAGTATTTTCTCACGGGATTAGATCCGTTGGAAAGCTTATCTCCTTATCTTTCCATTGATATGTAGAACATCTAAGTTGGAACTCGTATGCGATCGGGGCATCCATTTTAGTGCAGCTGCTCCTAGACTCCGAATTAGACTTGAACCCGAGTTGGATTGGATCTCCTCCGGGGTTGAACATGCCTTGTTGATCTTGAGTATCTCCAAATCCTTCTTCATGCCTCCCTTGACCCTCTCTAATGTTCCTAATCATGATAAAGTCATTAGATAGCAATCTATTCTCAAAAGAAGGAAGACATGTGTTTTGGAACATGCTTACCTCTAATCTCAACTGTTGTGCGTAAGTTTCATCAATTCTAATTTAAGGAGTCTTGTGTGTATCTAAAGGAGTGATGTCCTCATCAGCTCTCAGGTACTTCAATTTTCTCTGAGTGGATCACACGGGTACTAACCTCCTCGAGTGCCCACCTTTGGTCCCTGGTGCCCTATGGGCCTTCAAGTGGCTCAAGCGGAGATGCTAAAAAGCAAGGTAAGTCCTAGCCATAGCAGGTTCTGTGGTTTCACGTAAATCACCGAGTTGAGGTCCAACGAACCCGTCCTTAAGCGGCCATTGCGAGAGCTTCCATCCATGGAAGGTGGATACCATAAAGTACACAGCTAACCCTTATGCACATAGCTAAACACCGAACACCAAGCACATAACACAAGCCTCACCCCCAACCAGAAACACCCCTTCTTCGTCACCTAGCAGCAGTTGTTCTATCACCCATCCAACTTTAATTCACTCACACCACCAAACTCATTTTAACGCATTTTGTAAGAAAATATAAGTGAGAGGTGTGGCAATGTAGACATCGCAAAAGGGTTCCTAAGCATACTAGTAGCAAGGTGAAGTCTAGCATTAGTGAGCTAATGGTGGTAGCCTAAGTTAATCAAGGACAAGGAAACACAGTGGATAAACAAGGTACTAGATACCTCGTGCCTATATAATAATAGACACGAGCATCTCTAATAGGTAAACCAAGTAGGATATTAATTAACACAACATTTTAAAATATTAAGGCACTATAGGAGCATTGCGAAAAATCATAGGTTAAATATGATCAAGGGGTTAGAACTTGCCTGCAACTCGCTTTACTTAATCTTCGAAGTTCCAGTCTTCAAACTCTTTCTCGGAGTTCGAGTCTTGAAGCTTGGTCTTGACGTGTGGGTCTGCGGGCTTTTCTTCGAACTCTGCCTCTTCCTCGAACTCAGTGTTATTTGCATGGTAAACATGTCTAATAAAACTACTGCAAAAGAAATAAAGCTCGAGAAGAAGCAATTAAGATCTGATGAACCTAGGATAAGAACCAAATCAAACTCTGAAAGAAAACCGGTGACAAAAAGGCATGCATGTTGCAGTGATTATTATGTTAAACTATTATTAGGTGCAGTGTTCGCTATATGATGCAGGGAAAGCTATAGGGTTTAGTGTGCATCATGTAGATAAGTCCGGGATGCAATGTATGTATACGTTATGGCATGTCTTGTGATACTAGTGCTTTTATACAGGTATGAAGCTTTATAAAAGCATATGATGAAGACATAAAGTGCAAGGGTGTTGTATTATAATTATTCCCAACTTAATGTTATTTGCTACAAGTTAGCAATTAGTTGTTAGGTTCATTTTAGATTACAATATAATTATTTATACTATAGTGGTCATGCAGATGAGTGGTAAAAGATTGTTAATATGGATTCATGAACAATTATTCGTATATAAACTGAGTGCCCGCACTTCTGTGAATTTGTTCATGCATTTAATGATCAATATTTTATATGATGGGATTAATTTAGATGCCTCAAGTGGTATGCAGTGCAAGTGTATGATGTGTCATCAGTTAAATACTTATCCTCTAATATACAGGTATTTCTAAATGGTTAGATTATTATTATTATTTAAGCTATTAAAGCTAATAAGTGAATAGTGTATTATCGCATGCATGCGTATGCAGAGATACATGTGGTGGTGTTTATATGTGTATGGGTAAAGCTATGGACCATACTAGCATTGTTGCCGATAGGTGGGATGCATTATGTGCCATCTAATAATATTTTAATTGCTAATAAATTATACATTTTCTAGTGATTAAGATTAGTTGGATGAGTCTACTTATAAAATTAAAATATTTAAACTCCTATGTGATATGTTCATTTATACATGGTAATGCAGAGATAAGGTGTGTGCTAACTAACAATTAATGATTTATTACTTAATTTTATCTTTATAGCTATACTACTAATATAACGGGTGGCATGTGTATTGATGCATGCTAAGGCAGAGCGTACACATGTGATTACTAGCAATTAACAATTAACCATTTGATTTTACCTTTATTTTTAGAATACTAGAATAATAGATGGCACGTGCCACTATGCATGCGATGACTTGCAAATTACTTGATTTTATGTTTATAATTAACTACTAAGATAATAAGTGACACTTGTACTTAAGCATGCTAAAATGGTGGAGTGCACATTACAACTATTATGATATTATGCTAAGAATAAATCAAAGTAAAGGACTTGCAATAAATCTGATAAAAACCAATAAGGATCTTGAAGCAATAAAACCAAATAAACTTCAATGAAACATATAATCAATAAAAACTGACATAATTAAGGATTTGTGGAGGTTTGGATAGATTAGTGAGGTGGATCTCGAGATCATGATTCTAACAGCGAAAGAATCGATGGAAATGGAGTTCGGAACGGAAATATGTAGCAATTTTGTTGTACCCCATTTCTGAGATATACTGTGCCTCATGTATCAGTCCCTAGATCAGTAGCTGATACGCACAATTTCCAACAGATTGATAATCAAAAGAATACTTCAAGTAAGATAATATACCTGATACCCGACCTTTAGCGGCAACTCGGTGAGGATTAAATTATACACAACGGTTTAACCAGGTAGAGGCGAAGAAGACAGCGAAAACAAAGACCCAAATCCACAAGCAACTTGGGAGGCAGAACAAAAACCCATCATGTCATTGTCTCTTACGAATCTTCCTCTGACTAAAATCACAAATGAAAACTGGTGAGTACATAAAGTACTCAGCAAGCCCTAACACTAAGCAGGAGTATACTTATGGATGCGTATTTGGCTATAGCAAGAACAAGGCATAGGGGTTCCCTTGCAAAAATCCATTTTCAGCATGGCTCACTAAAGAAGGTTTTAAACCCGGAGATCAAAACATTGTTTGTCATCATTTAGTGGATGGACCTAGGGGAGAATAAACCTTTCTCACCAGTTCTCAAGTTTTAACTAGAAAGACCTCTAATTCCCGATTCAGACACTTTTCAAAACACGAGCAACTACACCCACTCACACAATCAAGAAAGTATGAAAGACTGATCATTGTGAGCTCAGACAATAGTGTGTTATAACCAGTGGCAACAGACTTCTCGAAAGGATTTTAACACTCTGCAGAGGCTGTACACTTTTACAAGAGGCTATGCACTCTTTGCATGAGAATTACGTAACTCTAGTCCCACCTTATCCACCCACACTGTATGTCCACCTCGGGAAGCAACCAAGGGCTAAAACACAAGAACTCACTTTCCTTGAGTTCTCAGTTACTTCATTTTCCTTTGCTAACTCAGATACACTGAGCTGAGGTATTTCTTTTTCCTTTGAGTTGAATCGCTCGGGTACGTTCCTCCCTGAGTGTCCACCTTTGGTCCCCGATGCCCTACTAGCCGCCTAGTAGAGCATAATGTAGATGTTAATAAGTTAGGGTAAATCTTGCCCATAATAGGTTCTGTGGTTGCACGAAATCACTATGTTGAGGTCCAACGAACCGGTCCTTATGTGGTTAGGGTGAGCGCTTGTCCACGGCGGGTGGACTAAACCGAAGCTTAACACATATCACCATATCACCACTGGAAGCCTCGCCCTCCAACCAGAATTCTCCCTTCTCCACCTAACACATGTTGCACTATCACCCACCCATTTGATTTTACTCACACCACCAAGCACACAATTACACATTTTATGAAATGTAGGTGTCTGGTGTGGTGATGCGTGGCATCACAATAGAGTACTAGGCAATCTATTAATAAGGAAACTTTCTATTTTTTAAAAGTATTTAATGATAGAATTCCTATAGTCAACAAGGGGTTGTTATTGATGGGGTGGCAAGGTGCTATTTATATTAATAAAAGCAAGTAACTAACATTAATATAAACACTTGATAACAAGTGGAGTCATTACTACACAACATTTCAACACATGGAAAATACATGCAGCATTCAGGCCATAGAGGTGCGAAATAAATTATAGGATTAATATGGTCAAGGTGGTTAGAGCTTGCCTGTAAATCCTTAATCTTTTGGGCTTGATGTCAGAATCTTTGGGCTTCTCCTTGTGTGTCAGTCTTTCTGGCTCCTCTTAGAATCTAGCTCTTTCTCAAGCTCAACGTTGTCTAAACGGTAAAATACACTTAATAAAACTACCCAAAAAAAATAAAAGCTCCAGAAGAGTCGATAAGATCCAATTAACTTATAATAAGAGCTGAATAAACTCCACAGGGAAAGCTAAGGAAAAATCATGCATGATGCGATGACTATATTAATGCAATGCTCATTATCCTATGTGTATTTTAGTATAATTTATTATGGGTTAATTATTAAAATAAATATTTATTTAGCTACTTTATCTTATTGCTTATGTGGTTACAGGGTAGTTAAGTGTGACTATCTTTGGTTAATATTATGCTAGAACCTTCAGAAAAGTATGAGCTTATATTACAATTTTCCTAAGTTAATACTAGGAGCTTGAGATGTCATTTTTATGCATAACCGCGACTCAGCGGTATTTACTAAGGATTAGTGATTAATTATTAAGTTTATTTTTAAACAATGATTACGTGATTGCTTTATTTAATTATATGAGTGTATGCATTGTCAGACATCTAAGGCACTAATGTGTTTATGTGATTATACGCTATTATAATGCATGTACCATGAGCAGTGTGCGAGGTGTCATTTATGCTTGACTTAGTTTTATCGATATGTACTAAAGATTTGTGATTAATTATTAAATCTATTTTAAGTCATACTTATAAGATTGCGAGGACAACACGTATATGCTTGTATTGTCTAAGTGCTATTACCATAACATGAATTTATACTTATATGTAACATGCACTAGAAATGTACATAGCATATGGCATGTCATTTCATGCATTATTTTATGTGCAATTCTGTTTACTACCTATGCTAGTGATTAATTACTAGTTAGTATCGTATGTTAGTGTTAAAATAATAACTTTATTTTTAAGTATATTTAGTTAGTTTATATTAAATAAATGAATATGCAGAGACTAGAGATTAATTATTTAATTCCCTAGTATGCAGTTGTATTCTAATTATTAGTCTCTAATTATTTAATTTTATAAGTGTGTTGCTAAGATTATTATGTGGCATGGGCAATAAGGCAGGCTAGAGTAAGATGAGAGGCACACTAATCATATTATGAACCTATATGTAATATGACTATATGAAGTACACTAATTAAAAGCAAATGACAGTAAATAATGAGTTCAATAAATGAGTAAAGAATTTAAAAGAAATTAAACAAAATAAACTTCGATAACACTTGAAAGATCAAAAAGGGAGATAACAAGAAAAGAGGACGTTGGGGTTCGGATAATTATTTGTGGAGTGGTCGTTGGATTTTAAGTGGAGATGGAGCGAGTGGTTTATTTGGTAATTCATCGGAGGGTATTGTAAAGAATTTATGGGTTTCGAATTAAGCTAAGGAAAATATGAGGGATTTAGATTTCGGAACTGATTTCATAAAATGGCTCACGTCGAGACGATCGTGTGAGCGCAAGAATCACTGAAATCGGAATTATGGGTGAAAAGATATAGCATTTACAGTGCGTGGGGAGCTTTAAGGACCTAGTGGTAATTATTAGAAGGTAACTAGGGGCTATTCTATAATTACCGGAGTTGTCAAGGACCTATAAGTAAATAGCAGGGGTTCATATAAAAATTTACTTGGACTAAACTATAATTATTTTAGTAAAATTCGAGGCTGTTTAAGTAAAATATTAGGATTGGGTCAAAATGTGAACTGCAGGGGCTTGGATCCACGAATGGCATTTTCTGGATTTTTTGTATAGGAAAGGGTATGGAATAGATCTATGGACCGGTGGACTAGGGAAGGGCTCGGTCCATGGGTCTATCGTGGACCCAAATAAATCTGAGCCCTCGGATCTCTGAGGAACGGCTTAGATTCAAAATATTTCAAATGTTAAGTTGGCTCTAATCTTAGCCATGGATCTTGGATCGGACGGCGGCGATCAAATTGACCAGGGTTTAGCCGGTTTTCAATCATGCGCTTCCATGCCGATCGAACGGCCAGCAGTGGCCCAGGGGAGGGGCGATGGCAGCTGGCCCGAGGCGCACGGCGGCGCCATGGCCGAAAATCGGCCGAAGAAGGGGAAAGCTCGTCCCGGTGCTCCAAACTCGACGGGAACTTGACGTAGAGGGGGAGGAGCACGTGAGGATTCACGTGGACGGGTTGTCGTCGTCGAGTTTTGGCAGGAGCGGGCGGGCGACGAGATGAGGCGGCGCACGGCGATGGGTGCTTGGTGCCAGGGCAGAGCGACAGCAGGCTTAGGGCACTGCAACGTGGAGGTGGCAGAGAGCGCGTCCAGGGGCCGGGGAGGAGAGCGGTGTGGCGAGCAGGTTCCCCTGTCGTGGTGACAGTGCGCCGACAGTCACGTCGGGGTGCCGAGGTGCGCGGGAATTGTGGCGGTGCTTATGAGCGCTGGTCGGGAGTAGCGGCGCAGTGGGGCACGTCGGGTTGCCAGGGGCGCGCGGGAACGTAGGTGGTGCGCACGGGCATTGACCAGGATGGAATGGAGTTGCCGGGGAGGACAGCGCGGAGGGGTGGCATGCGCATCGCCATGTCGAGGCTTGAAGACGGGTGGCGCTGTGCTGGGCCAAGAGGCTGGGCCGTGCAGGAGAAAAAGAAGGGGGCGGCCTACTCAGTGGAGGGGAGAGAAAGGGAGGGAAAACAGCTGGGCCACGAGGGAGTGGGCCGAGAGAGAGGAAGAGAGGAAGCGTTTCGGCCCAGGAGAATTTAAATTTGAAATATTTATGGAATTTGAATGAGTTCAAATTTGGAATAGTTTTCATGTGAACTCGACCAAATAAAATCCAGTAAATAAAAGGGGAAAGTCAAGCACTTGATCACACAAAAATTTTAATATTCTAAAATTTCCAATTTAGATGGTTTGAATTTAAATGAGTTTTTATATTTTGAATGAGAGAAGAGAGAAAGGAAAATGTATCATCTTTTTGTTAGACAATTTCAGGTTTTCGAATTTCAAATTTTGGGATGTCACAAATTTAATGATGTATGGAGGCTTAGGACCCTTTTTGCAATTTATATAAAAGGTTAGGGGATTTTTTGTAAAATTACATTGCCAAAATATTATTTTATAGGGTAGCAGGAGCTTAGAAGTAAAAGCATCATTTATGGAATTTTTATATAATTATTTGTGTATAGGAAAAGGGTTAAAATATAATTCTGTGTGTACAATATTGGGTGCACTTAGCATTTATTGTGTAGGGGCTGACGTGTGGGACTGGGATGGTGTAGTTCCGGACTCAAACCAAATATTTGAATACTCGGGTGGGGTTCTGCAAAAAGGTTATTTCCACCCGAGAGAGACGCAGGCCAGGTCGACGGCCTCGTGGACCGTGGCCACAAGCCAGTCGACGGTCCTTGCCGAGAACCACGGCCGGCGGCGAGGGTGCCAGACTGCCGGGGAGGCACCGGTTCGGCCGGTGGAGAGAGAGGTGGAGTAGGTGAGCCTTACTGTGGGGTCAGGGAAGCCCGGGAAGGCGTCGTGGCCGCTGGCGACGACGAAGAACGGTGGACGGCGGTGGCGCTTGGCGGCGCGCGGCCTCGGCCATGTTCTGCCAAAATTGGGAGGCTCCAGAGGAAGAGGGGGCCGTGGAGGTGCTGTTAGTGAAGCCAATCGAGCGGGAGCAGCAGTAGCGGCGGCCGGCAGCGAGGTGCCATGGTGGCTCGCGGCGGCGCTCGACGGGCAGCTCCGTCGATGCGAAATTGAGGTCGCCGGGGTAGGTGAAAGAGAGAGAGGAGTGAGGCGAGGAGGATGGCGAGCTCGAGGGGCTATTATAGGCGCGGCAAGGAGGGCAGCGGTGAGATGGCCATGTGCGGCGAGGCGGGGCGCGTCCGGGAAAGCAGGGACGCGACGCGGCGCAGCCAGTTTCGCGGGGCATGATGGCGACGGCTGGCAAGCCGGGAGGTGACACGTGCAGGGAAGAGAGCAGAGGAGGAGCTGGTGCCAGCGCGGCGACGGGGCTGGAGCGGCAGACGACATGTGCGCCAGTAGGCAGCGGCTCGGTGGCGCGACGCCATACATCGCGGGATTCCGGCGACGAGATGCTAGACAAGAAGCGAGCGGCAGTGCAATGATGGTCGCCTATACGACGTCGATGATGGCCGTCTACGGCAGTTGTGGTGGTCGAGGCGGTGACGAGGTGACGACAATGACACGGCTTCGGGCACGGCAAGGCCGGGGTGGGTCACGGGCCGTGATCTGGTTCCAGGGAGAAGGAGAGGAAGAAAAGTAGGGGAAGGAGGAACAACAGTGGGCTGGGCCTGTGGGAGGAGGCGAGTTGGGCCGGCAGGGAAAAGGATGTGGGCTTGGCCCGAAAAAGGGTTTTGATTATTTTCGAATTTTCAGATTTCAAATTTGATTTAAATTTAAATCAAATTCAAATTAACTCCGACAAATAAGATTCAATTAAATCCATCAAATAGAAAGACTAAACTAAAAGAAAAAAAATCAAACACTCGATCATATTCAAAGTTTTACTATTTTGAAATTCCCATTTTAGAAAGTTTTAATTTTAATGAGATTTTTGAATTTTGAAAATTTTAGTTAGCATTTTCGTTTAGAAAATTTAATTAGTGAATTTTTAAATAGGAGTGAATTTTAGGATGTTACATGTAAAACTGACAAGAATGCTCTTGATGATGATTTCCCCTTAGATCCTTATCTGTGTCCTCTGGCAAGAACCAATCCTTGCAGGCGATTGGGCGTTCCTCATTCATGCGTCCAGCCATGGTCATGCTAGTCATGTGCTCCTTTTTCAATTGTTGTCATCATTTACTTTTAACATTAAATTTAACCATTTTTTTATTCAAAAAATTAATTTAAACATGTAAAATTATAAAGTGTGATTCAAATAATTTTAATGACAGAGTAAATTATAATAAAATATATGATAGATAAAGTTCAATTTACTACCCTCAAGTATAACCTCTTAAACTATGTTTTAATTTATTTTACCCCGTCAAAAAGTGATTTTGGGTGAACTTACCCTTTTATGCAATTTGTCCTTTTTGTTTCACAACACATAAGAATTTTAAGATCAAACTTTATGACATGATAAAGAATATCATAAGACATATTTAAAAAATAATTATAAATTTTTATCATTATTTTTATAGAGAAAAATATTTAATAGTAAATTAATCTTTGAAATACAAAACTATATGCAAAATAATGGAAAATATTTTAAGACATATTTTTTAATATGTGTTATGATGTGCTTTATTATCTCATAAAGTTTCATCTTAAAATTATGCTTGTGTAAGGAGAATTAAAAAAGACTATTGCACGTGAGGGTAAATTGATCCAAAATCATGTTTTGACGGGGTTAAATAAACCAAATCATAGTTTAGTAGTTTATTTAGACTTTGGCTATACTTGAAGTGAGTAAATTAGACTTCATTCTAAAATATATAATATTTATCAATTTTTTTAATAAGACGAATATTATAAGTTTGTTAAAAGTCAAGAATGAAAGGGGTATTTACTTTGGTTTTAAAATATTGACACCATTACTTATATTTTTATCATTTATTTTATTTAATAAATTTATTTGAATGTATGAAGTCGTGTTTCAAATAACTTTAATAATAAACAAGTTATATTTTAAAATGGAAGGGAGTATAAGGAAATGGTTGCACCTATGTCCAAGTCCAAGTCCAACACAAGTGCAGCGTGGCTGTTGAGTTTTGCCGGAACGACGTACCATGGGCTCGTCTGCTCTGCCTCGCCAGCACAATACCACACACAAAAAAAATACTACCAACTCAGTTTGCTCGTTCAAAACTAAATATCCAAGATCATGGCTAATGAACACTTGACGGCAGTAATAATAGCGATGATAACGAAGTGAGTTTTTAAAGTGAGCTCGTACCGCCAAAAGCTTTCAAGAAGCCTCAACAAATTTGGGCAAACATGAGTCGATCTGAGCGCACACACAGATCGTTCAAGCCCCCAAAGGCAGGAATTTGCACTGCATTATTGGCTGATTTATCTTTTTGCCAGCAGCGCAATTGGGCGCGGCCGATTATGTCTGATCCTAACCGCGTTAGTTGACACCTTTCAGAGCCACTACGTACCTCTATCTTTTGTGCACCGTAACTGTAACGCACTCCACCATATCGTTTCATGTTAGTTAGCCAGGGCCCAAAAGGCATCATGAAACCACCTTTACGCCCGTCAAAAAGCACGAGGGAAGGTGGGCATCATGATCGGCTAGATGAGCGAGCCACCAGAATTTGTAGCTTCTACTACAATTGCTCCAGTGCATCATGATCGGCTAGATGAGCGAGCCATTAGAATTCGTAGCCCGGTGCGTCACGCACTCATCCTCAATTTGTTGTGAGTTGTGCTCATCAGAAAATTACTTTTTTTAAAGCCTGAATACGATACAGTTGTATTATTTAAACATAAATGTAGCGAACATACTCACACTGCACTCATGCTACACACGAGCAGTCAGATGCACCTATAATTGACGCAGCGCAGAGGTGTGTGTGATTGGGTTTTATTGCGATTGGAACCAGTAGCTACATCGCACGAAAGCGGCTGCATTGCAAGTTGCAACTGATCGTGCAAGACTGAAACCATGGGATTTACTAAACTGGTTAATTTGTGCTTAAAATCTCGTTATCCAAACTGTTGTTGTTGATTTCCCTTTTTACGCTCGAGTACCGAACTGTGCTGCAATCGTTGTAATAATTGGCCATTGCTTGTTTCAGAAGCAAAGCCTAGAGCCCTAGACTTCATTCCTCATTGTCTACAAAAAGCGTGAGACTACTGTTTAGGCTCGTATCGAAGCGGAAAACGTTCAGGAAACATGAATGACGAGCGACGCGGTTATGCCGTCCTCGGAGTAATTGTATGTACGAATAAATTTTTATAATCGTTCGTTTCCTGTATTCATTCTCAATTAAAAGATTAATACCGGAGTGAGGACACACTTTCATGCCAATCACCGGTGACCGGTCAAAGCCGATCGACGCAATGTACGTTGTCCTTAATTTGCTGCCATTGGATGCAGGCTTGGATCGCAGGATTTGGCGCTACGCGTACGGATCGACTCCAAGTCCCGTTCGTATGGACACGCCGCACGCGTAAGAGAAGACAAGACGCCATCTATTGCTATACTCTACTACTACTTAGCTTCCGCGGCGTGCAGGTTATTCAGAATCCAAATGGTCAGAGCATCCACAGCGTTGGGCTTGCACCGAACCATGGTTCATCTGCGTCGAACCATATACATTGGAGAAGCCGCACCATGAGTGTCCGAACGAAAAGCGACGCTTAAATCCGGTTCGATTTTAGCCGCACCGTGAGAATAGAATATTGTTTCTACGCATGTCGTCGTGCCGATCGAACGGACTGCGTTTTCCGCGAAGGAGGCCGGGAGAGAAGAAAAATGATTGTTTTACCCAGCTGCGGGACCCACACACATTGTGATGATCGAACCTGCACAAGTCGAACCGAACCGCGGTGCATCGGTTCGCACCAGGATTGAGGGTGCTCTCGTGGCAGGCAATAAGGGCTACAGACCATAAGCGGATTTTTTTCAGAATTAACTGTAATCAGCTAGTATCTGAGAGCTATTTGATATGACAAATCAACAGTTTAAACTCATCTCGATCAATTTTTTTTCTTTTTTTTTATTTGCAGAATAGCTCATTTAATTATCATATGTTTGATTAGTATCACATGACTGTAGAAGGTGCTAATTTTTTCTTTCACGGCTATAAGCCTCCTAGCTAGTCCCTGCAGCTCGGATGCAGAGTGCAAAGACGTACCGCGTGGCCCGACAGCCGTGCTCTGCACGAAGGTTACACACGAGCTAGCCTGCAGCAGCCCGGACATGCATGCACGAAGGTTTCTTCCTGGATTCGCTCCCGATCCTGAGAGGGCATAGACGATGCGGCCTCTCCGCTCTTTCTTGCAGTCGGAGCGGGTACGTCATGTCTGGTTCTGTGTTACCCTGAATGAGAAAGTCCCGCACAACCGCACAAAAGCAAGCGCGGCCACTTCTTCCGCAAGCGTCCCCGCGCGCGAGTTCATGATCGCCCAGTAGGGCGCGTTTGATTTCAGCGCACGTCACCCAGACCGGTGAACGTCGAACGACACGCACCACCGTGAGAGACCAGTGCATCCGCGCCCACCACCCACGATGATGGCTCCAGCACTGTCAACAACTAGCAGTTGTCATGACTAGGAGAATCTTCACAATGCACCAGAGCGACGCAACGAGATCGGGCAGACATGATGAGGCCCCCATCACCACAAGAAAACCTGTCGTAAATAGTACTAGTTCCTGCCAACCTCAGCGCCGTCGATCGGTGCGGATGGAGGAGGCAGCGCCCTTTCTCCCTGAGTCGGCGCGAGTGGCTTCACCCGTCGCGTTCGTTTGTTAACCGGGCACTGATAAATCGTGTCACGACCTGCATTGCATGCATCGACGAGCCGCTTTCCCCGTCTATCAAGGATCAACAGAGAGATCGAGCGAGCGCGCAGGAAGAAAGTCATCGTCCATGAGCGAAACCACGCGCGCCCTGTCCAAGACACAGGGATCAACCAATCAGCTGATCAGAACCACGTGTCACCATCGACCACTTGTGAATTTTGATGCGCAAAACGGTTGGAGCGCAACTTGCCGCCGCCCATTCCGGCGTGTACGTTTCCGGGGGTGTGAGGACAGCAGCGAGCAGCCACTGATGGAGCGACATTGACACAACTGTTACGGACAGCAACGGAACTGAACCCATCCCCGCACAGAGTACCAACTCCAAAAGAATATCATCAAAACAAAGTTTCTTTTTCAGACGGGATAAAATATGGTAGCCGGGGGGGGGGGGGGGGGGGGGGGGGGGGGGGGGGGGGGGGGGGGGGGGGGGGGGGGGGGGGGGTGTGGACACGGGAGAAATAGCTAGATCCAACCGCACGTTGCTCCGAGCAGATTTCCTCCACCGGTACTCTACAGAACACGGTAGTACCAGTTCTGAAACCGCAGCATGTGAAAGCTGGAGATCTTGATCCGTTCGAGACCAGCTGATAACGTCTACCCCTTCCTACAAACCGTAGGCCTTGTTAGTAGCCTCTTAATGCCATCAGGTCAACAGCTTTAAACAACAACGTGTCTCAGACGACGCCAGCTCCAGCCACACTGACACACAAGAACAGATCCAGAGAAAAAAAACTATTTTTCCGGAACCATCCGGGAGAATTAACCCGGCCACCGCTGATTCCCTTGCCACCAGCGCCCTAACAGTCCGTCAGCGGTGCCCACTAATCTTATGACCCCACCCCGCGGCTTGGATCCGAATAAACAAAACTTGGCCGGCCTCGCACGCCGGAGCCGTGGATGGTGGTCAGCGCGGGAACCAAGAACTCGGGGCCCGAAATAAAATGGGCGTTTGTCAGCGATGTCCAAGGGGGGTTAAGGAATCGTTCACTATTCTGGAGACGGCTTAATGTGTGTGTCGGTGTCGGTGCGGAATTGGACTTGCTGCTGGTGGATTTATTTAGCCGTTGGTTGCAGATCACTAGGATCAGGAAATTACTTAAACGTGAGAACAATTAATGCTCGGGTTCGGGTCAGGGTGCTCGGGTCGGTCGTTATCCGCATCCGTTCACCCGACACAGCCGTTGTTATCCGCAGCCGCGCACTGGCTCTCCACCATGCTCGTCCTCACATGCCCCCTGCGGCCCTGCCTTATTCTATTTTCTGAAGAAAAATAAACTATCCTCACAAGGCCCTCATGAGCAATCAACCAACTGAAGCCTGCTCCATCCCAGATGCAGTGAGCGAGTGAAGCGAACATAGCGAAGGGATTCTCTGTCGTCGGTCGGTGCCTCCGTCCGCACGCGAAGTTGCCGGGTTATCAGAGAGCCGTTTGAGGGAATAACTTGCGCGCACGCTCCTCCACACTCCGCGCCCCACGTTCCTGCGCCACCTTTTCCTTCTTTTTTCCCCTGCGAATCAAACGGCTCTGTGTAGTACTAGTAGTAAATAAATTCGTGCACCGTTAAGCAGGAAGAGGACGTTAAATCGAGATGATGAGAACTGGGCAGAGAGACAGAGCAGGTCGGAGTCGGACGAGTTCGATGTGATCCTGAGGCGTGCATCCACTGGGTAGTAGCTGCTGCTCGTACTCGATTGACCACACGATCGCCGATCGGGGAATCATCGGCGACGGCGACGGGGGATGGTCGCCGAATCTGCTCGCGGATATCGGGGGCACATGCACGCACAAGACCGACCTTCTTATCTTCTATTCCTACCTTTAGTGCTGCCCCTTGATTCCTCTCCCTTCCCGTTCGTCCCGTGATGCCTCTTGCATTTGACTTGACTCGGCAGATCTGATCAACACGGCACAGCGTGGCAAAAATAAAAAAAAAAATAAAAGAGAATTTCCCATTTAGGGGTGAAAACAAGGAAAAAAATGAACTAAAAATTGTGAAAGACAGATTAAAATTCTATTCATTTTTGAATTAATATTTAGTAAAGACCGAAATAATTTGTGAAAATATCCGTGGACCGAGCCATTTTAACACCCCTACTCTCACTATGTTTATTTCAATAAAACGTCTTCTTAGTTCGTCCCACTCAAACCGGTTATGACGATACCATATTTTATTTGTGAAAGGATCCGCGTACCGATTTATTTTAACACCCACACTCCTGCATGTTTGTTTCTGACAAAGCGTCAATCACATTTTTCAGTCCGTCCAACTCAGAACCGGTTCTGGGTGATACATATTTCATGATTTTTTTTCAACCGTTTTAACATCGATATACTACGTTGTCGCTTCAACGGCTGGCTAGCCGATGGAGTCCAGCACAAAAGTAATGAAAATAATAAGGCAGGGCCGAATGCCCCTGCCCTTTGCTGTCAGCGGCAATAGCTGTCCCCAGGTGACCTAGAGAACAACCCACCGAGCAAGCAAGGCATGTGTGCCGTGTCCACCACTCACATGCTAATCGACCTGCCATCCTTTCACTTCCCTTCCTTTGCCATCAGTGCCACCTAAGGACCCGTTCGGTTCTCATATATTGACAAAGATCAGAAAAGAAATAGAGTATTAAATCCTGATCTATTTTATGCGGGAATGACTCCTACTCTATCTCGGTCGTTCGTGCTCTGCTCTTCGAATAAACGAACCTCCCTTCTCCAATCTCCATCGTAATCATTGGCCAGCCCGGCCACGAGCAAATAAAGGTCTTCGTCTAGTG
>BCLG01000065.1:157669-171558 GCA_001602295.1 Zoysia matrella
GCGTCAACTTCACCCAGGGCGCCAACTTCGCCGTCATGGGCGCCACGGCGCTCGACCTCAAGTATTTCAAGGATAACAACGTGTGGAGCATTCCGCCGTTCAACACATCCATGGGCGTGCAGCTCGAGTGGTTCCAGGAGGTCAAGAGCACGATCTGCTCCCAGCCGCAAGGTCGTGCGTCGCCTAGTCTTTTCTTCTTCTTGTTGTCGTCGGTGGATCCTCATTAACCTCAAATGTGTGCTCGTTCATATTCGTGACAAGCTCTCTCTCTCTCTCTCTCTCTCTCGTACGTGCAGAGTGCCGTGAGCTGTTCGGCAAGGCCCTTTTCGTGTTCGGCGAGTTCGGCGGCAACGACTACAGCTTCGCGTGGAAGGCGGACTGGTCGCTGGAGAAGGTTAAGGCGATGGTCCCCGAGGTGGTGTCCGCCATGGTGAGCGGCATCGAGCGGATCCTGGACGAGGGCGCCCGGCACATGGTCGTCCCGGGGAACATCCCGGCGGGGTGCATCCCCATCACGCTCACCATGTACCCCTCCGAGGATCGGTCCGAGTACGACCCCCGCACTGGCTGCCTCAAGAAGTACAACACCGTCGCGCTGTACCACAACGCCATGCTCCGCATCGCGCTAGACCAGCTGCAGCGCCGCCGGCCAGAGGCCCGCATCATATACGCCGACTACTACACGCCCTACATCCAGTTCGCGAGGACTCCGCACCTATACGGTCAGTGCTTCTACTGCTCTTCTTCCTTCCTTCCTCTGTCTTCCATAAATTCGTTGATTTATTCAGTTTAACTGGTCCGGTTCAAACAAAGGCATCTACTACTATTTCTGTTATCAAGAAAAAAAAATAAAAAAGTTGTACTTATATGGCAAGTAGGGAATATATGCCTGTGTTCTTTCCGGCTCTGCTCTGTGGCAATGGCCAACGAGGGAGCGAAGAATAGCAGGCGGCACTGGCTGGCACGAGCCGCCTTTATGGAAAATGTTTTTAGTTGCCGAGCAGTCTCAGGGTGGCTAACGCACTGCACGGCGGTACTGCCTATGCTGTTCAAAGAGTAGCCACTCACTGGAGCGATCTGCTTGCTGCTGTTACACCCACCCTACTAAACTTACAACAGAGTACAGACCATCGGATCTCTGCTGTGGTGGGCAATCTGCATACCCAGCTCCATGCCGAGCAGATCAGAAATGGTGGTGGTCGTGGCCAACCGTGATGTCGCTCGGAGTACGCTGGTTAGGTGGTGGGGATTGGACCGGGACAGCACATAGCAGCGCTGGACTGCAGCCTTGCGCTGTGTCTCTCTCTCTTCCCTGTTGCTCCGCGGCTGTTTCCGTTGGTGAACAGTCTGCTGGTCCTGGACGGCCATGGTGCGCACGTAGGCCATGGCCAGCAGGGGCACAGAGTCGCGTTACATCGGCGCGTGAGTTCAGTTCGCCTGCCAAGTGCCAACAGATCCAGGTACAGGGTATTCCGTACTCCTACACGGTGTCTCTCCTCGTGGCAGGCACTGCTGCAGCTTCGATCCTTCCATGAAATCGAACAGTGCTTCTCTTTAGCTGTAGTTACGCGACCTCGTCCGGTTACAGGGCAGGGCGACACCAAACCACCTCCATTGATTGGTTGTTGGTGACCCCTCCGGCCGCCGGACGTGGAGCAACTGGCCGTCAGATGAGATATCAGTCTCCATGGCGGCTGGCTGGCTGAGTCTCCCCGTCAGAAACGGCAACAAGATCATTGCCGAGACTTGAGAGGCAGAGAGCAGAAACAGAATGGCCGTTGCTCTGCTTTGCATTCTCGGACTGACACTTTAATTTCCTTTCGTTTGTTCTTACTCCTACTAGCTGATGGACGAAAACAAATCGAATCCAGAAACCGGTATTGGTAGTTGACTGAAAAGAATAATAATGGTTGCAGGTTACAAGCACGGCGCTCTCCGCGCGTGCTGCGGCGGCGGCGGCCCGTACAACTACAACATGAGCGCCTCCTGCGGGCTCCCCGGCGCAACGACCTGCGAGGACCCGGACGCGCACGTCAGCTGGGACGGTGTCCACCTCACGGAGGCGCCGTACCGCTTCATCGCCAACACCTGGCTCAAGGGGCCCTACGCGCACCCGCCCATCATGAGCGTCCTCCGCGACGACATGGTCTACTGAGGAGGAGCTGGAGCCTGGCGGTGGTGATGACCGTGATCGGCGACGGCCGGAGATGGAGCCATGGAGGGACGGAGTGCAAAGAGAAGCTAACCGGGAGGGAAGGATTCATTCGTTGACTTGGGCGGGAGTAAATCGATTTTTTTTCTTTCTTTTTTACTGGGTGCTTCTTTGTTTTCTGGGATCGTGCACTTTTTATCAAATATCGCGCGCGTTTGTTGGTATGGATTGATGCAGAAATGTCCGTGTAGTGTACTACTACTACTACTAAAACAGAATAGACGAATGAAGATGAACCTTTTGTGACTCTCAGAATCCTTGTAAGCAAGCAGAGAGCCAATCAATGCTGTGCAAGAGTCCCATCGCCTCCCAGGAGCAGCGGCGAGGGCCAGACCGCGCTGGGATTTCGGCCGTCCATTCGACTCACCGGTTGTGTTTGCCGGTGGCGGTTGCGATGGGACGTCGGCTGCGGTGCTGGTGGCGCATGTTCGCGGCGCCGCCCCGGGACGAGGACCACGTGCGCGGCCGGATGGAAAGACGTGCCCGATCGCCTTATTACCTAAGATACCTTTGCCGGCCTCCGGACCAGGTTTATCAAAATGCTTAAAACCGATCAATTTTATCGTTTTTGAATAAAGTTTTCATTTGATAATTAAAAAAAATTTAAAAAAATTAAAAATATGAAAAACTGGTAAGCTAACGAGTAAAATCGATAGGTTTTAAATTTTAAAATCTAAAACAGTAAAAATCAAAGAAACTGATCACTTTACTGTAGCAATGTATTTAAATTTTAAAATTTCAATTTAAAACATTTTTAATCGATTTTTTTCATTTTTACAATTTTTATTAAATTGGTGCCACCGATTTTAATAGTAAACTCTGCCCGGGACCAGAGATGGACATGCTGTTCACCCCTCATCGCAGCTTTGCCACACGACGACCGATGCAGGACTTTTCGTATTCTGCGCACGGCGAGGGAGGCGGTCCGCTTTTAAAAAACCTTTTGACTCTCCAAAATTTACAAACCGTATTAAAAATTCATGCAATGATCGAGGCGTGTATTTATTGTGACATTAAAAGATCACCTTTTATCATATTGTTCGCCCCTCGCTCCTCTAGTGCATTACTGGACCAGACCATTTTTAGCAATGGGTCCAAACACGTAAGGCTCATCCAACAGGTCACGTGAAGCGGATCCATAGTCTATTATTCAATATTTAGATATTTTCAGGTGATGTTTCAAACTGTATTGTCACATCGAAAGGTGGTACTCTTCCCTAACATCAGTGGTGCACTCTGAAATTTTATGAAGCCTGGGCGAGCGAACATTGCAACGGATAACAAGTTGCTATTGATAAAAGGCACTGATAATACCAATTCAGTTAGCTTGTAGTCGTGTGGTCCAATGGAAAAGGCAATTTATTTTTCAGTTTCAATCATCTTTGTGGTCAAATTTGCAATATTTGTACACGAAGCAAAGGCAGCATACCTCCTCACATGATATGTAGATCTCAAGTTGTTCCCTAATTAATTGTTCCATGATCAGGGTCTACAGAATTCCCATCGTAATTTTCAGTAAACCGAACAAGCTTGTGAGAATCAAACTAGCTTTTAGAAAGAAATTTACAAGAGAAGTGATGTGTCCATAGTTCCCGATCTTTCATCGGTTTGTGATAACTCTCGATTTGAGGCAGATGCGACACACAAGCGATCTGATCTCAAATTAACACGATTCAAATCTCGTAATCATAGCACCACTTTGCATATAGTTATCAACCGTATAATGCCTGTTTGACCTCGCCAAGAAGACTTATCCATACCTACGAATCGTAACACAAATGCGAAATCTAAATTAAGATCAAGTTGGGTTCTCCCAAACAGACTGGCGGCAAAACTATATGAAAACATAATGATCTAAGAAAAACCCAAGTCCTAATAGTGTGAAAACTACTGATTATAAAGGGTAATGGGTAATGGGATGTGCAAGACCACCTAGATGAAAGCCTAATGGGCCTAACAAGATACAAGGCTGAATGCATCGCCCAAGATGGCGGCAAAGCTGTAAGGATCAAGGACACCGAGAAGGAGGTTGAATCGATAGATTTATAGACTAATTCCGTTACGAACTTAAACTATAAGACTTGAACACAACGAAAGTAAAACTAAGCAAGTCTAATAGGCCAAGACTCCTAATAATGTTAGATATATGAAATAAACAATAAGCATGCACTAGCACAATAGCCACTAAGAGGAATTAAAGAACAACCTATCACACTATTCAACAGTAAGTAAATGCGATAAGTAAAGAGAGTGAGATAGAGAATGCTCAGTGATTTTTTTTCGAGGTCTCAAAAGGTAGGTGCCTTTCCCTAATCCTTGTTAGACCACTCTTGTCGGAGTCTCGGTCTCTCCCGTCGTTTCCGAAACAATGCTCATAAAGGTACGCTTCACTTTCAGAGTGAAGACATCGATGATCCGGCTGTCACACACAATACTCAAACGCTAGAGCAAACCTCCAAAGCTCAGATGCTCCCTCTTAGTGTCCCTTTCGAGCAAGGGACCCCGAACCGCCTACATACTTAGCGTCATCTTTCACAATCTCCTCGTAAGTTCGAGCACCGACTCTTAGCCGATCTTAGCTGTCCACACCAAGAGTAATTGGCAAAGATCACTCCTCTCAAGCTCTACAAGCTCTAAAAGTGGATGAATGCTCCTATCACTCTTCTATTAGCACTAAAGATCTCTAATCTTGCAATGTGCTCTCTTGATGGAGTCCTTTGGCCTCTCACAACTTGGCTCCAATAATTTTGATCAAGGACACTCAGAAAAACGTTCATCTTCACAGTTTAAATAGGCTCCAACCCTAGAAACAACCGTTGAAACATGATGTGATAAAGCTGACTGCTTTATCCAATCATTGGACTGTCCAATGACTGAACCACCGGATTGTCCGGTGACCCATCTTCCTCTTCAGCCAGGGAAAACACCCTCTCTAGAGTCCACTCTATAAGACACCAGATTGTCCGATGCATACCTTCATCGGACTGTCCGGTAACTTTTACTTTAGTACTTAAAGACACCTTCTCTGAACTTCAGCTTTTGGATCTCCGGACTGTCCGATCACTGCACTGACGGACAGTCCGGTGACTCTTCTCGACGACTCCAGATAGCACCTCTCTCTGGATTGGCTCCTCTAGGTCTCACCGGACTGTTCGGTCACCTCATTGAACTGTTCAGTGACTGAATCTTCAGCTGGCCTTTAGTTTTGGTCTTCGACTTCACTTCTTCTGCTGTCTTTAGTGCTTTCTGAGGATCTAAGAAGCATTCACACCCTCTAACACTTGTATGACAGGAGACAAATGACTTTACCTCCTTTAATATTACCAGCATTTCTATGGACTTTCTAGCTAGTCCTTAGCCTTAGTCCTCCGAAGCCCGACAACTCTTTCATCTAAAGTTCGTCTTTGTCATCCACTGAGGAAGTCTACTATATTAATGTAGAATTAGCGGGGTAGTACCTGCAATACAATCATTACCTATGGTTGTTCATTCAATCAACAAAATCAATTTATACCTTTTAAAGGGCTTCAAAGGTCATGAATCTTACAACAGCACCATAACAGATTTTGGATGTCATAGTGTTTTGACGTTTCGCGGAGATATAGAAAGTATTTTAGCAAGGAATTAGGTCCATTAGAAAGCTAGATAAACTTTTCATCCATATCTAAAATGTCTAGATTGGAGTCCATATGTGATTCGAAAATCCGTTGTAGTACAGGCTGCTCCTAGAATCAACTAAGTATCGAACCCGAGTTGAATTCCAAACTCCTTTCGAAATTGAACATCCTTGCATCTCCGAGTCATTCTTCAACTTTTTTTTGATCATCTCTAATATTGCTAATCATGATAATGTCATTAGCTAACAACTATTCTCAATGTAAGGTAAATAAAGGTTAGAAATGAGCTAGCTCACGTCTTTTTAATTGTCTTCTATGAGTCCTTATGATTGAACCTTTTATGGGAATTAGTGTTGTGTGTATACAAAGAGTGATTCCTCATCATCCTTCCTTTCTCACACTAATATCTCCGAGTGTTTGGAGAATAGCCTGAGTGACTTAAAAAAACACATAGGAAAGCTTCGTATTTTTTGAGCATTCTTAATACACTCAGAGCTTATTTGAAAACTCTAATTCCTGTGGGAAATCACGCCTATTCCTCAGGATAATCTGGCTCGTGGTTCTTCTTCCCTATCTACCCTGAACAGCATTTTAGAATATGCTATTCGAGCCTATGTGTCGTTCACTTGCAGAGTCTTATCTGTTATTGACATATAAATAATATATTTTAAAATTTATAAAATTATAATTACATATATCAAATTCACCCTTAATTTTTCCCGGTCTCTCTCGCCTGCTTCGCCAGCTGCCCCAACTCTCTCTCTCTCTCTCGCCTGCTTCGTTAGCACATCATGTCGCCGTCTCCGATGGCGGCTGCACACGCCCGCCGCCGTTATCGCCTCCAGCTGCACAATATCTTCATCGCCGCTGCGGAGGCGGAGATGACCGTAAGGTTTGTTGAATCACCCCTCCACCAAGTTGCTCGGACTCGAGTTGACCAAATGCTCCAAGGGCGACGCCTATTTGAAGGTGCATTGCTTCTTCTACTTTTCTTTATATAATCTCCCGTCTGTCTAGTTTTGATGCGATATGTTGGTTGTGTGTGTGATTTGGGGGCCGCAAGTACCTGTATGCTAACCCCATGCTGTGGAAGAAGAGATCTGAATCTACCAGTTTTCTAGCCTATCTAGGATTTGTAGTTGTTCTCTGCTTTGGTTCGTGGAAAAATGTTTGGATTGAAATATGGAGCCTGGGCCTGTTTTTCCACAAATTTTCCTCCTTGATTTCATGAAATCTAAATACTCTGTTTCATCTACCTGTCCTGTGCGAGACAAAGTTTTTCCTGATAGTTTTTTTATTTATCAGCTGGTTGAGTTGATTCGGCGGAGGACATCATTATGTTTCTGTCTGACGACAGTATCTGGATCTAGCAGCGCCGGTCGACAGAAACTCTCCACTGACTAATCGAGTTCGTATGTTTTTCTTTTTGCTCCGTCCGCTTCTGCCTGGTGTAGCACAAATTCCAATTTTTTACAGGTTGTAAAGCTCTGGCAACTCACAAGTCAATTTGATTTGTTTGAGCCTGCATTTGTTCGTAAGTAGAATTAGCATTTGAAACGTCAAGAGAAATTCTGTTGAACTTTCATTGAGAAATAAAATACTATCCTGTTCTGAACAATCTTCAAGAGATCACCGATCATTTTTGCCTTTTTATTATGAAAACATAATTACATTAGACTGTATCAATTGATTTTGTCAATCACAAAACTCTGTTACTGTCCTATTTGGCTAATTCTTTATTTCCATCAAACTGAAATTGTCATTTGTGTGACACTTGTTCTTACATTTGAGTAAGACATGCCTGAACTTCCCCATTTCAGGTTCATCATAAAAACCTGGATGAAGTTATGGATTTTGAAGCTGAAAGGCTGATATAAACGATTATAGTACAAGTAAGTGGTGGCTTTTCTAAGTTTATTTCGTGCAAATAATTGCTACAGTAATTAATTTTTAAGAAACCCACCAATTTCAGGTTGCTCTTATTTCTAATTCAGAAGCTGGAGCAGTGCTGTAAGCTTTGTCGTTTGCAGCAGAATGTTACTATCATGATGTGTTTATATGCATGAGACCCTATTCTGTTATTAACTTTTTGATATTGTATTGGTTCTGACAATATGAGGATGGCGTTCAGATCATTTGAGGATGGTGTACTGGTTATGTTATTGTCATTCATATTGTACTGGTTTTGTTGTTCCAGATTTATTTTTGTATTTTTTGATTTTTTCTGATTTTTAATTTTTATTCGATGTTCGGGATTTTTGTCCCTGAGTATCCCAAACATGTCATCAGGAACTGCCTGTAACGTGATTTATATCCCTGGTTGGAGAAGGGGTGGCATGCACGGGGAAAAATCCCTTCAACAATCTCAGGTCCGTTTCTTTCTTGCTGCAGGTCAATGGAGCACCCAGACAACATGTTGTTGACACCTGCAGTTCCTCCCTTCCGAGCCCTCTCAGCAATCTCAGGTAGCAGCTAATCCACACCAAATTTGTTGACCACCTCTCCTCCCTTCCTGACCTAGCCCTGTCTCTAATCCCTCACTCCACTAGACAACTACCTTCAACAAGGTTACATATTCCTACAGTTTTAGACTGATTCATCCAATAGATTCACGGTCCTCTCAATCACTTGCTGTTAGGTAAGCAAATCCCACTCCAAATTTATTTTCTTCGTACCTAAATTTTAGTATGCATGTTTCTGTTCATGTATAAGAGTAGATGTGATTTTTTTTTTTGTGTGTGTGGTTGATGTTTTCTTATTTTTGATTTCTCTGACCTTTTTATTTTCGTAATACATTTATAAAAAAGATTTGTTCTGGAGCATTACCTTTTCATTCTTGAGTGATAAGTGATAAGAACAAATCACAACATTGGTAGTATGATGTGTGATTTAATTGTGGGTAGATGCACAATTAATGAAATTTTATCTTAAACTTGGGTTATATTTAACATAATATATAAATAAATAAGTAAAGAATATTCTGAAATTGAAAGAAACTAACTAGTTACAGATGTATTTCCATTCTCTTAGGAGTGACTTGCAGATAGTAATATTTATAGGTTCTGAAAATATTGTGCAACTAATGTATATGCAAAGAGTAGCTTAGCTTGTATACACAGTTTCGCCATGCCGCAGGACCGTAGCTGGATGTGTACTGGTCGACGAAAGAGGGACTCTTTCACTCATAAATGGATTGAAAAAGGCAAAGAATTCATTGATCATGTGTTCTGTGTCGAACCAAATTCTGATATTGAGGGAGTAAGGTGCCCTTGTGCATTCTGTCGTAACTGCAAGCTCCAAAACAAGACTGTGATGCGGCTTCACTTGTGCAAGTATGAATTCAAAACTAATTATGAGGTTTGGACAGCACATGGTGAATCATTGGCTTCTCAACATCAACCCACTCATGAAGTTGACAGGAATGCTCAAGTGGATAGAATTGATGAGATGATGGCTGATTTCACTGAGGCATATTGTGCTATGGAAGAAGAGCCAAAACCCATGACACAACCTTTCTATAGAATGTTACCAGCTTCAGAGCAGCCACTCCATGAGAGAGCTAGAGTAACACAATTGAATGCGCAATGAATGTGAAGTCACAACATAATGTAAGCATATCATGCTTTCATGATATCTTGAAGGTTGTGTCTGACATTCTTCTAGATGAACATAAATTGCCACCAAATCTTTATGAGTGCAAAATGCTTCTTGCTGCCCTTGGAATGCCCTATGAGAAGATTGACGAAAATTCATCATAATTTTTTTAAAAAATACGAAGTTCAAATTTTTTTTTTCTAACGAAACACCCTAATATTTTTGATGTGATACGTGGTTTTTGATCTTTGATCAGGTTGTGATAACTTTCAATTTGGTAGAGATGCGACATATCGGCCTCAAATCAACACGATTTGAACCTCGCAATCGCAGCACCACTTCTTCTCTGGTTATCATGATTGAACTCATTAAGAAGGTTAATTCTAGCTTGCGAATCAAAAAACACAAGCAAAAATAAGGAAAAACGTAATTCAATTGCAAAATCTAAATTAAATCATAAAGTTGAAAAATCAACAAGCCGTCAAACGAGAAAACTATTTGATAACAGAAGAAAACTAATCAAAAATCTAACTCTAATGATGGCGGCTAATGATTATATAAAGTTTAAGATGACCTTAGAGGTAAACCCTAACAGCAGTGGACCTTAGAAAGATACATAGCCCAAAGACTAAAAGATAATGTTGCAATATAAGAGCAGATTCTAGACGTCTTTTTGTTTTAACGATTCTCGATGACTTCGGTCGAATTTGGAGATGATACTGGCTCCTTTGGAAAGATTATTTTCTTAGCTTAGAACGTTTAAAACGGATCCCGTATGCGACCTGGGTGTCTGTTTTAGTGCGGACTGCTCCTGTAACCTAAGGGCAACTTGATTCTGAGTTGGATTAAATCTTCTCCGGTGTTCAATGTGCTTTGCTGGTCATCTTCAAGTTTTTTTATGCTTCTCTTGACCCTCTCCATGGTTTTTAATCATGATAAAATTATTAGGGAGCAATCTATTCTCAAAGGAAAGAAGATACGTATTTAGGAACGAGCTCACCTCTAAATTCAATTGTCGTGCACGAGCTCTAGTGATGGACCATTTATAGTGAAGCGTTGTGTGTATCTAACGATGGGATGTCCTCGTTATCCTTTCCCTCTTGAATCGAAGTCGTCCTCGACTCAAGCTCTTCTTCTTCTTCTCCCATGTATGACTTTAAATCTGCAATGTTGAATGTAAGACTAACCTCAAAATCGAAAGGTAACTTAAGTTTATATGCATTACCATTAATCTTCTCAAGTAACTTAGAAGGATAAGCAGCTCTAGGCATCAATTTAGATTTTCTTAGTTCCAGAAATCTATCTTTTCTCAAGTGCAACCAAACCAAATCACTCGGTACAAATTTAACTTCATATCTACTTTTACTACCGGCAGTTTTATACTTCTCATTCATCTTTTCAATATTTTGTTTCGTCATTTCATGCATCTTGAGAATAAAATCAGCACGCGCCTTTGCATCATTATGAATTTTTTCGGTAGAAAGCAAAGATAAAAGATCAATCGGAGCACGAGGGTTAAAGCCATATACTACCTCTCAAATGAGCTTATCTTAGTGGTTGAGTGTTCTGTCCGGTTGTATGCAAACTCTATATGAGGTAAACATTTGTCGACGTTCTGACCACCGGCACAGTAAATATACGATCGAAGGAGAGGTGCGCCTTCGGTGTTCGATGTGACCTAGTCTAAGGAAGACTCAAAGAGATTTTTACCTGGTTCGGGCCACCACGCGCGGCTAAGTCATGACCGCCGTAGATCGCCGTTGGGGAGGGTTGGAACCCGTGATCGCCCGACCCCCGATCTTGCGCGTCTGAGCGTGATCTGTTAGGTACCCGAGGTACGTGATCCTGACAGTAGCCCCCGAGCCTGACGCCGTGTGCGATCTCTGGTTGAGGCGGCGTCGGGCTGGTCGTTCCTGAGGTTTGTTGTGCTCCTACGGGGGCGCGCGAGCGCGCCCGTAAGGCGTAGCCTCCGAGCCCTCGAGCGATCCAGAGGGTCGGTCGTGGGCTGAAACGTTTTGCGCGGACCATCATCCGTCAATGGTTGATCGTGTCGGAGCCGTCCCGCTGGCTCGGCCCCCGAGCCTAGGATGCGATCCAGAGAATTGGCGGGGCATTGTGCCGACGGTCGAGGTCGAACCGAGGTTGGTCTCGGCGTTCGTACTCGATAAGGCGCCTGAGGGGGGCCGGTTTCGACGCGGTCCCTGTCAGTAGTGGGCGTCACACCTAGGCTGAGGCCCTGATCAACGTCCGATTGGTTGAATTGGCCCGATGGCCTCGGCTGTCGGTCGGTCAATCGTTAGGGGTTTCGTTCTGTGGGCCCAGCCCCCAAGCCTAGAGGCGATCCGGAGGGCCGACTGGGCATAGCGTCGACGTTCGGGGTCGGACCGAGGCTGGCCTCGGTTTTTTCATCCAACAAAATGACTGGGAAGGGCCGGTTTCGACGCGGTCCTTGCCTATGATCGTCGTCACGCCTAGGCTAGGGCCATGATCAGCGTACGATCGTTCGGATTGGCCCGATGGCCTCGGTTGTCGGTCAGCCGATCGTTAGGGGTTTCATTCTGCGTGCACGCATCGTTCTGACCTTCGAGGTCGGGCCAAGATCGTTCTCGGTCTTTCGTTCGGTAAGACGCCTAGGTCGGACCGGTTCGATGCGGTTTCTGCCCATGATCAGCGTCGCGCCTAGGCTTGGCCATGATCAGCGCCCAAATGTTCGGTTTGGCCCGGTGGCCTCGGCTGTCAGCTAGCTGATCGTGGGGGGCTTCGTTCGGTTGCCTCCCCTTATTCGAATCCGCCGTTACGGTTACGAGGATCGGACGGCTCCCGTGCCTCCACGCGGAGGGCAATCGGACCGCCCAGGAATTTGAACCACCGGTCGATCCGAGCGATTGATTTGAATTCGATCGGACGGTGTCGTGGGTGTGGCGGTTTGCGCGCCCGCGTCACGTCGCCTGCCAGACGTGCTCTGGCAACCGTTTTGTCGGAGTAATTGTTACCATCTTGTCCGCGGCGGAGGCGGCGAGATGCGGCCCGGGCCCGCTCGTCAGCGGGCCGTGGGCGGACTGCTGGGGTGTGTCTTGGGGCGCGACCCTTCGATCGAGCAATTACTCCTCGGCCGATCGTAGGAGGCGCAGTAATTGCCCGGGCCCTTTAAAAGGAGGAGCACGGTAACTTCGCGTTTTCACCCTGCTTCCTTGCTTTGTCTTTGTCCTTTGCGCAAGAGCTCGTTAGCTCCGCTTTCCATCGTAGCGTCACTAGGTCCGGCGATCGCCGTAGTTCGCGCTTCCGTCGCCGCCACTTGCAAAATGTCTGAGTGGGAGCCATCATGCATCGACGACGCCTTGCTCGAGAGGTGGACCGTCGTCGGGATGGTCCCACCGAAGTAGTCGGTGGGCTGGGTGGCCGGCTATGGTCACGTCGTGCTCGCGCCGCCGCCAGGGAAGATCGTTAGCTTACTGGCGTACCACGAGCGCGGGCTGGGGCTGCCGGTCTCCAGCTTCTTCCGTGGGGTCCTCAACCAGTACGGTGCCCAGCTTCACCAGCTGGCGTCGAACGGGGTTCTCCACGCCGCCGTCTTCATCACGCTTTGCGAAGCGTATCTGGGGATCCGGCTGAGCCTCTTGCTGTGGAGGTACTTCTTTCTCACCAGTCTCTAGACGTCGAAGGAGACTGGGGTCGGCAGGCGCGTCGGCGGCGTCAGCATCATGCTCTGAACTCGGGAGTCCCAGGAGTATATCGAGGTCCCTCGCGGAAGGGCTGGCGGGGGTCGTGGTTCTATATCGACAACGCCGACTCTTAGCTCTCGGCCTTTGAAGACCTGGTGCCCCGGGCGACGGGGTCCTGGAAGTCAAAGCTTTCGGCGGTCGAGGTCGAGACGATCCAACCTCACCTGGAGGCGATTCGGCGCCTCTGAGATCAAGGACTGACCGGGACGACGGTCTTCGGTGTCACCATGCGTCGTTGGATCATGCCGCTGCGCCGTCGAGTGCATAGCATCGAGGAGTACGAGGGGCTGGACGACGCGATCTGCGAAGTCCGCGGCCGACCTCTCTCCGACAAGGCAGTCTTGGCCTGGACCTCGGCAGTCTTCAAGGATGCCGAGGGCGGCCTCAATCGGGGGCCGCGTCCCCTCGACAGAGACCATCGTCAGCTGGTAAGCGCAGATTTTTTCGTTTTGGTTGTAGTTTGTTGTTTGCGCGAGACTAACTTCGGTGTTTTTCAGGGTCCGGCGGTGGCAACGATCGCTGCCAGGGCTGGGACCAGCTCTGCCGCGGTGCCGACTCAGTAGAAGGTCGAGCCCGGTCCCTCGACGATGCCGGGGCCAAGGAGGACCGACAGGAAGCGGAAGGCGAGGGCGGGCTTTCTGGACTACCTGTCCAGTGGCGCGGGACCCGTAGCCTCGCGCGCGAAGCCAACGGCGGGGTCGCCTCGCGGCTCGAAGGCCGAGGGAGGATCGTAGGCGAGCCAGG
>BCLG01000065.1:172790-202105 GCA_001602295.1 Zoysia matrella
AGGCCAACCGCACGGTCGCCGATAAGTCGTTGTGGGTTCTTCCAGCCTTTGGATCGAACTCTGATTCATTCTTTTGTAGGGCTTCGTCACCAAGCGGCCGAGCACGATACTGAGATGCGGCGGCTCGGGCTCCTCCACCAACACGCCGAGGGGCCCGCTCGACCCTGGAGTTCACGCTGTGCATGACGAAGGAGGAGCGCGACCGTGCCTTCGAGCAAGTCGACCTTCTGAAGTCAGAGCGGGTGGTGCTCCAGTCCGAGGTCGAGCGGGCGGCGGCGGACCCTGGCCAAACGCGCGAGGAGGCCGCTAAGCTCCAGGAGGAGCTCTCGGAGGCCCAAGTCCGGAACGAGCGCCTGCGAAAGAGCCTCGACCGGGCAGGGCAAGCCGCTGAGGCTGCCGCGAAGGAGCGGGACGGTAAGGGTCGGCCCTTCCCTGTTTGCTCTGGTTGTTTCTGGTCTCCCGCTAACGTTTCGGAATGCAGGATTGGCGGGCGAGGTTCAGACCCTGAGGTCGACGGGTCTGAACCTTATTGGGAAGTTGTACTCCGGAGTGCCGGACTCCGTCCCGACGGCGGTCGTCGCGCACGCTTTGCAGTAGCTCCCGGAGATCATCACCAATGTCATGATGAGGGCGCTGGAGGATGGGTCTTCGACAGCCTTGGCCCTGGTCCGCTCCCACTATCCGGATGCGGACCTCGGCAGGGTTGTCGAGGGCTTCGTGTCGAGCTACTCGAACGAGCAGCTGGACGCGATCTCGGTGGAGACGCTAGAGCCAGGGGCGAAGGCCGTTGCCGACTTCAAGACGGAGGACTTTCTGCCCGAGCGATTCGGGCCGTTTTCCTATGTATAGGTTCAAATATGTAAAGTGCCATTGTATTAATAAAGAATATCATTCAAACAATGTTGTTCGAGAAGTCGAGTTTGAATGTGAATTTTCGACCCTCCTTCGTGTGCTGCGTCAGTTTTTCGCGCCCTCTCCGGCGTCAATCAAACGAATGGGCCGAGTATAGCTCATAGGGTCAGGTGCCGGACTCGATACAGCCGTAGAGCATCATCAGCTCCTGATTCGTAGATAGTTTAGCCACGGGAGGGCTTCAAACGAAAAACACGCGTGAAGTTTGTCGTTTGAGGGTCACCCGCGAGCTTAGCGCGGGTCGGGGATCCGGCCCCGAGGAAACAAAGACAGACGTGACGAGTTAACGGGGAGCGGCGCCCCGGCGCAAAGAATCGATAAACGACGAGCGAAAAACGAGGTCGATCATTTCGACACTAGTGAGGGTGTAGGTAAGTAGACCCCGGGTGCGGGGGGTGGCCGTAACGGCCACGGCTCGCAGCCCAAAACAAAAAGGACGAGAGCAAAGTTACAAGAATTTAGCTGTTTTAATTATGTGTAGAACCGTCGGAGGTTCTCGATATTCCAAGCGTTCGCGAGTTCCCGACCGTCCTCGGTTGCTAGCTTGTAAGCACCGGGCCGTAGGACGTGTTTGATTACAAAGGGTCCCTCCCAAGTGGGCGACAACTTGTGCTGGTCGGCTTTTGTTAGCACCCTTCTTAGCACGGTGTCTTCGACGTTGAGCGTCCGACCTCTGACGCGCCGAGCGTGCAGTCGCCGTAGACTCTGCTGGTATTTGGCAGAGCGCAGGAGAGCGACCTTGGGCGCCTCTTGCAACTGGTCGAGGCCGTCCTGCAGCGCGGCCTGCGATATTTCCTCGTCGTAGGCTCGGAGTCGCGAAGAGTCGTAGTCGAGGTCGGTCGGCAGCATCGCTTTTGCTCCGAACGTCATGAAAAATGGCGTGAACCCGGTGGTTCTGTTGGGGGTCGTTCACGGACCCCAGAGGACCGACGGAAGTTTGTTCACCCATCATCCAGCTGACCTTCTGACAGAGTCGTAAATCCGTGTCTTCAGGCCTTGGAGTATCATCCCATTGGCCCGTTCGACCTGCCCATTCGTCCTTGGGTGCGCCACGGAGGCGAAGTCCAGGCGAATGTGGTACTCGTCGCAGAATTCTCGAAACTGCTGACCGGTGAACTGTGTGCCGTTGTCGGTGATTATGGTATTCGGGACCCCGAACCGACCCTTGCCCTTGCGGCTCGAGCTGCCGCCACCCCGCTCGTTGCAGCGGTCCGCGGACCGGTCGGAGGGTCGGTCTCCCCGACGGTCACTCCCCGACCTTTCATCCTTCGCCTGACCTCGGTCGAAGTTTGCCTGCACGGCCTCTTCTCCGGTGGCGAAGATTGTGGCGATGTCGAGGAGGTCCCGGGCTGTTCGAGGGTTCCTTCGGCCCAACTTGTGGACGAGCGCCTTGGATGTCGTGCCACAGGTGAAGGCGTTGATGACGTCGACGTCGCTGACGTTGGGGAGCTCGTTGCGCTTTCGCAAAAAGCGTTGGATGTAGTACCGGAGCGACTCGCCGGGCCTTTGCTTGCAATTCTTGAGGTCCCAGGAGTTACCTGGACACGTGTAAGTCCCTTGAAAGTTGTCGACGAAGATTCGGCGTAGGTCGCTTCAGTCTTGGATGCAGCCCTCGGGGAGGTGTTCGAGCCACCCTCAGGCTGAGTCGGTGAGGAAGAGCGGCAAGTACTGGATGGCGAACAGGTCGTCCGCCCCTCCGGTCCTGCAGGCGAGGCGGTAATCCTCGAGCTAGTGGACGGGGTTCGTCTCCCCGTTGTAGTGGCCGATGGTGGTCGGGGCACGAAATCTCTGCGGGAACTTTGCGTGCCGGATGAGCGATCCGAACGCTCTGTGTCCGACCCCATCAGGACTCGAGCTCCTGGAATCGAGGGAGCCGCGTCGGTAGTAGCGGTCGTGGGAGCGTCTCCGTCGGGACTCGGTGTGTAGCTCGCTCCTCGCCTGGTGTCAAGCGTCGATGGTGCCGCGAGCGTCGTGGTTGAGGCCGAGTCGCGGGAGGACCGACCTCGCTTGGTGTCGAGGGTTCCGTTCCTCGATTGGGCTGTCGCGCGTCAAGCTCCGCCGATCCTGGGACCGACGGCTACTTTTCGTCTCCGACTGCTGAGGTCGGAGAGACGCTTCTTGTCGTTGAAGTGCGCTGTCGAGGTAGAAGCGTATGCGGGAAGTGTCAGCGCTGGGTCCTCGGCTGCCAGTGGCTTTACCCCTCGACGCAGGGACAGGTTGGCACCCGGCGACGTGTTGCCTGGGGTCGCTGGTTCCGCGCTCTTCGGGGCGTGGATAGTGAAGCACTCTCTTGACGAGTCGTGCCCCAGAATGAGGTGGTTTCGGGGCCACCAATGAGGGCGCCTCTCGCACGGAGCCTGGAGGCGGAGCTCGCCACCTTTGTTTGCGACGAAGTTCAGGCTCCCGAAGCAAAAAGCCTGCCCAAAGGCAAAAGTGGGGACCTACCATGACTGATCGTCTTTGGAGACGGCGACCACGAAGTCCCCGAAGCAAAGGCGGGATACCGAAATGTCCCCCAAGACGAAGTATGGGGCCATCGAAAAGCCGAAACGAGAGCACACCAAAAGAGAGAGCCCCCCTTTCTGGCGCGCCAACTGTCGGCGTTCTGACCACCGGCACAGTAAATATACAATCGAGGGAGAGGTGCGCCTTCGGTGTTTGATGTGGCCTAGTCTAAAGAAGACTCAGGGAGATTTTTATCTGGTTCGGGTCACCACGAGCGGTGTAATACCCTACGTCTAGGGGGCGGATTGTCTCGTTGATAATATTACAAGGGCGAGGATCCTCTATTTGCGGGAGGATCCGGAACGTGGGAGAGCTAGGGTGCTTGCTGGGAAGGATGCAAAGACCCTGGGTTCTAATGGAGCTCGCGATTTTGTTTTTCGTGTGTGTAAGACTGTTGTTTCGTGAGGATGTAGTCGTTGTTTCTATCGCTCCCCGGGCCTTCTTTTATATAGGAGAGGCTCTGGGGTTACAAGTGGTGGGTCCCACACGATCCTGCCGTCTCGCCGACAGGTGGGCCCTTCCGTTGCTGTCGCCATCATTTCGTTTCGTCTAGGCGTGGTCGTGACCCGTCGTGTCATGCACAGCGGCGGGTACAGTGATGCTCGTCCGGCGCCACTGTGCCAGCTACAGTGCTGTCATGTCTTGTCCGGCAGCCGTCGCAGCTTTCTGCTGGAGTGTCGCCGTGGTGAACCTCGTCCCGTCCTGTCAGGACGGATGGCAGTTGGTTATCAGAGTAAATGTACCATAACGCGGTGCCTACCCTCCAGGGGTCGCTCCCCGGGGGTCGGCCTTCGGAGGCCGGGGTCTTTGTGTGCCCGCGTGGCTAAGTCGTGACCGTCGTAGATCGCCATTGGGGAGGGTCGGAACCCGTGATCGCCTGACCTCTGATCTTGCGCGTCTGATCACGATCTGTTAGGTACCCGGAGTATGTGATCTCGATAACATTCTTTCCACATTTTCAAGTTTTTCTTTAAAATAGCATGTAGCATTGTAGACAATGTACGGTTCACTATCTCGGTTTATCCATCAGTTTGTGGGTGACATGTAGTTGAAACAAAAACTTTGTTCCCAACTTATTTCATAAAGTGCGCCAAAACTGACTCAAGAATTTCGCATCACGATCTGAAACAATAGTAGAGGGCGTACCATGTAAATGAACAATTTATCTAAAGAATAGATCAGCAATATGCGTAGCATCATCGGTCTACTGACATGGTATAAAATGTGCCATCACGATCTACTACCACAAAAATACTATCTCTCCCCCTCTTAATCGTAGGCGATCCCAAAACAAAATCTATAGAAATATCGTCCCAAGTAATAGAAGGGACGGGAAGAGGCATGTACAAACCATGTGAGTTTAGTCGTGACTTAGCTTTTTGACATCTAGTGCAGCGAGCGACGAAGCGTTCAACATCACGTCTCATCTTTGATCAAAAGAAATGTGTGGCCAAAATATCTTTTGCCTTCTTCGCTCCAAAGTGTCCCATCAATCCTCCTCCAGCATATCCTGTAACAACAAAAAATGAACGGATCCAACTGGAACACAAAGACGGTTGATTTTAAAAAAGAAGCCATCATTAAACACAAATTTGTTCCAATTATTACCTTTACAATAATGTAGCAACACATCTTTAAAATCAGCATCTAACATATATTGTTGCTTAATTGTTTCTAGTCTAAAAATCCAAAAATCAAGTTGGGACAGCATAGCGTATCGTCTAGACAAAGCATCGCAATCACATTATCCTTCCCTTTCTTATGTTTGATGACATAAGGAAATGATTCAATAAATTCAATCCACTTAGCATGTCTACAGTTCAAGTTATTTTGGCTACGAATATGCTTAAGTGACTCATGATTAGAATGAAAGAAAAATTCTTTAGGTCACAAATAAAGTTGCCACGTTTCTAAGCATTGTACAAGAGCATACAATTTTTTATCATATTTAGAGTAATTAAGAGTAGCGCCATTCAACTTTTCACTAAAATAAGCAATGAGCTTTCCTTCTTGCAATAACACACCACTAATGCCAATTCTACTAGCATCACATTCATGTTCAAAGTCTTACCAAAATTTGAAAGTTGAAGCAGCGGTGCATGTGTAAGCTTGTGCTTTAAAGTGGTGAAGGACTCCTCTTGTGTGTAGCCCAAAAAAAATGCAACGCCCTTCATTGTCAACTCATTCATTGGAGGAGCAATGGTGCTGAAATCTTGAACAAAGCGGCGATAAAATCCGGCAAGTCAAGAAAACTTCACACTTATGAAACTGTTGTGGGCGTGGGCCAACTCAATTCCCTGTGGAGTAACAACATAGCCAAGAAAAGAGACTCGATCCGTGCAAAAGGTGCACTTCTCAAAGTTACCAAACAAACATGCATATCTCAATGCATCAAAAAACAGAGCGCAAGTGAGATAAATGTTCTTTCATTAACTTGTTGTAAATTAATATATCATCAAAATAAATCACCACAATTTTCCTGAAAGAACGTAAGACCTCGTTCATCAAACGCATAAAAGTATTAGGTGTATTAGTCAATCCAAAAGGCATTACTAACCACTCATGCAATCTGAATTTAGTCTTAAAAGCAGTTTTCCATTCATCACTTAATTTTATTTTTATTTGGTGATATCCACTTCGCAAGTCAATTTTAGAGAAGACTGTAGAATCACATAATTCATCAAGCTTGTTGTCTAACCTAGGAATGGGATGATGATATTTAATGGTGATATTGTTAATGGCTCTACAATCAACACACATTTGTCAAGAACCATCTTTCTTTGAAACCAAAAGAACAGGAACGGCACAAGGACTATGGCTCTCATGTACATGTCCGCGGTTCAAAAGGTTTTGGACTTATCGTTGAATTTTCTTAGTCTCCTTAGGGTTCGTTCTATAGGTTGCGCGGTTTAGCAAGCTCACTCCAGAAATTAAATTAATCTGGTGCTCAATCCCTCGAATGGGTGGCAGTTCTGTAGGTATCTCGTGTGAAAAGACGTCATGATACTCCTACAAAAGGTTTGCAATAGGAGAAGGCAAAGAAGAATCTAGAATCAAGATCCTCAAGTGAAAACAACGCATCTTTTTATACCAAAGCATAACATGAAGCATTTTTATCATAAATTTCAGCAAGATCAGGTTTTGTTGCAAGCACTACAGGATTTTTCAATTTTATTGCTCGCTGATTTCATGTGTAGGAAGATGTTCTTTCTTCACATTAGCAATTCTATCTCTATCAGCTTGAACAATTTCAGTAGGGGTCAAAGGTAATAAAGTAATTTTCTTTCCTTTATCTATGAAGGTATATTTATTACTTTTATAGTAGTGGATAGCATCATTATCATGTTTTCATGGACGATCCAATAACAATGAACAAGCTTGCATAGGTACAACATCACAATCCACCTGTGGAGGTATTGGAGGATATACTCTTGTTGGCTACCTGCAAAGAAGGCTTACTCGAGTCTTAAGATTGTGTCGAAGGGATTAATTTCTGTGCTGTTGCAATGTTGGGGGTGGTGGAAGGCTTCTTGCTCAACGGTGGTGGCGTACGTGTGGTCGAAGAAGAAGGAAACGTTGACCGTGGAGTATATGTACAGTTGCTGTATTGGAGTTGTCGTCCCTACAATTCTTTTTCGGTAAGCATAGCAAGGTGGAACAACCGTTCGACAATATTATAATCTTTATAATCAATTATGTCTTGAATTTCAGAACGCAACCCATCATAAAAACAACAGATAGTATCCTCAATATCCTCTTCTATCCCACAACACATAATACTATTTTGTAACTTAGCAAAATATTCTTAAACAGATTTGTCATGTTATTCTAAGCGTTGTATTTCTTTTAAGAAAATCTCTTTGATAGGATGGAGAAACAAAACGGTTACACATAGCATTTTTCATTCTATCTCAATTATCAGGTTGCAAATGCGCTTTGCAAAGATCAGTCCACCATAGTAAAGAAAAATCTCTAAACTCACTAGTAGCTTGTCTAACTCTATATTGTTTAGACGCTAAGTGAGATGTAAATTTTTGCTCTACAACTATCTCCCAATCAAGATAAGCTTCAGCATCATAATTATCAAAAAAGGGTGGGATGGTAAACTTATTCTTAGCGAAAGGTTTTCTTGTTCTCTATCGTTGTCAACATCATCCTCGGCGTAGTTCCCGTCATTAACTTCCTCTCAACGTCTCTCAAAGGTTGTCACACGAGTTGAGAGATGTTGTAATTCCTGGTTCGTTGTCCAAAAGAGCATCTCCGTTGCATTGAATTGCTCGGTCATCCTTTGATCGAACATAGCAAGAGTGTCAACAAGTTAGTTTTGATTGGCACATTCAGCGAAGTCTTTCGAGAAGTTGGCAGCTTCAGAAGGTTCACCCTTATCACTTTCAGATTTACCTTTTCCTGTCATGGTTAGAAAACAACAAAGAAGCAAAGCAGGATATTATCCCTACACTACTATGGTGTGGGAACTGTGGTGGCAAATCTACAAAAAGAAACGACTTACCAAGTTCTTACACGGTTTTTACCAATGCAAGGCAAATGATGGTACAACCAGTGACAGGACAGACCAAGGAGTCGTAATTCCACAATTGCAGGGTCAAATGCAGTGCTGATCCGAGGTGGATATGTGGAGCTTAGAGGGCTAAAACAACGATTAGTGGAACACAATTCTATAACAGTTAGTAATGCTGAATAAGTGTTTCAAGTATGTAATTCTAGTCGCTGGTCGAATCTTAAGAAAAAATCTAGATAAACAATGATAAGATACAAAGATCAGCAACAGTCGCGGCTCCAAAGATCAGCAATCAGCACAGTATCGCACAAGACAGTGAGGTCACCTTGATGATGTTACTTATTTTTTTTTTCATTTGAATTTTCACTATTTTTTTCTTTTTTATGGTACAAAAACAGGAACACCAAGAAGTTTTAGATGGATCCAATGAAGGATGAGTTCTGGGAAAAATCATGACGGTGTCTGAAATTGCACGCAAAATCTTGTAAATTCACAAAGGTTCACTTTCAAGGGAATATGGCCTTGAAAATTTTTTTGAACCCTGACAAAGAGGAGAGCCAAATGCGTCTTTTCGTTCTGATAATTTGAAAAAAATGTGCCCGATTTTGAGTTCGTATGCAAAAGTTATGTCTGTTTTACAGAACGGTGCTCGAGATACGATTTTTGAGGGTGTGAAACGCAATCGGAATGCAATCGGATGGCGATTTTGTGGATGATTCAGCAGCGGGTGATAAAGGAGAGATGGATCTATGAAGTGTGATTCTGTTTGTGATCAAAATATGGGGTGGGTGGGTGGGATAAAATTTCGCTGCAAAAGAAACAAATAACATATGTCGCACGATAACAGATTGAACAAAAAAAAAGATGAACGACGAAGGAAAACACCTAGATGTAAAAAGATTTCTGGATCCAGCAACCAAAATAAAAACTAAAGACACAAACTGAACACTACAGACTTTGAAATAAAATTGTGCAAAGGCTAAACACGGCTTGGATAGGAGAATACCTAACAATCTACTATATTTTTTTTGTTGCGGCTTTTCTGTGTATGATAGGATGAATGCAAAATTGACAAGGATAAATGTGAACCTCACGGTATACCTGAAGCTCTATTTACTACTTGAAGTGTACGTGGTTCTCGATCTTTCGTCAGGTCGTGGTAACTCTCGATTTGGTGGAGATGCGACACACAATCGATTCGGTCTCAAATCAACACGATTCGAACCCGCAATCGTAACACCTCTTCTCCTCTGGTTATCAATCGAGCACATATGACTGACCTTATTGTCGGGATCACGTACCTCGGGTACTTGACAGTCCGTGCTCGAATGCGTAAGGCCTCGAATTGAGGGTCGGCTGACCGCGGGATCCGACCCCCTAGGCGGTGATCTACAATAGCCAAGTCTTAGCCGCGCTGAGATGCACGGAGACTCTGGCCTCTGAAAGTCGACCCTCAAGGAGCGACACTTGGGGAGTAGATGCTGCGTTACGGCACCTTTACTCAACTGACCAACTGCCATCCGTCCTGACGGGACGGGACGAGATTCACCACGGCAACACTCCAGCAGAAAGCTGCAACGGTTGCTGGACAAGACACGACAGCACTGTAGCCGGCACAGCAGTACCGGACAGGCGCCACAGTGCCCGCCGTTGCGCGCGACGCGATGGGTCTTGCCCATGCCTGGGCAAAGCGAATGATAGGCGGCGACAGCGAGAGGGCCCACCTGTCGGCGAGGCGACAGGATCGCGTAGGGCACACCGCTTTGTAACCCCGGACCCCCTATATAAAGGGAGGCCCGGAGAGCGATAGAGGAAGAGAACAACAAAAAACAAACCAACGAACATCACTAAGGCTCTGGGTTCTTGCATTCCGTCTAGCAAGCACCCCCAATCCACGTTCCAATCACCCTACATCTGTCCAAGATCCTTTCGCGAAGAGAGAATCCAGCCTTTGTAATATTATCATCGAGATAATCCGCTCCCTGAACGTAGGGTATTACACCGCTCGAGGTGACCCGAACCAGGTAAAAAACCTCTTTGAGTCTTCCTTAGACTAGGCCATATTGAATACAAATGCACATCACCTCGATCGTATACTTTTACTGTGCCGACGGTCAGAATGCCGACAGTTGACGCGCTAGGTAGGGGGGCTTCTCTTTTGGTGTTCTCTCGCTTCGGTTTTTTGATGGCTTTCTACTTTGCTGTCGTGGGAGACATTTCAGTCTCCCACCTCCGCTTCGGGGACTTCACAGTCGCTGTCTCTAAAGATGGCCGGTCGTGGCAAGTCCCCACTTTCGCCTCTGGTCAGGCTTTTCGCTTCGGGAGCCTGAACTTCGTCGCAAACGAAGGCGGCGAGCTGCGCCTCCAGGCTCCGTGCAAGAGGCGTCCTCCTTGGTGGCGCCGGAGCCATCTCATTCTGGGGCACGACCCGTCAAGGGAGTGCTTCACTCTCCACACCCCGAAGGGAGCGGAACTGACGACTACTGGCAACACGCCGCCGGGTGCCAACCTGTCCCTGCGGCCCGTGGTAGACACCGTCCGCTAGCTCTAGCCGCCCTTGAGACGCACTGGCAGCCCCGAGCCTAGGGGCAAGGCTGCAGCCGGGCACAGCGACGCGGCACGAGCCCGGAGACGGTCCACCTATCAGCAGCTCGCAGCTGGAGGGCCGCCGACCTTCGACACCCCGCTCGAGAACCTCGTGGCGACAGGATGCGTCCTCGACGAGACTGCTGCTCCTGAGGACCCAACACTGAGGGAAGTGTACGATCGCGTACGCTTCTACCTCAGCAGCGTGCTTCAACAACCAGAAGCGTCCCTCCGGCCTTAGCACTCGGAGACAAGAAGCAACCGCTGGTCCCAGGATCGACGGAGGTCGGCGCGCGACAGCCGAGTCGAGGAACAAAACCCTCGACACCACGCAGGGTCGGTCCCCTCGCGACTCGGCCCCAACCGCGACGCCCGCGGCACATCGACGCCAGATGGCAGGTGAGGAGTGAGCTCCGCGCCGAGTCTCGGGGGAGACGCTCCCACGACCGCTACTACCGGCGCAGCTCCCTCGACTCCAGAAGCCCAAGCCCTGATGGGGTCGAGCCTAGGGCGTTCGGATCGCTCATCCGACACGCAAAATTCCCGCAGAGATTTCGCACCCCGACCACTATCGGCCGCTACAACGGGGAGACGAACCCCGTCCACTAGCTTGAGGACTACCACCTCGCCTGCAGGACCGAAGGAGCGGACGACCTGTTCGCCATTCAGTACTTGCCGCTCTTCGTCACCGACGCAGACTGAGGGTGGCTCGAACACCTCCCCAAGGGCTGCATCCAAGACCACTTCAAGAAAATGCTCGACCGGCTTGACCCCCGACCAAGAAGCCGACCAACCATGATGGCCACTTCGAGAAGATGCTCGACCGGCCCTGCCCCAACCACGCCGTGTCGGTCAAGCACACCCTTCGTAATTGCCACCTGGCAAGGAGGTTCTTCAGGAGCGGATTCCAGTCCGACTCCTCGGTGGCCAAGCTCGACCCCCAGACCAAGGGGGCCGAGGAAGACGTTGGCGCAGCTTTCCCCGAGCCGGAAGACTGCCTTATGATCTTTGATGGCCTCACAGCCTACTGCAAATCCCGCGGACGCCAGAAGAGGACCTGACGCAAGGTCAACGCCGCCGACCCCGCGGTTCCCCGCAACCTCAAGTGGTCTGTGGCCCCGATCACCTTCGATCGGGCTGACCATCTGGATCACGTCCCGCAGCCCGGGCGTCTCTCGCTGGTGCTCGACTCCATCGTCAGCTCCGTGCGCCTATCGAAGGTGTTCATGGACGGAGGGAGCGTCCTCAACATCCTCTACGCCGACGCCTTCCGAGCGATAAAGTTGACAGAGGCTGACCTTCGCCTGACCCACGCTCCATTTCACGGAGTCGTCCCCGGGGGCTATGCGACGCCCCTCGAACAGATCACGCTCCCAGTCACATTCGGTGACCAGAGCAATTTTCGGACCGAGTCGCTCACCTTCGAGGTGATCGACTTCACCGGCGCCTACCACGTCATCCTGGGCCGGCCATGCTACGCGAAGTTCATGGCCATCTCTAACTATGTCTATCTGAAGCTGAAGATGCCCTAGCCGAAGGGTATCATCACGGTCTCGTCGCGTTTCCAACATGTGTTGGCGCGTTTCCAACATGCCCGACCCAGCTGGACAAGATCCGTAAAGCTAAGGGGTCGGCCCCGACCCTCCACTCCAGGGCCGCGTCGTCGACATCCTTCAAGTCCGCCGACGATTCCAAGGAGGTGGCACCATCGGACATGCCCGGCATCCCGAGAGAAGTCGCCGAGCACTCCCTCGACATCACCACGGGCTCTCGGCCCATCAAGTAACGACTCCGGTGTTTCGACATCGAGAAGTGTCGAGCCATTGGAGAAGAATTGACGAAGCTCCTAGATGCTAAGTTTATTCAAGAGGTCTACCCCCTCGAGTGGTTTGCCAACCCTGTAATGGTGAAAACGAAGACTGGGTAGTGGAGGATGTGCGTTGACTAGACAAGTCTCAACAAGGCCTGCCCAAAGGACTCCTCCCCTTTCTCGCGCATCGACCAAGTGATGGACTCGACCGCCGGGTGCAAAACCCTGAGTTTCCTCAACGCATACTCTGGGTATCACCAGATTTCTATGTGCGAGTCTGACCGGCCGGTCACGTCCTTCATCACGCCCTTCGGATCCTTCTGCTACGTCAAGATGCCATTCGGACTCAAGAACGCTGGCGCTACGTACCAGCGTTGCATGCAGAAGTGCTTCCACAACCAGTTGGGTCAGAATCTGGAGGTCTACGTTGACGACATCGTCATCAAAACTCGACGGGCCTCCAACCTCGTCCAAGATCTGGAGGAGACGTTCGCGAACCTCCGGCGCTATCGAATCAATCTGAACCCTGAAAAATGTGTTTTCGGAGTCCCCTCGGGCAAGCTGCTTGGCTTCGTCATCTCCAAGCGAGGGATTGAAGCAAACCCCGAGAAGATCTCCACGATCCTAAACCTCGGGCCCGTCAGCAACGTCAAGGGCATCCAGAGGCTGACCGGATGCCTGGCGACCCTCAGCCGTTTCATCTCAAGGCTCAATGAAAAGGCAATGCCCTTCTACTAGCTGCTACGAAAAACAGAACGGTTCACCTGGACCACCGAGGCCTAGGAAGCCTTCGATCGGCTTAAGGCCCTGCTCTCATCGCCGCTGATCCTCACGTCCTCCACCCCAGGAGAGACCCTTCTCTATATCGCGGTGACCTCGAAAGTCGTCAGCACTGTCCTCGTCGTCGAGCGAAGCGAGGAGGGTCGAGCTCTGTTTGTTCAGCGGCCTGTCTAATTCATCAGCAAGGTGTTGGCCGACGCCAAAACTCGGTACACCTAGGTGGAGAAGCTGATCTACGCCGTTCTCATCACAAGCCGCAAGCTGCAACACTACTTCACGAGCCACTCCGTCCGCGTCGTCACCAACTTCCCGCTCGGGGAGATCGTTGGTGGCAAAGACACGGTCGGGCGCATCGCCACATGGGACGTGGAACTCCTAGGGCTCGACGTCGCTTTCGTCCCTCGATAGGCCATCAAGTCCCAGGCCCTGGCCGACTTCGTCGTCGAGTGGACCGAGGCTCAGGAACTGTCGGCCGTCGGCAGCGTGGAGTACTGGACGATGTACTTCGACGGGTCCTGCATGCTCAAGGGCGCGGAGGCTGGGGTCGTCCTGATCTCCCCGAAGGGAGACAAGTTCTGCTACGTGTAGCAGTTGCGGTTTCGCGCCTCCAATAACGCGGCCGAGTACGAGGTGCTCCTTCACGGCTTGCGAATGGCCACCACCCTCGGCGTTCAGCGCCTCTACGTCAAGGGCGACTTCGAGCTGATCGTCAGTCAAGTCATGAAGACTTCCAGCTACCGAGACCCGAAGATGGAAGCCTACTGACAAGAGGTCCGCAAGCTCGAAGACAAGTTCGATGGACTCAAACTCCATCACGTTCTACGTCGGCACAACGAGGCCGCCGACGCCCTCGCCAAAATGGGCTCGGAACGTGAGCTGGTCCCCGAAGGTGTCTTCCTCGAAGTCCTCACCAAGCCCTCCATCAGGGTCGCGGAAAGGCCGCCCATCGAGGGATCGAGCGGCGAACCGACTCCAAGACCCAGGGCAGAGATCATGGCGCTCGCCCCCGACTGGTCCCACGACATCTTCGCTTACCTTCTGGACGACACTCTCCCGATCGACGCCAACGGAGCCAGGAAGGTCATGCGACAGGCCAAGGCCTACGTCATCTCGGACGGCGAACTCTACAAGCGAAGCACGAGTGGTATACTGCAGCGCTGCATCCCTCAGGAGGAGGGTATGTACCTACTCGACAATATCCACTCAGGCATCTGCGGTCACCACCTCGGACCCAGAACCCTCGTCGACAAAGCCTTCCGCCAAGGCTTCTACTGGCCAACGGCTGTGGCCAACACTGAGAAGCTCGTCCGAGCTTGCCAAGGCTGCCAGTTTTACGCCCAGCCCGTGCTCGTGAAACGCCAGGAAGCTGACGATCTTCCCTTGCGACGGCGCGGGCGCGACGTGGCTGAAGCCGGCCACCCAGCCCGCCGACTCCTTCGGCGGGACCATCCCAACGACGCTCCACCTCTTGAGCAGAGCGTCGTTGACGCACGAAGGCTCCCACTCAGACATTTTGCAGGTGACGACGAGTGCGATGAGAATGCGAACAGAAACGACGGCGATCGCCGGACCTAACGATGTTAAGGCGGAAGGCAGAGTTGACGGGCTGTCGCGCGCGACAGAAGGATCAAAGACGAAGCAAGGAAGCTAGGTGAAAACACGAAGTTATCGCACCCCTCCTTCTAAAGGGCCCAGGCGATTACTGCGCCCCCCACGATCGGCCGTGGAGTAACTGCGCGATCACAGGAGTAACTCCTCGATCATGGGGCCGCGTCCCGATGCGCACCCAAGCCGTGCGCTCCCGACCCGCTGACGGGCGGGCCCGGACCGAAGCTCGCCGCCTCCACCGCGACCAGGACGGTAACGATTACTCTGACAAGATGGCTACCAGAGCATGCCTGGCAGGCGACGTGACACATGCGCGTGAACCGTCGCGTCCCTGGCGTCGTCCGATCAAATTCAAATTAACTGCCCGAATCGACCGGCAGTTCGAATTCCCCAATGGCCCGTATGCCCTCCACGTGGAGGCATGAAAGCCGCTCGATTCCCGTGACCGTCACGGTGAATCCGAACAAGGGGAGGCGAGCGAACGTAGCTCCCCACGACCGTCTGACCGACAGGCCGAGGCCACCGGGCTGACCCGAACGTTCGGGCGCTGATCATGGCCAAGCCTAGGCGCGACGCTGATCTTGGGCAGGAACCGCATAGAACCGGTCCGACCTAGGCGTCTTACCGAACGAAAGACCGAGAACGACCTCGGCCCGTCCCCAACGGTCGAAACGACGCGGGCACACAAAACGAAACCCCCAACGATCGGCTGACCGACAGCCGAGGCCACCCGGCCAATCCGAACAGTCGGGTGCAGATCATGGCTTTGTCCTAGGCGCGACGCTGATCACGGACAGGGACCGCGTCGAAACCGGCCCTTCCCAGGTGTCTTACCGAATAGAAAAATCGAGACCGACCTCGGTCCGACCTCGACCATCGGACGACGCTCAGCCGGCCCCCCAGATCGCCTCTAGGCTCGGGGCCTAGGTCTACAAAACAAACCGGATATGATCGGCCGTCGGTGTGTGACGGCTCGTGCAACGCTTCAGCCCATGACTGACCCTTCAGATCGCTCGAGGGCTCAGGGGCTACGCCCTACGGGCGCTCTCGCGCGCCCCCGTAGGAGCAGAATGAACCTCGGGGACGACCAGCCCAGCGCCGCCTCAATCGGAGGTCGCAAACAGCGCCAGGCTCGAGGGCTACTGTCGAGATCACGTACCTCGAGTACCTGACAGTCCGTGCTCTAACGCGTAAGGCCCCGAATTGGGGGTCAGCCGACCGTGGGATCCGACCCCCTAGGCGGCAATCTACGATAGCCAAGTCTTAGCCGCGCTGAGATGCACGGGGACTCTGGCCTCTGAACGCCGACCCTCGGGGAGCGACCCCTGGGGAGTAGGTGCCGCATTACAGCACCTTTACTCCACTGACCAACTGTCATCCGTCCTGACAGGACGGGACGAGATTCACCACGGCAACACTCTAGCAGAAAGCTGCAACGGCTGCTGGACAAGACACGACAGCACTGTAGTCGACACAGCAGTACCAGACAGGCGCCACGGTCCCCACCGCTGCGCGCGACGCAACAGGTCACGCCTGCACCTGGGCAAAGCGAATGACAGGTGGCGACAGCGGGAGGGCCCACCTATCGGCGAGGCGACAGGATCACGTAGGGCCCACCGCTTTGTAACCCCGGACCCCCCTATATAAAGGGAGGCCCGGGGAGCGATAGAAGAAGAGAACAACAAAAAACAAACCAACGAACACCACTAAGGCTCTGGGTTCTTGCATTCCGTCTAGCAAGCACCCCCACTCATCCACATTCCAATCACCCTCCATCCGTCTCGGATCCTCTCGCGAAGAGAGAATTCAGCCTTTGTAATATTATCATCGAGATAATCCGCTCCCTGGACGTAGGGTATTACACCGCTCAAAGTGGCCCGAACCAGGTAAAAAACTCCTTTGAGTCTTCCATAGACTAGGCCATATCGAATACGAAGGCACACCGCCTCCACGATTGTATACTTTTACTGTGCCAGTGGTCAAAACGCCGACACTTATCAAAAAGACTAATCCTAGCCTGCCAATCGAAGAACACAAGCAAGAACAAGAAAGAATGCAACTCAATTGCAAAATCTAAATTAAATCACGAAGTTGGAAAACCAACAAGCTGTCAAACGGCGGAACTATTTGATAACAAAAGAAAACTAATCAAAAACCTAACTCTAATGACGGTGGTTACTGATTATATAGAGTTTAAGATGATCTTAGGGGCAAACCCTAACACTAATGGATTTTATAAAGATAGACAGTCTAAAGGTCAAAAGATTGTGTCGCAACACAAGGGCAAATTTTGGACATCATTTTATTTTAACGATTCTAGATGACTCCGGTTGAACTTGAAGATGATACTGGTACTGTTGGAAATATTATCTTTTTAGCTTTCCAACCATATCTAGAACGTTCTAAAATGGATCTCGTATGCGACTTGGGCGTCCGTTTTAGTGCGTATTGTTCCTGTAACTGGGGCAGCTCGACTCTGAGTTAGATTGAATCTCCTTCGGAGTTCAACGTGCATTGCTAGTATTGAATATCTTCAAGTTCTTCATGCTTCCCTTGACTCTCTCTAAGGATCCTAATCATGATAAAATCATTAGCTAGCAATCTATTATCAAAGGAAGAAAGTCATGCATTTAGAAACGAGCTCACCTCTAAATTTAATTGTCGTGCACAAGCTCTTGTGATTAGACCATCTACAGTAGGTGGAGGAGCATTGTGTGTATCCAATGATGAGATGTTCTCATCAATTTTTTTCTCTGTATCCTCTTCAAAAATACAAAGTCACATTTAAACTTAGCTAAAATGAAATTTCATAAAATATTAAAACTTGAAAGTGTGACAAGTGCTTGACGATGGTTTTGTTTATATCTTTGCCTTCTCGTGATTTGTATGAAATCCAAATCCATCCAAATCTATAGAATTCAATTCAATTTAAATCTTGTCGGGATCACATACCCCAGGTACCTAACAGATCGCGCTCAGACACGCACGATCGAGGGTCGAGCGATCACGGGTTCCGACCCTCCCCGACGGCGATCTACGGCGGTCACGACTTAGCCGCGCGGGCACGCAAAGTCTCCGGCCTTCGAAGGCCGACCCCCGGGGAGCGACTCCTGTAGGGTAGGCACCGCGTTATGGTACATTTACTCTGATGACCAACTGCCATCCGTCTTGACAGCACTGTAGCCAGCACAGTGGCGCCGGACGAGCATCACTGTACCCGCCGCTGTGCACGATACGACGGGTCACGACCACGCCTGGACGGAACGAAATGATGGCGATAGCAACGGAAGGGCCCACCTATCGGCGAGACCGCAGGATCATGTAGGACTCACCACTTGTAACCTCAGGGCCCCTCCTATATAAAGGGAGCTCCATTAGAACCGCGAGCTCCATTAAAACCCAGGGTCTTTGCATCCTTTCGAGCAAGCACCCTAGCTCTCCCACGTTCCGGATCCTCTCGCAAATAGAGAATCCTCACCCTTGTAATGTTATCAACGAGATAATCCACTCCCTGAACGTAGGGTATTACACCGCTCGTGGTGGCTCGAACCAAGTAAAAATCTCTCTGAGTCTTCCTTAAACTTAGACTAGGCCACATTGAACACCGAAGGCGCACCTCCCCCTCGATCGTATATTTAGCCGTGCCGGTGGTCGGAACGCCGACAAATCTGAAAACCCAAATTTTTGTTTTGGGCCGCTCTTCACTCCTCCTTCCATTCCGGGCCCAGCCGGCTCCTTTTCTTTTCTCCCCCGCGCAGGCCGCGCCCTGCCTCGGCCCAGCGGCAGGCAGCCCAGCAGCCTCCTCTCTCCTTCCTCCGCAATCATCTTCCTCCTCGCGCCATCCCTTCTCTGGCACGCAGCGCCACTCAGCCAACCGCACGCGCGCCCTACTATGACCCGCCTGTCCCGGCATTCACTCCACCGCGACCCTCGCGGCGAGCACTAGAGCAAATCCCGGGAGCTACCTTCGCGCGCCACACCTCCCCTGCACGCACTGCTGTCCTGATATTGCGCCGGCCGTCGTCATCATCATGCTGCGCCTCTTCTGCCACAGGTGACCTTTACTCCCCGCCGCGAAACTCTCTGCCAATCCTCGCTCTCAAGCTCGTTGTCACCATGGTTGACCAATGCAGTTCATGGGCTCGCCTCCACGCGCCACGCACAGATTGCTGCCCGCGTGCTGAGCCACCGTTACCGCGTCTCCATTGAAGCTGTCGCGTTGGAACCGCAACTGTCAGCACCAGCCCTGCCACTGCCTCGTATTGGTTTGCACAGCGTCCCGGCACAGCCGCTGCAGACCTGTTCTGTCTTCCTGCACACGGCACGCGCTCCAGCTCGCCATTCTTATCCTGCACTGTGGCTCCTCACCTGTCAGCCGCCGCTCCAGCTATAAAAGCTGCCCGTGGACGCCGCCCCCAATCCTCACCCCTCTCTCCTTCCTCTCCTCTTCCCCAGACCTATTCTTAATTTCTCAAGTTTCGGGTTCTTCCCCACTTCCGCCCACTGCTGTTGCTGCCGTCGATTCGCCACAAGCTTATCCCAGGCCGATTTATATTCCACAAGCTTCGCAGCAGGCTCCTCTACTGAAACCCCATCCTTTTGTACCTCCTACGCCACCACAGAGGCCCCGCACCAAGCGCCACCGCGCGCCGTCCAGGCTCCGCGACGCCTGACGCCTCTACAGCCGCCCTCGCCTGTCCGAGCCTGCCTTCAGCACCGCCCTCCCAGTCTCTTCTCCGCTGGTCCCTGATCCCTGGCAAGCCCTCCTCTGCCGGCCTGCCAAGCATGGCGCTGCCACGCCATGACGCACGATGCGGACCTCTCTCTGGCCGATTTCGCCACCCGACGACATCCCACAAGCGTTCACCATGTCCTACTCTCTCTTCTGAGCCATTCCCTTTCAAAATCAGAGCACTGTGCCCCAATATCACTTTTCTCCGGCGAGCCCAACTGCCGGCGCCGCCATCTATCGTTTCTGGCCGTTGCGCAGGCTGCGCGCGCGAGCCCCGAGCTCTCCATTCTGAAACCAGCGGCTAAGATTAAAAGGCTATGTTCTTTAAATCCTGGCAGTCCATCAAAGCATCAAGGGGCCGGATCTAATCATATAACACCCTTACGGTTATTTTAAATCTCAGCCGTCCACCGCCCATCCAACGCTCCAGAGTCAGCCGGCCCGCAGCCCAATGAGACGCTCACCCATCGCCTGCCTGTCAGTCAAACAAGTCGAAATGCTATAGCCACTCAGTTCAGTGCACACCGTCCACCTTCTTCCTTCTTTTCCTATACAAAATAATTCCCTCTAGTCCACTAAACACATTTTTGCACTAAAGCCCCTTACTGGAAAATAATATTCTAGTACCTACAATTTTACAGAAAACTCTCTGATCTATTGTTTTTAGAGTCCCTATCTTCTTACACAGAGGGCCCTAATCCCTCTGTTAATCACATACTAGCCCAACACTTTATACACCAGCCCCCTATTTATTTGCAGATAAACCCTGTAACTTTCTGTTCATTCGCAGGAAGGCCCCTATAGCTTTTCTCTAAATTCCCTTGAGCTTCCATACACATTTCAATCGCCATATCTTTAAGATCTTAAATCCATTTCAACAATTTTTGTACCATTGGAATCATTGCTCCGAACTCCACATCATAAAATCATCCAAACATCAGTTAATCCGTGATCATGCTGGTTTTTCTTATTGGTAAGCTTTATTCAAGTTTATCGGTTTTAATGCAGTCTTTTATTGTGATTTTTTCCCATAGCATAGCTTCATATTAGTTATAGTATTGGCATCACCCAATTAGCATGAATTATTGTAGCATTATTAAAATACAATAGTACATATGTCCATGCTAATCCTATGTAATTTAGTTTAAAGTTAGAATTGTATAATAATTTGGACAATTGCATCAGTGACCCAAGTTAGTAAGCTAATTGTATGTTTGGCCCTAGTTTTTAGGGTTTGCGCATTTGACCTTGATTTTTCAAAGTGAAGCTGCCGTTTGGCCCTGATTTCTAACACCGTTAGCAGCAAGATTTTTTTAATGATTAAAAAAATAGTAAAAATCAATGGATAATGAAGACCATGGGAAAAGGATAGAACTACCCTTGCTATTGAAATTTTAAAAAATAAAGTATATTCGAAATGTTGTCAAAACCTTCAAATTTTTACTTAAATTACATTCAAAATACATTTAATTATTGCTGAATTTTTTTGTGTGCTATTAGTTTTTTTTTCTACAAAACAGACCAATTGTGCAAAACAAATTAAGAGTAGGATCAATAGTGGAAGGATAAACATGTCTTTTTTACATAAGACTTTAACACCGTCAAATGGAGATAACGGAGTAGGGTCAATCTCATTGTTCGTTTTAAAAAATCAGGGCCAAATATGCAAACCCAAGACCAAACATACAATTAGCTTCTCAACTATGGTCAGTTATGCATATGGCCCGTAATAATTAGTAGTCAAATACTAGTATTACCTACTTAGTATGTACTAGAAAAATTTGTAGATATTAAACAGTACAATTACGCATCTTACCTTCACATGTAATAGTACCTAAGCCACATATTAGCTTTAGTAGTTTATTTGTAAAGATAGAATTCAGTAATATCACATACGAATAGATAATTAAATAATTAAAAGATGACACACCATGCACCTACCCGGAACTTTTGTCAAATTAGGGCACATATCGCGTGCACCCCCGTGCTTAGGTCCGGTGGTCGTATATGCATATAGAGATTTAAATAATTATTGATAACCCACCATGCATCTCGCCTTTATGGAATAAATTAGATCATGCAATAGGCACACTATGCAACCCACTTATGGGCAACCAGCCGTGTGCAAGTGCCATGTATGCATACGTGCTAGTGTTGCCGAAGGCCATACATGCATACATCTAAACACTGCTGCTTATACCTTGCATATGCATGCAATAACATACAATTCACTTGTTATCTTTAATAGCTTAAAATATATAAAGTAAAATCAAATGATAAATCTAATTATTGAGAAATGCTTGCATATTAGAAGATAAATAATTATTTCATAATACATCATACCTAAACATGTGCGTGCACACACACAGATCGATATGTTTTTGCCTGCATAGCCACACAACCATTACTACGCGACACTGCAACCCGTGCATACACATGTGCATGCACACATGAGTAATATTGCTTATATCGCGTGTCACGTAACACTACGACACACTTACATGTGCCTACCACTAGCAAGTGCGAGTGCTTGTCACATATGGATACTCACTCACGGGTCGATATTATGGGAACATGCACTACACGCTCACTTTGTCACTCAAGCATTAAATATAATTAACTTAGAATGAATCTAGCTAAACCACCAACCCATACAGAATAGAATTAAATTAAGATTTCACTTAAAATGACAACATCACTCATCGAGTATGCTCTCAGCACTTGCCGCTGTACGAGTTCATATCCGTGTAAAAGCACTAGCGCTACAGACGTTTAACAATGCATCCACATAGCCTCCCCATTTAACCAATTAAGCACTAACTAAAATGAACCAGATACATCACTAAACTTAGTAAATAGCATTAAAATAAGGTTCACATTAAAAAAAAGTGTACCTTGCATCTAAAACACCCCTAGCCATGTACGCGAGCACACCTCTATAAGCCTTAATGCTACACAAACACTGCATCATGCACACACACCACATCACGACACCCTCTCGAGACATGCACCTCCATCATTGTAGATTATCTCGAATCATCTAGTAAAAGGCTACATAAAATAACATTGTAATTCGACAAACCACCAGGTCATGCATGTACTCTCATCGCCGGTTTTATCTTCTAGTTTATTTGGTTCTTCTCTGGAGTTCACTTGATCTTATTTGGTTCTTCTCGAGTTTTCTTTCTTTGCAGTAGTTTTATTAGACATGTTTTAACGCGTAGATGACGCCGAGATCATTGAAGAGCTAGAAGTCAAAGAGGACACAGAGGGACCGGTTCATGAGGAAAAGCCGAGGACATTGATATCAAGCTATAGATTTGAGACTCAGATTTCAAGGAAGACTATGGAGGCTCAAGCTTCGAAGATTAAATTAAAAGAGTTTGCAGGCAAGCTCTTCCCTTGACTATATTTAACCTATATTTTGCAATACTCCTATAGTGCGTATTTATACTTCTATGCATGTTATGTTGATTTTAAACATTGTGATAGTTATATCGCTAACAACACGGCATGCTACGCCTCAAGCCGTGTTTATCTACATCGCCTTTTGAAGAAGACTCTGTAACATCCCACACTTTTAAAGGATCAAGAAATCAAGTGCTAGTCTTTAATTCAAAGGATATGGTTAAATCAAACTCAAAAAAAAAAAAAACAAAAAAAGATTAGGGTCAAACAAAAATTTTCAAATTTATTTTGAAATCCAATTTAAAAGTGAAAGTTCAAACTTTTCAAAATGAAAGTGTTGACTACTTGAAAGTTATTAAAATACCTGGAGTTATACAAATTCAATAAAGTTTCACTAAAGTTATGAGAGCCCAATTAGATATCTAATTCTTAACGGTCATCTGTTTTGTGACCGTTGCAGAATAATATCCAAATAGAATTTCAACTTGACTCCAAAGTAAAAGTTGTTCCTATTGATCCATTCTATCATCTTACCAAGTTTTGGTCACGTCAGAGATCAGGAAATATCTCTTAGGACCCTAAAAGTTGGTTAATTGATCTGCTTTCAGCAGATTTGCCAAGTTTCCTTGTCAAGTAACCTTTTTCGAATTTCCATATCTCTCATCCTACCAGGCAAGAACCTGTGCATGTTGGTTATTTTGTAGACCACATGTTGAAGAAATGTTCTACCAAATTTCAACAAGATTGTTTCCTCATCCTTTCTCGGTGCACAAAATGCCTAAGCACATAGCTTGACATCTGCCTCCAGCAGATTTTTCCAAATATCCTTATCGGTTAACCGATTTCAAAATTCCATGTCTTTCGCATTCCCTTGAAAAACTCTGTGCATGTTGTTTATGCTGGAGAAAATATGTTATAGGTTCCTCCTATCGAGTTTCAGGTTAATCCGAGTTTATTTGCTCGTTTTGCTTTTGTCCCAAAAATGCCTAAGTGTTAGCTTGGCTGGACACCTTGACCTGCGGGACCCGCCTGTCATCCCCACTTCCACCTCTTTTCCTTCCTCTGGAAGCCAGCAGTTACGCACCTCTCTGTTTATTGCTGCAGCAAGACATCTTCCTCAACCCAGACAACCTCCCTTCCATCACCATCACCGAGCTCCCTCCCGGCCACCCTTCTCGGCGAGCTCGTGCGCCCATCCTCCCTCGAGCTGCCCAGCACCCCAGATCCCACCCTTCCCCTCCGAGCTCGACGGATTCGAGTTTTCCCCCAAATTACGGTTAATCGGTTCCGCTGGCCGTGTTCCTCAAAAATCTGACCACTTCCGGTGACGTTTCTTCAATCCTTTTCGGATTCTAGTAGTTCACCTCCTAACAGAACCTTGGGAGCTTTCAGTCGAGTGATTTTTGGGGCAAACGCGCAGGGATTTTTGGATCTCGAAGCGCCGGCCTCGACACCGCGCCACCTCGCCGATGCAGACCCTCTTCAGGGCCGCCCCGGCGACGACGACCTCTGTGCCGCTCTTCTCCATGATTTGGTGACTCTGTAGGAACAAACGGATTAGAGTTTCGTTGACCGAGCTGCCTGCAGTACCTCGCCGAACGTTGTCAGGCTCCGCCTCTCGTCGCCGGCCATCTTCCTGTGAGGACCTACCCTTGGTGACCCCTCCTGTGAACTCGGTGCGTCGAGGGAATCGCTTGAGTGCAAGAACCAGTCGGTTTAGCCGCCGGAAGGCTAACTCCAGCGAGCCACCGTCGCCTCCGGCCACCAGCACCATGGCTGGCTCCTGGATCTCGTCCAGGATCTAATGTGACCATGGCCAGATCCTTTGTGGCGACCATGTGGTCTTCCGTATGGCCTCAGCCTATTTCAGTACTTTAAAACTTAGAAAATTCGCTATAAATTGCAGAAAATCAGAAAAATACAAATAAAATATCCCTGGAATCCTTGTAGCAAGGAGAATATTTTAGAACCATCTAATGTGTATTTTCTGCATTAGCATTATTTATATTAATTTAATAATGTGCCATATGCATAAGTACATATCTCCATTTTCATGCGTTAATAAAATATGAAAAATATATATTACATCATCCTGATTAATTAGTATTATCCTGGAAGTATTTAGAATTTATAGGCTTGTAGATTAATTATAAATAATTTATTACTTATATATGCTATTTAATTCATTATAAATCAACTAGTTGTCAATAAATTGTAAACTTTGGTCAAAAATTAGTTTAGCACCTCCTTAATCTAATTGTCCAGTAAAATGTTGACTTATGCCTTCAAGAACCATATTAAAGGAATTTAGGAGTTGTTTCCTCATTCTAATTAATTAGGATCATGTAGTATATAGCTATAATTAGCACATGGATAAAGTTTGGGTTCGTGAACTCATTAGCATACTGACCCTGATCACATCTTTACATGGAATATCATCGCATGGGCATGGCATAGCTTGAGTTATTTATAAATGCATGCAATTGGTTATTTGCATATCATCTCATGCATATAGGAAACGACGTTGAAGGCGAGCCAACTGGAGTTGCTGCTCAGGATTTGATTGTTGCCGCTGATCATTCTCTTGCTTGTGCTAACCACTCTTAAACCCAAGGCAAGCCCCAGTGCATTCAACCCCCTTTTAAATATTTTCCTTTTACTCACTATAGTTTCTAGTTAGAACTATTTGTGCATTAAGTTATAGGAGTTGGATGGACACCCTAGATGCATTTCCATTAGGTATCCTATGGGTTGAGAGTTTATATTTGTTACGATCACTCGATTATATGCTATGCTTAAGTATTGAGTCATCGGTAGAAGTCGAGTGGTTGGAATCCGCTCGCGAGCTATAGGATTGGTCTCACATTGGATTGGGTTATTGTTATCACCATAGTAAAAGTTGAGACAGGATCGAGATTGGTCAAGAGTAGCAAGATATGGTTCTTGTGTGCATTAGCTCGGTCTGTGTTGATTAAGGATCGATCGTTGTGGCTCCGTTGATCAAGTTTGAACAGTACCAAGAACATGCTAGTGACCATGAGAACTAGTAAACCGAGGTAATTCAATTAAAGTAGTGGTTGGACGATCCCCCACCCCTTTTCTGGTGATGATATTTGGGAGAGTGCACGGGCTTACCACGGATAGCCCCGAGGTGTGGTATCGCATGGAGGACGTGGACTCGAGAGGAGTGAGACTCGGACCGGCTCTATATTGTTGTTGTGAAAGGTTGCCGTACGTGACTTTTCGGAGTGCACGTACATCGTGTTATTTGGGTTTCTCCTACAGGATTTAAATCGATTCAAATCGCCGTCCCTCGTAGTCATTGAGTACCACTTGTGATCGCTGTCACATCGTAGTAAGAAGTGAATATTGGTGTTGTACATGCTATTTTCACTTTAATTAATTGTTTGGAACCTTGTTTGTTTTAGCATAGATCGCTCACATTTACTTTATGCAAGAACCCCACTTAACATGGCTAAAAACTTGAAAGAAGGACTAACTTTTAGCGCTGTTTTTATGCAAATATTCCAGCACCTTTGAACAGCCCTGATGCATGCTAGGAGTCGGTCTTAGAAGGCCAATTTGACAGGAAAGACTTGCTGAGTATTAGTTGCTCAGGGTTTGTTGTTTAAATTTTTGTTGCAGGTATGCCTCACGCTGAATATTGTGGTTGTTGTGGTAAGGTGGTGTGAGAAGGTGAACCCCTAAAGGATTGGTCAATTGAGTGGGTTCCCGCATCACCATCCTCTGGCTAAGAGGGATGAAATCATGTTTATGGGCTGACATGGTTTCATTTTAAGTTATGTATCGTCGTGTTGTATCGCTTCCGCTATGTAATCGAATTTCGAACCTCTTTTGTGCACTCAACCAGAACTTAAGTTGTAATAATACAAAAATTCAGTTTGTACTCTATTTTATATGTGTTTGTGTATATACTTTTGGACTCTCGCTTCGTCGAGTTGTCACCTGAGACTGATCCTGGATAGCAAACCTCTCATTTTGAGGTGGGATGCTACAGCTGGTACCAAAGCTAAATCGAGGTTAGTACAACACTTATAAGCACTATTTTTGAAAATCACACTTACGGTGAGGTACTAGTTAGTAGGCCCACATAAGGATGTTAATAGTCTTATTAACAGGTGAAAATGCTAACCTTTACCTTTATGCTTTTACTTTCAGTTGTTTACATTTCTTGTAACGACATGGCTGCGCCCAGGTAAGAAGGTAAGGTACTCACTCGAATGCGGTGGGCTCATCCATACGAGGTTTGGGGTTATAGAGGGTCCCGTACAGCGATCAGTACGGGAAGTGAATATGTTTTTGGGACATATGAAACATTTGCTGCCTAATGGGGAGTGCGGCCATTTGCCATCTAATGGTAAGTGTGAACCTCTTGCTGTGTGATGCGAATCACGGTCACGTCCCTCAAGACATGGCCTACTTGAGGACGGCCTGTATAGAATGATACGAGACGTAAAATTTTCTTTTGGTATGTATATTGTTATCTGCCTATGATGTGGTTGGATGGTTGGTAATTTTCTGCAGGTATACTAACCACGATTATTAGTACGTATAGAAAATGACTAACATGTGTCTTGAGAGAACGTGTTGGCCACCGAGATCACATATGGTCACTATATTGACCAATGTATTTTATTTTGGTGAGGGCGTATATGACCGGCATAATGTCATGGCATTACATTCTTGCATGTGCATGAAAAGCAAGTCTATGAGCTCTTGGTGGGAAGATGATGTGTACATGGTTTTCGATCTTTCGTCAAGTCGTAACAACTCTCGATTTGGTGTAGATGTGACACACAATCGATCCGGTCTCAAATCAACACGATTCTAACCCCGCAATCATAGCATCACTTCTCCTCTAGTTATCAACCGTGCACACACGATTGACCTCGTCAAGAAGGTTAATCCCAGCCTGTGAATCAAAGAACACAAGGAAGAACAAGGAAGAACGGAGCTCAATTGCGAAATCTGAATTAAATCACAAAGTTGAAAAACCAACAAACAGTCAAACGACAAAACTGTTTGATAACATATGAAAACTAATCAAAACCTATCTCTAATGATGATAGATATTAGTTATATAGAGATTGGGACGTCCTTAGGGGAAACCCTAATACTAATGGGCCTAAAAAAGATACACGGCTTAAAGGGCAAAAGATAGTGTCGCAGCACTAGGGCAGTTTCTGAATGTCATCCTGTTTTGATGATTCCTGGAGATCTAGGAAGTATTTTTGCATGGGATTAGATCTGTTGGAAAGCTTATCTTCTTTTCTTTCCATACATATCTAGAACGTCTAAAACGGAGCTCGTATGCAACCGAGGCATCCATTTTAGTGCAAGCTGCTCCTGGAGTCCGAATCAGACTCGAACCCGAGTTGGATTGGATCTCCTCTGGGGTCGAATGTGCCTTGCTGATCTTGAGCATCCCCAAGTCCTTCTTCATGCTTCTCTTGACCCTGTCTAATGTTCCTAATTATGATAAAGTAATTAGGTAGCAATCTATTCTCAAAAAAAGGAAGATATGTGTTAAGAAATGAGCTCACCTTTAATCTCAACTGTCGTGCGTGAGTTTCATCAATACTAATTTAAGAAGTCTTGTGTGTATCTAAAGGAGTGATGTCCTCATCATTTTCCCCTTCTTGTTTTGGAGTCGTCCTCGACTCAAGTTCATTGTCAGAACCTCGACTCCACCATGCCCTGCAAACTGCATGAAAAGGTGGAGACACGCGGGTATTTGAATGCAATCACTTGGTGACTCAAATATCCTTATAATCTCATCATTCTCCTCTTCTTGATGGAAAGCCGTCGTCGGCTTGCTTCTTTGGGTATCATGATACTTCTGCAAATGGTTAGTAACAGGAGCGAAAAAATAGCTAGAAAGATCACGACATGCATACAAAACATCTTTGCACACTAAAGCATCACATAGAGTATTTTGATCATAAAAATCAGCAAGATCAATTTTTTTCAAAAATATAATTTTGAAATAATCCACATGATCAGCATCATTATCATTCTTATGAGAAGCCATAACGTGTGTCTTAGAAAAACTAGATAAACATGATATGGCATGACATTTTTTATTTCCATGATCTAGTTTGTTATTTATTTTCACCATGCAAGAATATTTCAAATTTGAGAAAATATAAACTCTATACACCATAAACACACCTCTAGAATCATAATTGCCTATAACATAAAAATTGGTTCTAGTTAACAAAGGCAATTCATGATTCGAAAATGTCATCCTCTCTACTGTCGCCAGGTCACAAAAAGAATCATATTCAATATAACCCACAATGTTTGGAGAAGACATCAATTTTAGCTAATCATTTTCACATGTAATGGGTGTGAAATGTTTAATTTCAGCACTAGTGAATGGATAAAAATTAGAAGTATCGAATTCATTCACTTCTAGTTGTAAAGGAAGAATA
>BCLG01000065.1:202197-266905 GCA_001602295.1 Zoysia matrella
ATAACTTTTGACTGTTATGATTCGTCTCATCTTGGGCTATGCTTGAAACATTGCGTATCTCTTCTTTTATCATGTTTGTATCACATTCATCTTCTTGTTTGATCTCACTTTCCTGCAAAATATCTAGTGCAATAGGAGGTATAGTAGAAAGCTCGTCATCCAAAGAGTGTTCATCACAACTAGACATAGGTTTAGAAGATGTATCAACAAAAGTTTATCTCCTTAAAATTTTAGCATCACTCCATGTCTTAAGATATTTTTTTTGTTATATATAAATGTAGCTACCTAGTTAAAGCACTATCAACTAATGCACTAGCAACATTCAAAACTTTCTCCTTTCACACATACAACATTGTCCAAATAGATTATCCATCTCTCTTTCCGAAGCAATATATTTAGTAGAATCTAAACCATCATATAAAGGAAGAGATGAAAGAATATAATTACTCGTGAAAGGAGATGATGTAGCAATGGTCTGAACCTCATGCATTTTTTGATCACGTGCGACATCTCTGTGAGATGGATTACATCTCTTAAGGCTTGCTGACATATTGTTCACAAACTCAATGTGTTTTTTAAATTTTGCATCGATATTATCAAGGACTCTTGGTAAAGTACTACTCACATTGTATTCACCTCCTTTTTTCTGTCATGGTTAGAAAAATAGCATATAGATAGCGCAAAATATTATTTCTACAACTGCAGTAAGATGGGTGGTGAAAATTCCACAAAAGGAAACGCCTTACCGAGCTCTTGCAAGTTTCTTACCAAAGCAAAGCAATGGATGGTTCACCTAGTGGTAGGAGAAACCCAAGAGTCGTAATTTTACAATTGTAGGGTCAAATATAGTTCTGATTCGAGGTGTGTATGTGGAGCTTAGAAGGCTGAAATAATGATTAGTGGAACACAATTCAATAATAAATAGTAATATTGAATAAATATTATAAGTATTATGTACTAATTGTTCGCCCAATCTTATAAAAAATCTAAATGTTACAAAAATATGAATGAAGATATCAAAGGGCAGCAATAACACAAACGGTAAGGCTCCAAAAATCAGCAAACTATTTAACACTTAAAAAAAATCAGCTAAGGTTAATACCCGCCTTCGAGATCTTCAAAATTTTTTATTTTTATTTTATTTTTGTGATATTTTTCTCAGAACTAGAGGCACAAAATATGGTACACGACCAAATTTCAGATCAATATGATGTAAGATGTGGCCTAGAGAAAGTCTCGAATTTCTGTTAAATATGTGCTGAAACTTCAAAGCGTCAAAACAGAAACTTCTAATCCGAAATAATTAAATCTATGCCCGTCAGAGGTTGAGAAATGTTTTGTATATATCGAAAAAGTACTTATATGTCTAATTTAGAGTCTAGAAACAAAAGTTATGACTATTTTAATGATGGACCTCCGAATCAGATTTTTTTTAAAGTCTAAAAACAGATTCAGATCTCAAATTGGGTAAGAATTTTGTGGACGATTTTGCAGGTGATTGAGCAGCAGATAAATATGGAGAGTTAGATCTATGAAGGGTGGATCTGGTTGTGATCGAAATATGGGGTGGGTGAGTGGGATAAAATTTCAATGCAAAAGAAACAATTAATAGATATGACATGATAACAGATCTGAACACGATGTGGATGAACGATGAAGGAAACGCCTTGATACAAAAAGATCACAAAATTTAGCAACCAAAACACAAACTAAGGACACAAACTCAACACTATAGACTCTAAAATAAATTTATACAAAGGTTAAACACGGCTTGGATAGGGGAACTCTTAACGATTAACTATTTTTTTTTGTCTTGCGGCTTTTCTGTGGATGATTGGATGAATGCAAAATAAACAACGATAGATATGAACCTGATGGTATACCTAAAGCTCTGATTACTGCTTGATGTGTACGTGGTTCCATATTTTTGTCTGGTCGTGGTAACTCTCGATTTGGTGGAGATGCGATACACAATCAATCCGGCCTCAAATCAACATGATTCGAACCTCGCAATTGCAGCACCATTTCTCCTCTGGTTATCAATCGTGCACACATGATTAACCTTGCCAAGAAGGCTAATCCTAGCCTGTGAATTGAAGAACACAAGGAAGAACAAGGAAGAACGCAACTCAATTGTGAAATCTGAATTAAATCACGTAGTTGGAAAACTAACTAACCGTCAAACGATAAAACTGTTTGATAACAGATGAAAACTAATCAAAACCTATCTCTTATGATGGCGGCTATTGTTTATATAGAGGTTGGGATGTTCCTAGGGGGAAACCCTAATACTAATGGGCCTAGAAAAGATACACGGCCCAAAGGCCAAAAGATAGTGTCGTAGCACCATGGCAGTTTCTGGATGTCATCTTCTTTCGATGATTTTTGGAGATCTAGAAATTATTTTCACTCAGGATTAGATATGTTGGAAAGCTTATCTCCTTAAATTTCCATAGATATCTAGAATGTCCAAAATGGAGCTCATATGTGACCGAGGTTTCCGTTTTAGTGCAGGCTGCTCCTGGAGTTCAAATCAGACTCGTTCCCGAGTTGGATTGGATCTTCTCCGGGGTCGAACGTGCCTTGATCCTTCTTCATGCTTCCCTTGACCCTCTGTAATGTTCATAATCATGATATAGTCATTAGGTATAAATCTATTCTCAAAATAAGGAAGATATGTGTTTAGGAACGAGCTCACATTTAATCTCAACTGTCGTGCATGAGTATCATTAATAGTAATTCGAGTAGTCTTGTGTGTATCTAAAAGAGTGATGTCCTCATCAGAAAAAAGCTGAATTTTGCTTACTTTCTGGTTTTTGGATGCAAGTGCTATATCTTCAAGAAGAAAAAGGCTAGGAAAGTTTAAGAAGAGAACCGACATTGTTTTTCTCATCGGGTATTCCAGTAACTCTAAGGTTTATCTTGTTTTCAATGCAACTACCGGATTTGTAGAGGAATCTTGTGATGTGCAATTTGATGAATCTAATGGTTCTCAAGAGAGCAAAAAACTTTTTAGTTGTGATGTAGATGATGAACCATTGGAGGAGGCAACGCAGAAGATGCTCGTGAGAGAAGTTCTAACAAGAGAAGATGATGATCCTTCTACGCCTCCACCTAAAGCTTCCTCCTCGACACAACAAATGATCACCACATCAACTAATCAAGCTCAAGAATCATCAAGTATACAAGCATCAAGGGAACTACCACAAGAGCCTACTACCACGAGAAATCAAGGAACTTATACACCAAGTGCTACACCACCATGTCCTACAAAGATATCAAAAATTGAAGATTGCAGCTCTCTGCTCTGACAACAAGATACCGTTGTCTCTAAGGAGCAAGCCATTCAAGATGCTGAAGATGTCTCTCCACCACAAGCTCCTCCGCCTCAAGAAGCACAAAGAGGCACAACCCCATTTCTCGAGATCACGGAAGTGACTTGATTCTTCAGAGTCTCTCTTAAGGGTTTAAAAACAAAATGGAATCAATACAAGCCAAATTATACTCCTGATGATGTTGCTAACCTTGCTTGTGAGAATTTCTCTTTTGTGTCTTTGATAGCGCCCAAGAGCATTGATGATGTGGTGGAGGATCACAAATGGATGATGGCTATGCAAGAAGAGCTCGATAACTTTGAAAGGAATCAAGTCTGGGAATTAGTGAAGAGTCCAAATCACAAGAACATTATTGGTGCCAAATGGGTCTTCAAGAACATGCAATATGAAAATAGAAGTGTCGTGAGGAGCAAAGCAAGACTCGTGGCCAAGGGTTACTCTCAAGTTGAAGGGGTGGACTTCAACAGGACCTTCGCCCCATGGCTCGACTTGGGTCAATTCGAGCCTTGCTCACTTATGCTTCACATTTTAAGTTCAAATTATATCAAATAGATGTGAAGAGCGCCTTTCTAAATGGTTATATTAATGAGCAGGTTTTTGTTGAGCAACCACCCTGCTTCAAGGATCTGAAGCATCCCAATCATGTCCTCAGGTTGAAGAAGGCCTTGTATGGACTCAAGCAAGCTCCAAAGGCATGGTATGAGAGGCTAAGAGACTACCTCACTAGCCAAGGCTTCAAAATAGGAAGTATTGATAACAGTCTCTTTACTAGACATGTTGATAATGATCTCTTCATTTGTCAAATCTATGTGGATGATATTATCTTTGGTTCTACTTGTTGCGATCATATACCCCTAGCACCTATGGCCCCAAGATAAATATGAAAGCCCAGCTACAAGTCGTAGCCCGCGGGCCAAGTTACGGCCTACGAAGGACTTCATCGCGTCAAGCCTCGAAGAGTTAACCCAAACCCCCAAGGGTTGGGATCACCTGAAGAGCTGGCCCCACCATCTGAGGGTCGGGGCCGGATGGCAAAGAAGCTTGGCAAACCGAAGGTTGGGAAACCGCCTTATTTATCTAACTCTAGGATCGGCCACCGCCTCGGACAAAGGATAGACGAAGGACACGACAAGATGATCTGGCGCCAGAGGACTCCAGAGAATAAACCTCGAGATGCTCTAGCCCCACCCATCAAGGGGAGCTCAGTTTTGTAGGCTCCAAACCTTGTAACCCTGGTTCATATAATGGAGCACTGGGGGCTTTAGACGACAGTTTCAAGTTCATAGCGACAGAGAATACACACTCCACGCAAGCGTTCTAGGGTTCTTGCTTGCGCAGGAACTCTACCACCGTTGTAACCCCTTTTCAAGCTTATACAATCCACTCTCTCCCCTCGATGTAGGGTATTACACCACTGTGATGGCCTGAACTAGGTCAAATCTCTGAATCTTGCATAGACTAGGCCATATCAGCAAGAAGGGCACACGATTCCCTCTCCAAATACGTAAATTCTACTGTGCCTACGAACAAAACACTGATACTACTAATGAAGCTTACAATGTAGAATATAGTGAGCTAATGGCCAAACCCTAGCACTTGAACAACAAACTAATTTCAATAACTGAGTTGAAATGCATAGTCTTACACTTTTGACCTCCGTGTCGGGAGTCGAAGGTTGCGGATCGGCATCTGACTGGCAGACGCTCGAAAACGGCGCAACCCCTACTGCTGCCGCATCAGCCGCGGCAGCAGCAGGGGCAGTTGCAGGTCGATGATGACTGTGTCCTCGGGCTCCTCCCTCCTCGTTTTCTTCAACAGGGACTCAAAAATATCGTTCGACTCCCTACTGCAGCGGCGGGGGAAGAGCGGCAGCGCATCATCCAAGGAGTTTGAGTCTTCCACAACAGCAATGGCGGCCGGTGCTCCTGCACCCAGTCCAGTGGCAGCAGGGGTCTGGGATGGAATTCCCAATCAAGTGCTCGTCGGCGAAGGTGATCCAGCCGGCGGGACCACGGGCGAGGCCCCCGGTCCTACTGGCATCGATGGCGCAGCTGGGCTAAGAATCCGGGCCATGAGCCTGCCTGCCGCCTCCGGTCGGCAGTCTTCTTCTTCCTTTTCTTCGGCGATGAGGGCGGTGTCCTCGTCAAGCTCAGCTCGACCACGTCCGGGCCAACCAGGCAAGCTGAGACCGGAGGTGGGGCCGGCACCGCCGGCAAAGGAGAAGGGGTGATTCCCACCTGCAACGACCCTGAGCAAGAGTTTTCCTAAGTGTATGACGCAAATGCAACCACTTGCAACTACACTACGAACTTCAAACGATGAACACTCTGGAGAAGTAACTTACCAGACTACTCAGTCAGTCCTTGTCCAGAGGGGTCGACCCGCCGGCTAGCTCTTTGGCGACGTCACCCTCCAGCAGCCGTGCCAACCATGTTGTCAGATTCTTCGGTGTCAGCTCCCACCTGACCACCGTGCGCGTGTCGTCGAGTGGCCCGGTGTAGTCGAAGAGAAGACAGATCCGGAGTTGAAGAGGCTGGACATGGTGCTTGATGAACGTTGCGACGAGGTGGTGCCATTCAGCTCCACTTTCTGGAGCTCTTCGATGCGTTGAAGGAGCAGCGCCAGTGTTTCCTTCTCGGCAGCTGTGAGCTTCATGCCCCATGACTTGAGATGCTCAGTGGGTTCATCCCGAAACAGCGGCAGTCTGGGGGCAGCATTGTCGATGTAGAACCAGTCTTCATGCCACCCCTTCAAGGACAGCTTGAGGGGCACTTTGATGTAGTCCTTGGCGCGCATTCCCTGGAGCATGACCGCATTCACCTGTAGGATGAACTGTCGAAGATCGGTGACCAGACCAAGGATTAAACTCCCGACCGGCCCTTTGGTTCACCCGGGGGCTCAGCGGCTATGTCCTGCAGGTGCGCTCGCACGCAACCACGGGATCAGTTACCGAGGAACATCAAGATTCAGCCCCGCACCGCCTGAGCATAGATTATAAACGGCGCATGACTCGGGTGGCTACTTTGGGATCATATACCCCTGGTACCTATGCATCCAGTATAAAAACGAAGGCCTAGCTATGAATCATGGCCCACGGGCCAAGTTACGGCCTATGAAGGACTTCATCACGTCAAGCCTCGAAGACGTCAACTGGTCTCTGCTAGCTAGATTTGCCCGAAGACACCAGTTCGACCACCCGAGGGTCGGGGCTGGGTGACGACAAAATCTGATCACCAACAGTCGAGGAACCGCCGTACGAGATCGACCCCAAGGGTCGGCCACCGCCTCAGTGATCAACCCTCGATAGGCGTAGAGACTCTTGACGCTGTGCAGTGGACGATAAAGCTACTTTTGTCCCCCCCCCCAATGCTGAACATAGGATGGACGAAGGACACTAGCAAGATGACCTGGCACAAAAGGACGCCAAAGAATAAACGGTGAGAAGCTCGCGGTCCCACCCGTCAGGGGTCGCTCGGTTTCGTAGGCTCTAAGCCTTGTAACCCCACCCCGACCCCTATATAAAAGGGCGCCGGGGGGCTTTAGCTATATACAGAATACACACTCCACGCAAGCGTTCTAGAGTTCTTGCTCGCGCAGGGACTCCACCACCGTTGTAACCCCTTTTCAAGCTTATACAATCCACTCTCTCCCCTGGATGTAGGGTATTACACCTCCATGATGGCCTAAATCAGGTCAAATCTCTGAATCTTGCATAGACTAGGCCATATCTGCAAGAAGGGCACACGATTCTCTCTCCAAATACGTAAATTCTACTGTGCCTACGAACAAAACACCGACACTACTAATGAAGCTTACAATGTAGAATATAGTGAACTAATGGCCAAAGAGTTTGAGATGTCTATGATAGGAGAGCTTCACCTGTTCCTTGATTTTCAAGTCAAACAAATGAAAGGAGGAAGATTCATCTATCAAGAGAAGTATACAAGGTATCTTCTCAAGAGGTTTGAAATGGAGGATTCAAAGCCAATAAAGACCTTGATGGCAACAAATGGTATTCTTGGCCCAGATGAGAGTGGTATATCGGTTGATAAAAAGCTTTATTGCTCCATGATTGGTTCTCTCTTATATCTCACCGCATCTCGTCTGCATATCATGTTTAGTGTATGATTAATGCTCGCTATCAAGCTAATCTTAAGGTATCTCATCTAAGTGCTGTCAAAAGGATTCTTAGATATCTGAAGTATACACCAACCATGGGTCTTTGGTATCCAAAGTATAGAGGCTTTAATCTTGTTGTCTCTCCGACTTGGATTTCGCCGGATGCAAAGTGAGTCGAAAGAGTACCTTTGGTGGATGTCAATTTCTTGGAAGATCTCTGGTTTCTTGGAGCTCAAAGAAGCAAAATGCCATGGCTCTCTCAACGACCGAAGCAGAATATATGGTAGCTAGTGCTTGTTGTGCTCAACTTCTCTATATGAAGAAAACTCTCACGGATTATGGACTGAAATATAATCAAATTCCACTATATTGTGACAGTGAGAGTTCAATCAACATGGCTCTTCATAAGAGATATCATGGCCATGCCAAACATATTGAAGTCAAGCATCATTTCATAAGGGATCATGTGGTCAAGAAAGATATCGATCTTATAAGTGTGAGAACTAATGATCGATCAATTGGCCGATATATTCACAAAGCCCTTGATGAGAAGAATTTCAATAGGCTAAGAGGAGGGCTCAACATTCTCGATCTCTCGAACTTAACTTGAGTAATCTCCAAAACTTAGCATCTTCTTGTATATACTTGTTTGCTTTGTTTTTGTTGTTCTTTTTGTTTTGTAGGATCATCATCTAACCCTTTCAAGATAGCAATGATCTTGAAGAGCTTGGGAAGAAAGTTCATGGGGTGCCCAAGGCTAGAAGATGAGGATCATTGTGAGTAAGCTTGCAAGAGGATTTTGATGATATGAGATTAATTTTTTTCTAGTCCTTCTTTATCATAAGCATGCATTCTTTTGTCTTTATCTTTGCATTCATATGCATCTCATGCATTGCATCTTGTGTCTTTACATCAAGCACAATTCTAGGGGGAGTTTCTCATAAACAATATAAGTTGATTGTCCTAGACATCCTTCAATGTAATTGTGAGCTTCATGCCATTGAATCACAATCTTTTGAGCTCTAAGATTAAATCTACTTACGCGGCTCAAAGACTATGGTTCATACATTTCATGTGCATCTCTAACCCCCTCTTGTAAAAAGAAAAAGAAGTTTTTTGGTTAGTTCCTTGTAGGAAATAAAACTATCAAGGAAGCATTAGAGAGGGTCAAGGAAGCATGAAGAAGGGCTTGGAGATGCTCAAGATCAGCAAGGCATGTTCAACCTCAGAGGAGATTCAATCCAACTTGGGTTCGAGTCTGAGTCGGACTCCAGGAGCAGCTGCACAAAAACGGATGCCCCAGTTGCATACGAGTTCCATTTTGGACATTCTAGATATGGATGGAAAGCTAAGGACATATGCTTTACAACGGATCTAATTCTGTGCAAACATACTTCCTAGAACTCCAAGAATCACCAAAACAATTTGACATACAGAATCGGTTAGGGTGCTGTGACACTATCTTTTGGCTCTTGGGCCATGTATCTTTCCTAGGTCCATTAGTATTAGGGTTTGTGCCCTATGGACGTCCAAACTTCTATATAAACAGTAGCCGCATCATTAGGAAATTTTTTTTTCTTAGTTTCATCTATTATTAAACAGTTTCGCAGTTTGACGGTTTGTTGGATTCTAACTTTGTGAGTTTAATTCAGATTTCGCAATTGAGTTGCGTTCTTCCTTGTTTTTGATTGTGTTCTTTGATTCGCAGGCTGGGATTAGCCTTCTTGGCGAGGTCAATCATGTGTGCACAGTTGATAACCAGATGAGAACTGGTGCTACAATTGCAAGGTTTGAATCGCGTTGATTTGAGGTCGAATCGATTGTGTGTCGCATCTCCATCAAATCAAGAGTTACCACGACCTGGCAGAAGATCGAGAACCACGTACACATCATCCATTTTAGTGCAAGCTGCTCCTGGAGTCCGACTCAGACTTGAACCCCGAGTTGGATTGGATCTCCTTCGAGGTTGAACATGCCTTGCTGATCTTGAGCATCTCCAAGCCCTTCTTCATGTTTCCCCTTGACCCTCTTCAATGTTCCTCTATTCTCAACTGTCGTGCACGAGTTCCATCAATACTAATTTGATGAGTGTTGTGTGTATCTAAAGGAGTGATGTCTTCGTCATCCTCTCCTTTTTGTTTTGGAGTCGTCCTCGACTCAAGTTCATTGTCAGGACCTCAACTCCACCATGCCTTGCAACATACATGAAAAGCTGGAGGCCATGGGAGTATTTTAAAGCAATCACTTGATGGCTCAAAGATCCTCATAATCTCATCAATAAACCTCAACATGCTCGCAGCCCTACCCGTCAGGGGTCGCTCGGTTTCGTAGGTTCCAAGCCTTGTAACCCTGGCCTGATGCCTATATAAAGGGGCGCCGGGGGCTTCAGATGATAAGGTTAATATTCAAGCTTATAGCGACACAGAATACACACCCCACACACGTGTTCTAGGGTTCTTTCTCATTCAGGGACTCTACTACCATTGTAACCCCTTTTGGAGCTAATACGATCGACTCTCTCCCCTGGACGTAGGTTATTACACCTCTGTGGTGGCCTGAACTAGGTCAAATCTTTGAGTCTTATGTAGAATAGGTCATATCGGCAAGAAGGGCACTTGAATCCCTCTTCGTATACATAAGTTGTACTATGCCGGTTAACGAAACACCGACAACACTTATCAAGGGGGAATTTTTCAAGCTAGGTATGGTTTCCTATGTAGTTTTAGGGCTTATTGACAAGAGATGGTAAGATAACTTGCGCCTTTCTTTTCCTTCAAGTTGTGTCATGCTTTCCTTCCTATCTTTTTTGATATCATCTCAATCTTTTGCATCATTGTTGTCCTCAGTCACCAAAAAGGGTGTGATTGTTAGCTTCATGACCTTTGAAGTCCCTCAAAGGTAAGAATGATTTTGGTGATTGACTGAGAACCATGAACTAACTCATTGGATGTAGGTCTATCAATATCTTTCTCCCGCTCCACGAGTTGGTTCCCTTAAGGTTGCTCGGTGCTTTGACGGTTTTCCAAGGGGGAAGCGTGTCGGTTTCACAAGTGTTAGGGAGTATGGATGCTATAGGTTCTCTGAGGCACTTGAGTGACCAGTGGAAGCTTGAAGTTGTCAAGACTTGTAGAGAAAAGCAAGAACATCTTGAAGAAGTCAAGTTTCAGCATCTGAAGAGTCATCGAACAGTCTGCTGGTGTCACCGAACAATCTGGTGAGAGCTGAAGCAGAAGTCCAAAGAGATAGTTTTCTGGAAAGAGTTCAGCTGGAGTCATTGAACACTCTGAGGGAGTCACCGAAAAGTCCGGTGAGCGCTGGAAGCCAGTGTCTAGAGAAGGGTGCTCTCAGGAGTCAAAGAGAGGATGTCACCGAACAGTCTGGTGGGCCATTGACCGGATAGTCCGGTGATCCAGAAGAAGAAGTCCAAAAGAGGTGTCTCTAGAAGTCCAAAAGAGACAGTCATCGGGCAGTCCGGTGTCATAGAAAATGGATTCTAGAGAGTATGTTTTCTACCAGTCAAAGACCAGTAGTCACTGAACAGTCTGCTGGTCCAGTCACCGGACAGTCTGGTGACTGCAAAAAGCAGTCAGCTTTTTGGCAACGGCTTTCAACGGACTTTTCAGGGCTTGGAGCCTATATAAACCGTTGGAAGAGCTGTTGTGGAGGTTACCTGCGGCCAGAGAAGTTGGAAGATCATTTGTGGAAGCCAAAGGTCATGAAGGATAGAACAAGAAAGCATCTGGAGAGATCTTGAGTGCTAGTGAAGAGTAGCAAAGAGCATCGATACATTCCTAGAGCTTGTGAGGTTGAGAGGACATTCTTCGGCTTGTTACTCTTGGTCTATGGCAGCCTAGACCGGTTAGGTGTTGTTGTCCGAGCTTTCGAAGTCTTGTGGAAGACGACATGAAGTTTGTGAACGGTTTTGGGTCCTCCGCTTGAAAGGGAGCCAAGAGAGAGCGTCCGAAGTCTTGGAGACTTGCTCTTGCACGAGAGTATTGTTTGCTACAGCCTAGTCGCCAGTGACTTCACTTTGGAAAGTGAAGCATACCCTTGGGAGCACTGTTTTGAAAATGGTGAGAGGCACTGATACTTCAATGGGAGTGGTTCAACGAGGATTAGAGAAAAGTGCCATCCTTCCAAGACCTTGGGTAAAATCACTGAGCATCCCTATCTCTTCTCTCTTTACTTACCGCATTTACCTTTTTGCGAGTAGTATGATAGGATGCTTTGTGATGTCTCTTGGTGGCTCTCGTGCCGGTTGCCTTGCTTGCTAGCTTGGTAGATAGTTCTTTCCTTATTTTCTAGAGCCTAATTTTTTCCTTCTCGGTTGTGCTCTTGATTAGTCTCTCTTGCTAGGAGTTGTTTGCTTGTTTTTCTAGAATCTAGGAAGAGTGAGAAAAAGGTATAATAATGTTAGTGCCCGATTCAACCCCACCCCTTCTCGGTCACTCGATCCTTACACTACCTAATGACTTTATCATGATTAAGAACATTGGAGAGGGTCAAGAGAAGCATGAAGGACATGGAGACGCCCAATACCAGTAAGACATGTTGAATCTCGGAGCAGATTCAATCCAATACAGAGTCGAGTTGCCACGGATTCCAGGAGCAGTCCACACTAAAACGGACATCCAGAACACATCCGAGGTCCATTTTGGACGTTCTAGATATGAATGGAAAGTTAAAATAATAAAATTTCCAATGGCACTGGTATCATCTCCAAATTAGAACAGAGTCAGCAAGAGTCGTTAAAAGAAGAGGACAAACAAAAACTGCCCTAGTGCTGCGACACTATATTTTGGCCTTCGGGCAGTATATCTGTTCTAGACCCATTAGTATTAGGGTTTGCCCCTAAGGTGTGACAGACCGCCCCACAGAAGAGACGATCCATTGACCATAGGATCTAATCGAATGTCACTCGGCGAAGCGGGGACCAACAGTACAACTCAAGCACGATAAAATATATTACAAATGGTTGGTTAAGTTTACAAACCAGACTTTTAAAAAGCACAGAAGCGATCAAACTTTATTTAAAACTACTAGGGACTCCTAGATTTTAAGCTTAAGGTGACATCGAGCCCATACAATGTACCTTCGAGCACCACACGAGATAAGCGCGGCGAGCAGAGCTCCCAACGGACAAAGCCACCCTAGGGGGTCGCTCCTGCCGGTTGGTCCAGAGGAGGGAAAGAGAGGTCACCTACAGCAAAAACAATAGAGAGCCACGCCTTGAGCATTCGGATGCTCAGCAAGTTTTACCCGTAAATATGGCTAACTACAGCCGACTCCAAAAAATATGATGAGGCTGACTAACATGGGATAGCTGTTTGCCAAAAACTTGAGCTAATATAGTGGATCCTTATTTTCAAGTTCTAGCAATAAATTAAGTGTAGTGGAATATAAATTTAATTTGCACTATCAACTACCACAATCATGGTTGCCAAACAATTTAATAAATATGTCAAACCAACCATATTCTTTTCCTCAACCACTTCTTTCAATTCTTACTACAATGTGGCGAAGTGAAACAAGCGGTACTTGTTACTGTGACGGGCAGCGATTATAATCAATTTACATCCAGCTGGAGAAACCTGATTACACGACACGTACGCACATCTCAGAAGTTGTACCTGGCAACCTTTCACAAGAACCACTGCCTTGTCGGTCCGCGACCACCAACCCTGGCAAAAGGGCCCTACACAATCACGACTTGTGAGGTAAAGCCCCTTTTGCTGATGCTATTTCAATCCGCCATGAAGGTGGGGTACATCCGCACAAGGCTGGAATTTAAGCTACATCGGTTTCTCGGGTCCCATACTTCTAGTATGTAATCAGTACTATTAAAACTTGTTCAACAGGGCCGACAACGGTACGGTCCTTAAGCGACACAGATGGACGCTACCACCGTGAAGCCTCGGCCTTCCGAATCCATGCAACACATCACCCCCGTCCAGTCTCCAATTTCATCATTTCAGTGACAAACTAACCAACTCTTTTACTTCATATAATACTTCCATACCAAAGGCGATATCCTATATCTCGCAAGTGAAGTTCCCATTCACTCGACTTCTACCGTTAACGACAACTTATAGCATAGCTCTACGCCGAGTTGACTATAGTAAAGACACTTAACATATAGGTAATAAGGTACCTATCATGTAATCTATAGTTTCAATCAACTCCTAAAACCTAATACACATTATAGTATTAACCATACACAATGATAAACTAAAAATAGTAAAAACAAGGTTAATGCACCGGTGCTTGCCTTGGCCTTGCTAAAAGTTAGTTTTCTCGGTGAACGAAACGTCACCAAATTCCTCCTCGGATGTATCGGGTCCTATACATGCAATGATATACAAAGAAATTAATTATGCTAGTTTTTAAACTTCAAAGATTTGAATTTAACTCACATGCAATGATAGTTTCTTATTTTTAAAAGAACACTAGTAATATGGTTACAAAATTCCTTTAAAATAATTTCTGAAAACTTAACATATAATTCAATTTGTCCATAACATCAGAGAGGTTAAAAACTAATTTTGACAATTTTTCAGAATTTATTTAAAATAAATGAATTTATAATGAAATAAACACCATTTAGACACAATAAATGATTTATAAAATTATTTTTGATGAAAATAAATATGAAATTTTTCTGAAACAGAGGGTTTGAATAAATAAACAGAATAGTAAAAGTTTCAACATTTTATCATGCAAGGGAAAATGATAATGGCTTAATAAATTATTTAATGATTTGAAATAATTAAATTAATTTTATGCATAAAATAAAAATCTGTTAGCTTCAGTAAATCGTTCTAGTTGAGGGAATCCTAAAACAATTTGTTTCATAATTTTATGAGTTATAATGAATTTTCTGTGAATTTTAAAAGATTAAATTGATTTCTGGCAACTAAATATTATTTCTCTAAAAAAAAGAAATTCCTGCCACTCGTGACGTGGCCACCCAGATGGCTACAGGATTCGACGCATGGGATCTCACGCAGCGGCGCCTCGTCGGAGTTGGCTTCCAGTGACCAAAAGATGACGTTTCTTACCCCAACATGACCCTGCAGACTTGGGGAGTTCAGTGGAGAGCTCACCTCGGTGAGAAGCTGGGATCATATACCCCGAGTACCTACGGGCCCAGTGTGAATACAAAAACCCGACCAAGGGCTAGGGCCTACGGACCAATCTACGGGCCACTAAGGACTTCACTGCATCAAGCCACGGAAGAGCGTCCCGGCCCCCAGGGGTCGGGGCCATATGAACCGACAGTCCGACCACTGAAAGGTCAGGGACACATAATGACAAAACCCAACCAATCTACGGCTAGGAAGCCAATGCTCCCGCCTGACCCTCAGGGGTCGGCCACCATCTTAACGATCAACTTCTGACAAGCACAAAGATTCCTGATAACGTATAGCAGGAGGTAAATCAACCCCACCAGAGGTAAAGCATTCTAGAAGGAGGTAAATCATCCAGATGATCGGTAAAGCATTCCGGCAGGTGGTAAAGCAAAACGGAAAAGTGTCCTTTGTCGCCTACGATAGGACAAAGAATGATGGAAGGACACCGACAGCCTGCTTCGGCACCAGAAGGCGCCAGAGGACCATCTTCGGCGACGACCGAGGCCCACCCGTCAAAGGGCCGATAGGTTCCGTAGGCACCATATAAAGGGGTACCTGGGGCCTTAGATGATGAGTTCGAACTAGCCACAGTAAACACATCCTCATACGCATGCTAGGGTTTTGGCTCGTGCCAAGGCCGTTCCGCCATTGTACTCGAATTTCTAATTTTATACGATCCAACCACTCTTGGACGTAGGGTATTACGCCCCCGTGGCGACCCGAACTAGGCTAAACTCTGAGTCTTTCGTAGATTAGGTCACTTCGTATACGTAGAGCGAATCCAATCCTCCATCGATTACATAAATTCTACTGTGTCGGTGGTTAGAACACCGACAGTTGGCGCGCCAGGAAGAGGGTTTTTTGTGGTGCATTTTCGCTTCGCTTTTTTAGATGGCTTCGACCTTCGCTCTGGTGGGAGAGACTTCAATCTCTCACCTTCGTTTGGGAGTTTTGTGATTGCCATCACTCATGATGGTCGATTGTGGAGCATTGGAAGCCCAGACTTCATCGCCGACCAAGGCGGTGTACTTCGTCTTCAGGCCCCGCGCAAATGGCGCGTGGCCCATCATTGTCAGGCTAACGCAGTGCTGGGTCACGACCCTGCTCGAGCGTGCTTCATGCTGCAGGCTCCCAAGGTCGCGCAGGAGAGGACTCTCGGCAAAACTCTAGATGGCGACGCTTCTCCACATCGTTGCACGCTCTCCATCGTCGAGGAAGTCCTCCGACTCAAGACTACTACTGCCGCCGGAGAAGATACTCCGGGCAAGGATGCTGCTGCGACGAGTGCCGGCGCCAGAGCCCGAGCGCAATCCACCTATCAGCAGATCATGGTCGACGGCACGCCCGTCTTTGACATACCGTTCGAGAACCTAGCAACGGCAGCCTACGTCCTCCACGAGTCTACCATGCCCGACAACCCCATGCTCAAGGAGGCCTACGATCCTCTACGCGTCTACCTCGACGGGGCGCTCCAACAACCTGAATCATCTCTCCGACCGCAACACTCAGAGGTTTGCAGCACCCAATGACTGTTTGCCAACCGACGAAGTTCGGCCTGCGACAGCAGCAGCGGTCGGACCGAGGCACGAGACTCTCACCACTGGCTAGCTCCATTCGCCAAAGCCTCGAGGTCAATTGCGACATCTGCACACCATCGACATAAGAAGGAAAGCCAGAAGTGAGCGCTACGCCGAGTCAAGGCGGGAGCGGACTCCCAGCCGCCGCAATCGACGGCCCAGCTACGACCATCTTCGGAGCCCCAGCCCGGATGAGGTCGGCCGTGGTCGTTCGGGACCTAGATCCTTAGAGCCATGTTCCCTCAAAGATTCCGCGCTCTGACCAACATCTTCAAGTACTCTGAAGAGACCAATCCAACCCACTGGCTCGATGATTATTGCCTCGTCTACAGAGCTAGGGGTGCGGATGACCTGTTCGTCATCCAGTACCTGCCACTCTTCCTGAGGGCTACATCCACGACTGGACCGACCCATCTTCGTTGGCAACTTCTAGGGGACCTACACTCGGCCAGGTAACTCATAAGATCTGAAAAACAGCAAGCAGAGGTTGGGCGAGTCGCTCCGGGACTACATCCAGCTCTTTTCACGCAAGTGGAACGAGCTGTATGACATAAGAGACGCTGATGTCATCAACGCCTTCACCTGTGGCACGACCTCCAGGGCGCTCGTCCACAAGCTGGGGTGAAAAAACCCTCAGACAACCTACGCTCCTCTTGACATCGCTACTACTTTCGCCACCAGGGAGTCCAAGCCAACTTCGATGGGAAATGGAGCAAGGACAAGGAGAAGTCCAAGCCCGACCGCAAGACCGACAACCACTTCGATCGGTGTTCCGACCGCAGGGACGACCGGTCTGGGGGTGGTTCGAATAGCAGGAGACCCAAGAAGAACCGGCAACACGACGACTAGTTCGTGGGCATCACCGAGCGACAGCCCCGACCCCAAGCAAGGAAGTCGGCCAAACACGACAACCATTTTGAGAAGCTTCTCGACAAACCTTGCACCAGCCACTCGACCCCCTCAAGCACACCCTTCGAGACTACCACTTGATGAAGCAGTTCTTCAAAGGTAACTTCTGACCTAACTCTCGTCAACTTCCACGTCCCGATCCTCCTGCGAAGGAAGCCGAGGGCGACACTGGCACTGCCTTCCGCGAGCCAGAAGACTACCTGACGATCTTCGGTGGGCCGATGGCTTACGAGTCTCGGCGCCACCAGAAGCAGACCTAGTGGGAGGTCAACATCGCCGGCCCTTCTGTCTCGATATACCTCAAGTGGTCGGAGGCCCCGATCACCTTCGACAGATCCAACCACCCCGACTACGTGCCCTAGTCAAGATGCTTGCCTCTGGTGCTAGATCCGATTATCGGCACCACGCACATCACCGAGGTCTTCATAGACGGCGATAGTGCCCTCAACATTGTCTACATCAATACCTTCAAGGCCATGAAGCTTTCAGTGTCCGACCTCTGTCCGAGCCACGCCCCGTTCCACGGGGTCATTCTCTGGGGTAGCGCGATCCTCGGTGACTGCGACAACTTCAGGACCGAGAAGCTCTCCTTTGAAGTGGTCGACTTCGCTGGCACCTACCACGCCTACGCCAAGTTCACAGCCGTCCCCAGCTACATCTACCTCAAGCTCAAGATGCCGAGGCCCAACGGCATCGTCACTGTGGCGTCCCACTTCAAGCATGCCCTCGTCTGCGAGCAGGAATGCTTTGAGTTGGCTGTCGCCCTCGCAAGGTCGGTCCAGCTCAAAGAGATTTGCAAGACCAAGGACTCGGCCTCGACCCTCGACTCCAAGCCTGTAACCTCTGCATCCTTCGAACCCGCCAATGACTCCAAAGAGATCGCCCTCGACCACACCGACCCAACTAAGAAGGCCAGGATAGGGACAGTGCTCTCCAACAAATAGGAAAGCGCGCTCATCGACTTCTTCGTCTGGAATTGGGACGTCTTTTCCTGAACACCCTCCGACATGCCGGGCATCTCGAATGAGGTCGCCAAGCACTCTCTCAACATAATTCTCAGGTCTCGACCGATGAAGCAACGACTTCGACGTTTCGACGATGAGAAGCAGCGGGCCATAGGAGAAGAAATTACCAACCAGCTAGATGCTAAGTTTATCTAAGAGGTCTACCACCCCGAGTGACTGGCCAACCCTGTAATGGTTATGAAGAAGAATGGAAAATGGAGGATGTGTGTTGACTACACGAGTCTCAACAAGGCATGCCCAAAGGATCCGTTTCCTTTGCTGCGCATAGATCAGGTGGTCGACTGCACCGCCGACTACAAAACCCTTAGTTTTCTTGATGTGTACTTCGGGTACTATCAGATCTTTATGCGCGGCCCCGACCAGCCGGCCAGGTCTTTCATCACACCATTCGGCTTGTTCTGCTACGTCACAATGCCGTTCGGACTCAAGAATGTCGTCGCTACGTACCATCGCTGCATGCAAAAGTGCTTCCACGACCAGTTGCATTAGAACCTGGAGGTCTACGTCGACGACATCGTCATCAAGACTCGCCAAGCTACTGACCTCATTGAAGACCTGGAGGAAACATTCGCCAACCTTCGAAGGTACCACATCAGGCTCAACCCCGAGAAGTGCGTCTTCGTCATTCCCTCTGGCAAGCTCCTCGGGTTCGTTGTCTACCGGTGTGCCATCGAAGCTAATCCCGAGAAGATCACCGCCATCTGCAACCTCGGGCCCATCAACAACGTCAAAGCAGTCCAGAACCCTGGGTGCCTGGCGGCACTCAGTTGTTTCATCTCACAACTCGGTGAAAAGGCCATGTCTTTCTATCGACTCCTATGAAAATCCGATCGCTTCACCTAGACCGTCAAGGCCCAGGAGGCGTTCGAACAACTCAAGACTCTGCTATTGACCTTGTCGGTCCTAACTTCGCTGACCCCCGGTGAGCCACTGCTCCTCTATATTTCCGCAACCAAAAGTTATCAGCACCGTCCTCGTCGTCTAGCGTTCGGAGGAGGGTCAGGTCTTGAACGTCCAACGGCCCGTCTACTTCATTAGTGAGGTGCTGGCGGACGCTAAGACTCGGTACACCCAAGTTGAGAAGCTGCTCTATGCAGCCGCAAGCTACGACACTACTTCGACATCCGTTTCATTCGGGTGGTGACAAGTTTCCCACTCGGAGAGATCATCAATGGCAAGGACGTGGTCGGGCGCATCGCCACTTGGGCTATGGAGCTCATGGGCCATGACATCACCTACGTGCCTCGCCAAGCCCTCAAGTCCCAGACCCTCACCGACTTCATCGCCGAGTGGACCGAGGCTCAGGAATCGCTGACCCCCGCCGACTTGGAGCATTGGACAATGTTCTTCGATGGCTCGGAGCTGGCGTCGTCGTCATCTCCTCGAAGGGTGACAAGTTTGGTACGTCTTGCAAATTTATTCCCCACCTCCAATAATGCCGCCGAGTACAAAGCTTTGCTCCATGGTCTCTGAATGGCCATCACCCTCGGCGTCTGATGGCTCTATGTTAAGGACGACTCTAAGCTTGTTGTTAACCAAGTTATAAAGATATCTAGCGGCCGAGACACGAAAATGGAGGCCTACTGCCAGGAAGTTCACAAGCTTGAAGATAAGTTCGACGGGCGAGAGCTCCACCACATTCTACATCGCGATAACGAAGAGGCCAATGCCCTGGCCCAGATGGCCTCGTAGCGAGATCCGGCCCCCAACGACGTCTTCCTCGAAGTTCTCTCCAAGCCAACCATCAAGCTCAAACACAATGCTGCCGACCCAGAAGTCAAGGCGGCAGTCGGTGAGAAAGCTTCGACCCCCGAGGCGGAAGTTATGGCCGTCATCCCTGATTGGTCCCTACACATCTTCGCTTTTCTCCAAGATGGCACCCTTCCAACCGACACCAACGAGGCCAGGCGAGTCTCACGCCGAGGCAAAGCCTACGTCGTCATTGACAATGAGCTCTACAAGTGGAGCCCCAGCGGCATTCTCCAACACTGTATCCCTCAGGCGGAGGGTTTACATCTCCTCGATGACATTCACTCAGGCATTTGCGGTCATCATGCCGCCCCGAGGACCCTGGTCGAGAAAGTTTTCCATCTCGGCGTCGAGAAGCTAGTTCGCTCATGCATGGGTTGCCAGTTCTACGCCCAACAAACGCATGTACCGGCTCAAGACCTTCAGACGATCCTGATCACATGGCCCTTCACGGTCTAGGGGCTCGACATCATCGGGCCTTTTCGACAAGTGCCCGAGGGCTTCACTCATCTCTTAATCACCGTCGACAAGTTCACCAAGTGGATCGAGGCCAAGCAGGTCCCAAGCATCAGCTTCGGCCGCGCAGTCGATTTCTTCCACGACATCATCTGCCGATTTGGGGTCTCTCACTCCATCACCGACAACGGTACATAGTTTACCGGGCATCTATTTCAGGAATTCTGTGTGGAGTACCATATCCGGCTCGACTTCGCCTCGGTGGCTCATCCGAGGACCAACGGTCAGGTCGAACGAGCTAACAGGATGGTGCTCCAAGGTTTGAAGCCTCGGATCTACGACTCCGTCAGACAAGCGGCTGGGTGATGGGTCAAGGAACTCCCGTCCTTGTTGTGGGGTCTACGAATGACTCCCAACAGAACTAGGTGTTTACCCCCTTCTTCATGACTTTGGGAGCAGAAGCCGTGCTGCCAATCGACCTCGACTACGACTCCTCGATGGCACGAGCCTACGACAAGGAGTTGTTGGAGACGGCACGGCAGGATGCCTTGGATCAGCTGGATGAGGCGCGCGACGTCACAAATCTACGATCGGCCAAGTACCAGCAATACACACTCGGCGTGTCAAGGGTCAGGCCTTCAACGTCGGAGATCTTGTACACAAAAGGGTCTAGGTCAAGGCCGACCATCACACGCTGTCTCCCCCCTGGGAAGGGCCTTATGTAATCAAGCGGGTCCTAAGAGCCGGCGCCTACAAGCATGCGACCAAAGGCAGCAGGGAGCTGGCCCATGCTTGGAACATTGAGAATCTTTGTCGATTCTACGCATAATAAAATCAGCTAAGTTTTTTGTAAATCTTTCATCTTCCTTACTGTTTTGTGCACTGAAGCGCAGCTGACTCGGCCGCCCTTCACCGCCCAGGGGCTAGTCTCAGTGTCCCCATTTGAGGGTCAAAATGTCTGACCCCTTCGCTCGTTGTTTTCAGGCCCCGTGCCTCAATTTCTTGCCCTAAGGATCCGTGCCTTAGTCTTCTACGTTAAGGCTTCATGCCTCTTCTCGTTTCCTCGGGGCCTGACCCCCCGACCCACGCTGAGCTTCGCAGGTGACCCTCGGATGTGCTAAATGATCGCAAGCGCCCTCGTTTAAGTTTTCCTCGCGGCTAAAGATTGATGACCTAGAGTTGGTGACGCTCTACGGCTATATCGAGCCCGATACTCGACCCTACGAGCTATTTCCGACCCAGTACCCCCAACGGAATTCGAAAAACAGTAAGTGCAACACATTCTTAGACACAAAAAAGGGGTCGGAAACTTGTTTATTTACATCGCAACAAAGTGTTCATTACACGATTGGATACAAAAGCTACGACTAACTTCTACAGGTATCTAAGCACGCCATTGCACATGGGGCAGGTGTCCGAACTTCTCTCAAAGAAGCTCCGCTACGTTGAAGCCGGCGATGATCTCCTGCACCGAGGGCTGCATCTTGGCCTTCAGCGCCCTCATCTGCTCTTCCGACAACTCAGCGGCAAACCCTTCGACAATGCTGCCAAAGTCAGTGTCCGGGTAGTGGGAGCGGGTTAGCACCAGAGCCAGTGAGGCCCCGTCCTCGAGCGCGCTCATCTGCTCAGCAGCGATGAGCCTCGGGAGCAGCCGCATCATGTGCACCATGTACTCTGTCGAGAGGGAGTCCTCGTGCATGCTGGAAAAATCCGGTGGAGTAAGTGGCGACCCGCCCCCTGCAGTGAGCGGCAAGTGCTGACCGCACCTGCGACATACGCACCGGTCAAAGGGTTGGCCCCTGCAACAACTCAACAAACAAAACGGTAAAGAACACTCACCGTCCCGCTCCTTCCCAATGGCATCGATAACAGCCTTGGCCTCGACCATTTCCGCTGGAGCTGGGCAATCTTCTCCTCCCTGGCCCACCGCACCGCTTGGACCTCAGAGGCAGCTTGCTGCGTCGCCTGCAGTTCCTCCGAGAGCCGCCCGACCTCTGCCTCAGTGGCGATGCACTCGGAGTTGATAGTGTCCCGCTCCTTGAGGGCATGGCAAAACGTCTCCTCGGCCCTCTTGGTGGCGCTCTCGGTGCTTTCGCAAGCTCCGACGGCGTGAGCCCGGAGGTCGTTGAGGTGCTGCCCCTCCGAGGCATGTTGGGTGTCCTGCTTCCAAAGCTTTGTACAAAGGACAAGTTCCCTATTAGACACCGACCCTCAAATGGTAAAAAATCGAAAGGTATGAGTTAACTTACGTGTGATTGTCTCCTTCGAGGAGGCGAGCTCGGAGGAAAGCCTCCTGTTCTCGGACCGCATGGTTGTGACCTCCAGTCGGGCTTGGTTGGCCTCCCCGAGCGCGATGCGGCTTGACTCTCAGGCGGCGTTGAGCTGGCAATGGAGTCGAAGCGTGGCGTCCCTTGACCCGTCGCAGCCGGCCCTCGCCTGCTCCAGCTCCTTCTGGAGAGTGTCGACCTCGGTCTGCAGGGCGAAGCTGCGAGGTGGCTGACCAACCGCTCTGGCGAGATTTTTCTGCAAAACGACATGAGTCAACGCAGCAACAAACAGGTTTGACTAAAAAACCCTATGTATTCAGAAAGCTTACCTGACACTCCAACAGGTATGGGTCGTTGAAGAGCTCTCGGCACTCGTCCATATCGCCGAGCAGCTTGCAGAGACTGAAGGACACCACATAGGAGAAGCGGCGGATTGCGACCATCCGGTTGTCGTAGACCTCGAAGGCCCCTGCCACGGCCTCAGGCTGGAGATCGCCCCTTTATCCCGACCCTTGGGCGCCCGAGGTCGAGGGGCCGGATGCCATCGCAGCGGCGATGGTGCCGCTGGCACCATCACCATCTCAGCCCCGCCTTCGTCCCGGGCCTCCTCCGTGACCTCGGCCGCGCAGGGCAGGACCGTTTCTGTCGATGGCCCCCCTGTGGCCTCCGAAGCGGGCTCCTGTGAGCCCACATCTGGGCCAGACGGAGGAACTTCTGGTCGCTTCTCGTCTGCCTCTGCGCTCAATATCCCCGAGCCCTCGGAGGCGACGAGGTCTGGCCGGCCGGCTCTTCGCGGACTGGGGACGAGGGGGTTCCTCTCAGCCCTTCGGCATGAACGGTCAGGGACGGCACAGGTTCGTCCTCGACCTCCATCATTTCGACTTCTCTGTCGGCATCGACAGCCGGAGGGGAACCTCCCCTCTCTTCTGCAGCCGCTGCCTCCTCGTGGACTTCGTCGGTGGTAGTTGGGGGAGGCGACAACAGCATCACTCCACCAAGCCCCGTGGTGGCGGTCGGCGGGTCTTGAACCGGAGCTGTCAGGGCGGCGTCACCACACGCACCGTGGCCTCAGCGCCAGCGTCGGCTCCCTCTTCAGCGGTCCCGACCATTGACACAGGGACGACCATGACGGCGCGTAAGGCGGCAACCGACCATGGAGGCCTGCAAAATCTCAAAACAGGTCAGGCACAGACTAAGCCAAATAATGTTAATGACTAAGCTAAGGTGTAGGAACTTACGCCTTCGACTGGTGAGTCGGGATCCTTCGAACCCGAGGCGGCGCTGGTTGGCCAACGCCCGGGGGCTGAGCCACCCCCGCTCCCGCTGCCTGGATCGTGGCGGCAGCAGGAAGAGCTCCGGAGTTGGCTTCAGTGTCTTTTGAGCATTTTCATTATAAATTTCAGCAAGATCAGATTTTATTGCAAGCATTACAGGACTTTTCAAATTTATTGCTTGCTGATTTTCAGGTGTAGGAGGATGTTCCATCTTCTCATTTGCAAGTCTATCCCTATCAGCTTGTACAATTTCAGCAGGGGTCAAAGGTAGTCAAGTAATTTTTTTCCTTTTATGCATGAGGGTATATTTATTACTTTTACCATATTGGATGGCATCATTCTCATATTCCTATGGTCAACCCAATAACAATGAACAAACTCACATAGGTACAACATCACAATCCATAAAATCAACATAGGTGCCAATGAAAAAAGGGACTCGACAAGTTTTCGTTACCTTTGCCTTATCGGAGTTGTTAACCATTGGATATGGTACGGATGTGGATGCGGCCGTGTGGCAAGTCAAGCTTAGTAATCAAATTAGTACTCAATAAGTTATTGCAGCTCCTATCATCAATGATCACGCGTGCAAGCCGGTTCGTGATCACAAAGTAAATCTGAAATAGATTATGGCATTGAATCTTATAAGGGTGTACCTATGCGGAGAGCGCTTTTTGGACAATGATTGTCCTGTAGGCTGAAGTATCATCAGCACCAAATACTTGGCCCTCATCATCGTCAGGAATCTTCTCATCAGATTCTTTGTCTTCAACATCCGAAGTACTTATGTATCCTCCATCTTCAGTAACAATGTATGCCCGCTGACTTGAGCAATCTCGCTGCATATGTCCCATACCATGATATTTATGGCACTTGATGTGGAGGAGTGTCCTGTTGAGGTACTGGAGGATGTACTCTTGTTGGGTACCTTCAAAGAAGGCTTACCCAAATCCAAAGATTGTGTCAAAGGGGCTGGTTTTGGTGATGCTGCAGTGTTGGACGGTGGTGGCATACGTGTGGTCGAAGAAGGAAATGTCGACCGTGGAGTATGTACTTGTACTATTCTAGAGTTGTCGTCCCTGCAATTCCTTTTTTGCTGGCACAACAAGGTGGAATGATGTGTACGTGCTTCCTGATCTTCCGTCGGGTCGTGGTAACTCTCGATTTGGTAGAGATGCGACACACAATCGATCCGGCCTCAAATCAATATGATTCCAACCCAGGAATCGCAGCACAACTTTTCCTCTGGTAATCAACGTGCACACATGAGTGACCTCACCAAGAAGGCTAATCCCATCCTGCGAATCGAAGAACACAAAAAACATTCAAACAGCAAAACTGTTTAGACACAGATGAAAACTAATTAAAATCTATCTCTAATGATAGCCGCTACTATTTATGTAGAAGTTGGAACGTCCTTAGGGGAAAACCCTAATACTAATGGGCCTTAGAAAAGATGCACGGCCCAAAGGACAAAAGATAGTGTCGCAGCACCAGGGTAGTTTCTGAACATCATTTTATTTCAATGATTCCTAGAGATCTAGGAAGTATTTTTGCATGGGATTAGATCCGTTGGAAATTTTATCTCCTTAGCTTTCCATACATATCTAGAACGTCTAAAACGGAGCTCGTATGCGGACGGAGCATCTGTTTTAGTGTAGGCTGCTCTTGGAGTCCGAATCAGACTCGAACCCGAGTTGGATTGGATCTCTTCTGGGGTCTAACGTGCCTTGCTGATCTTGAGCATCTCCAAGTCCTTCTTCATGCTTCCCTTGACCCTCTCTAATGTTTCTAATCATGGTAAAGTCATTAGGTAGCAATTTATTCTCAAAAGAAGGAAGACATATATTTAGAAACGAGCTCACCTTTAATCTCAACTGTCGTGCGTGAGTTTCATTAAAACTAATTTGAGGAGTCTTGTGTGTATCTAAAGGAGTGATGTCCTCATCATCAAACAATTTCTCAACAGTATCATAATCTTTATAATCAATAATGTCCTGAATTTTACGATCCAACCCACCATAAAAATAATAGATAGTATCCTCAATGTCCTCATCTATCTCACAGTGCATCATAGCTTTTTGTAACTCAGCACAATAATCTTGAATAGATTTCTCATGTTGTTCTAAGCGTTGCAATTTTTTACGCAACTCTCTTTGATAGGACTGAGGAACAAAATGGTTACGCATAGCATCTTTCAATCTATCCTAATTATCATGTTGCAAATGCGCTTTGCAAAGATCAGTCCACATAGTAAAGCAAAATCTCTAAACTCACTAGTAGCTTGTCTAACTCTATGTTGTTCAGGAACTAAGTGAGATGTAAATCTTTGCTCTACAATCATCTTCCAATCAAGATAAGCTTCAGCATCATAATTACCAGAAAAGGGTGGGATGGTAAACTTAATCTTAGCGAAAGATTCGTAAGGAGCACAATGTTCATTACCTCTCATACCTTGGCGATAATGGCGTTGACGATCGTAGAATCTGTTTTGTTCTCTATCATTGTCAACGTCATCCTCAGAGTAGTTCTCGTCATTAACTTCATCTATCTCTTTGTTGCGGTCGACGTCTCTCAAAGGTTGTCGTACAAGTTAAGAGATGCTATAATTCCTAGTTCGTTGTCCAAAAGTGCATCTCCATTGCATTGAATTGCTCGATCATCCTCTGATCGAACTTAGCAAGAGTGTCAGCAAGTTGATTTTGACAAACACATTCAGCGATGTCGTTCGGGGAGTTGGCTGCTTCAGAAGGTTCACCCTTATATCTTCTAGACTTACCCCTTCCTGCCATGGTTAGAACATAACAAAGAAGCAATGCAGGATATTATCCCTAAACTACTATGGTGTGGGAACTTTGGTGGCAGATCAGCAAAAGGAAATGACTTACCAAGTTTTTACACGGTTCTTACCAATGCAAGGCAAAGGATGGTACAACTGGTGGTAGGAGAGACTAGTGAGTCGTAATTCCACTATTGCAGGGTCAAATGCAATGCTGATCCGAGGTGGATATGTGGAGCTTGGAGGGCTGCAATAATGATTACTGCAACACAATTCTATAATAGATAGTAAAGCTGAATAAGTATTCCAAGTATGTAATTCTAGTTGCTGGTTGAATCTTAAGAAAAATCCAGATGCGAATAATGATAAGACACAAAGATCAGCAATAGACACGGCTTCAAAGATCAGCAATCAGCATGGTATAGCAAAACACAGTGATGTCACCTCGATGATGTCACTTTTTTATTTTTCTTCTAAATTTTCACAATTTTTTATTTTTCAAAAGAAGAAAAACAGGAACACCAAGAAGTTTCAAACCAATCCAATGAAGGATGTGTTCTGTGGAAAATCATGAAGATGTCTGAAATTGCACGCAAAATCTTGTAAATTGAAAAGGTCCACTTCTAGGGGGAATTTGGCCTTGACAATTTTTTCAAACCCCAACGAGGTGGGGGAGAGCCAAATGCATATTTTTGTTTTGAGAATTTGAAAAAAAAATGCGCCGAATTTTGAGTTTGTATGCAAAAGTTATGCCCGTTTTACTGAAGGATGGCCGAGATACATTTTTGGAAGGCCTGAAATGCAATCGAGATGCAATTGGGTGGCGATTTTATGGATGAATGAGCAACAGATAATTATGGAGAGGTAGATCTATGAAGGGTGGAACTGTTTGTGGTCAAAATATGGGGTGGGTGGTGGGATAAAATTTGATGCATAGGAAACAAGTAACAGATGTAACACGATAACAGATCAAACAACTGGATGCAAAAAGAGCACGGGATTCAGCAACCAAAACACAAACTCAACACTACGAACTCTGAAATAATATTATGCAAAGGCTAAACATGGCTTGGACAGGGAAACACCTAACAATCTACTATTTTTTTTGTTGCGGCTTTTCTGTGCATGAAACGATGAATGCAAATTTGACAAAGATAGATGTGAACCTGATAGTATACCTGAACTTCTGATTACCACTTGACGTGTACGTGGTTCCCGGTCTTCTGTCAGGTCGTTGTAACTCTCGATTTGGTAGAGATGCGACACACAATCGATGCGGCCTCAAAACAACATGATTCAAACTCCGCAATCGCAGCACCACTTCTCCTATCGACCGTGCACACATGATTAACCTCTCCAAGAACCTGTGAATCGAAGAACACAAGCAAGAACAAGGAAAAACGCAACTCAATTACGAAATCTGATTTAAATCACAAAGATGGAAAACCAAGAAACCGTCAAATGATGAAACTGTTTGATAACAGAGGAAAATTAATCAAAAACCTAACCCTATTGACAGTGGCTACTGACTACATAGAGTTTAGGATAACCTTAGGGGCAAACCCTAACACTAGTGGACCTTAGAAAGATACATGGCCTAAATACCAAAAGATAGTGTCGCAGCACGATGGTAGATTATTGACGTTATCTTGTTTTAATGATTCCCGATGACTCTGGTCAAATTTGGAGAAGAGACCGGTGCCGTTGGAAGGTGTTGACGCCGAAATTGGGTCCGGGCCAACACACCGCTCGGACGTCCATCTATGAGAACACCGGCGCTTCTTCAACGCCGGATTTGGGGAACACCTAGACAACCCCGCCTCGGGAGAGACCCCGTCGGAGGAGGATCATCTTAGGGTTGATCCAGACTGGGTCAGGCCAGCTGAATCGCCTTCGGTCATCGCCGGGACGAAGGAATAATAACAAAACAGGGGTTGAGTGAGGGGGTTAGGGTTTGGAGAGACAAAAACGTAAAGGCAAATGATATGTTCGATTGGGATGTCCCTCAGCCAACAATGGGCCCCTGTTTTATAGAGGTGGAATGGTCTTATCCCTCAGGGCAACGGATCCCCCATGTTAGGAAACAAATTGGAATTGATCTGCTGAAAACTTTCCTAAATTGACACCACCAGAGTGTCCGGTAAAGTGTCGGATACTCTGATGGCCGGAGTCTTCGATGGAACGTCAGAGTGTCTGTCATGTAAATCTAGGAACCCGAGAGGGCTCACTAGACAGTACGTCATAGTGCCAGATGCTCCGGTGGGCTTCATGCCCCAACCCGAGATGACTTGCCAGACAGTTCGGCATATTGCCGGAGGCTCTGGTGCGTTGAAAAGCTCCAACCCGAGATGTCTTGCTAGTCAATCCGTCATGATGCCGGATGCTCCGATGTCAGACAGTCCGGCGTCTGGCCGGACACTCAGTGGACCAAGTGTCCGAACCCAAGAGGGCTTGCCGGATGATCCGGCACTATGCCGGACACTCCGACGGGCCAGATGCTCCAAACCCGAGAAGGCTTGCTGGACACTCCGACACTGTGCCAGACACTCCAGTGACTCTGATTTTTGGGTGTCAACATATGCCCCCTTTTTTTGGTGAAGTTTCTGCACCATAAAACATTCTAAGCACCCAAAAACCTCTAAGGGCGACGGTACTCCTGACTCATCGGACATTGTATCATTTTTGGCAACAATATTCTTCATATCGGCAGTTCTTTTCTCTTATGCTTCTTACCATATACTTGGATGATACTTTTTCAAGTATCGAGCGTTAAGGGCCCTAGGTAATAACTCTCCTCAGACATTATCCAGTATGTATGCATTCTCGGCAATGACTTTCTCTACTCTATATGGCCCTTCCCAACTAGGAGACCATTTTCAGAATTTGTTGCTTCTCGAGCCTACGACAGAATAGTTTTCCACACTAATTCACCCACTTGAAAAGTCTTAACCTTTACCTTCTTGTTGTAAGCCCTAGCAACTCTTGCCTTGTCTTTCTCAATTTCTGTCAGAGCACTCAAACGCTTATCGGTGACTTCATCAACGTTGTCTATCATTAAAGTCCTATACTCATCAGCGGATAAGTTATTTTGTTTAGCTAATCTTAGAGCTCCTAGATTTACCTCGACAGGTAAAACGGCCTCTTGTCCATACACAAGCTCATAAGGTGTTACTTTAGTTGTCTCGTGTCTAGATATCCGATGAGCCCACAAAGCCTCCGATAAGACTTCATGCCACCTCTTGGGATGGTCCTCTTTCTTTTTCTTAATGTGTTTAATCAATATTTTATTACTAGACTCGACCTAACTATTGGCCTGAGCATAATATGGAGATGAATTGAGTATTCTAATTCCGTAGGATTCAGCGAACTCCTTGACATGACAGGACGTAAAGGAAGTACCTTGGTCGGTAGTCAAAGTTGGCGGTATGCCGAATCTATGAATAATATGCTCAGTAAGGAACTCAATTACCTCTTTGTGCGTCATGTTCTTGAGAGCCACCGCATTGGTCCATTTGGTGAAGTAATCTGTCGCTACTAACACGAAGCGGTGTCCCTTCGAAGATGGAGGATGTATTTGCTCTATGAAGTCTAATCCCCATCCTCAGAATGGCCACTGCTTTATAAGGCGGTCATCATGGCAACGGGTGCCAATTGAACATTGCCAAACCTTTGACACTCTTCGCATCCTTTGTAGTAACGATAACAATCAGCAATCATGGTTGGCCAATAGAATCCGGCCGTCCTCAACAACCATTTCATTTTCAGAGCCGATTGATGTGTACCACAAATGCCCTCATGAACTTTCCCCATAGCCACTTTGGCTTCGTCATCACCCAAACATTTCAAGAGCAAATCATCTCTCGTTCGGTGGTATAAGTTACCATCAATTAAAGTATATTTCACAGCTACATGCTGGACCTTTCTATCCACACTTTGGGCTGGTCTACGAGTGTATGAAACTATCGGTGATATCCAATCAATCGATTCCGCACTATAACTGTTTGACGTATTAGTATCCGAATGGTCTAGTTCTAGCACCTCAAGCATCGGTTTAGTAACTGAAGATTTACCTTTACTAACATTGTAACCCGATGCTTATTGTGCCAAATCATTGGCCCTACTGTTTTCTAGCCTGGAAACATGATGTATATGAAACTCATCCATCCCTTTAATAATGTCTAGGTATTTGCCCAATATAGCATTCAACGATCCGTCTAAGCATTGAAAAATTCTAGCAACTTGTTGCACTACCAATAACGAATCGCCTAAACCTCTACATGCTTAACCCCCATGGACTCTAACATCTCAAAGCCGAACAACAACGCTTCATATTCAGCTTGGTCATTGGTGCAATCATACTCTAATTGGTTTAAGAATTCAAAGTGTGCATCATGAGGAGAAACCAATACTACACCAACACCTTTTCCCTCTTTGCAAACTGATCCATCAAAATACAACTTCCAAAGGGTAAATGTCACATAACCAACATCTAAATCATGCTCTAAATCGATCTGATGTTCAACAATAAAATCATATTCAACAAATGCATAAGCCCATTTACCAAGCCTACCACTAGAAATAATGTCTCAACTTGTTGCAAGCATGATACAAAGAAAAGCATAGTTTCCGTATCCACCAACCGTCAGCTCACATATGTGATCACATACTCCTTCCTCCTTCCTTTCAGCTTCTTGTGTCAAAACAGCACCAATCACATCATCCTCCACAGCTATGTAAAGATGAAAAGGGACTCCACCCTTAAGCGCCCTAAGAACCGGCGGAGAGGACAAGTACTCTTTGATCTTCTCAAAAGCTTCTTGCTGTTTTGTCCCCCAAGTGATTTAGGTTTCATTTTTTAACCGAAGAATAGGAGTAAATGCATTGATTTTTTCCAACAAGTTAGATATGAACCACCTCAAGTAATTCACTTTGTCTAAGAAGCTTTGCAACTCTCTCTTACATGTAGGCGCTTGCATATTCCTAATTGCTTCTATCTTCTTAAGACCTACCTCTATGCCCTTTCCATGGATTATGAAGCCTAAAAACTTCTTAGACCATACACCAAAAGCACATTTGAGCAGGTTTCTTTTCAAACCGAAACGGTGCATTTGGTCCAAGGTAAGTTGCAAATTGGCTAAGTGAGAATCTAAAGCAGCCGATTTGATCACCACATCATCTATATAAACCTCCATGATGACACTAAGCAAATCATGAACCATAAAATTCATGGCTCTTTGATATGTGGCACCCGCATTCTTTAATCCAAAAGTCATGACAACCCACTCAAACAATCCAACAAAACCGGGACATCTAAATGCAGTTTTAGTCATATCTTCTTCAGCCATTAAGATTTGGTTGTATCCCGCATTACCATCCAGAAAGCTAATAACTCTATGGCCAAAAGCATCATTAATCAACATATCGGCTATGGGCATAGGATATTCATCTTTAGGAGTGGATCTATTCAAATTTCTGAAATCAATGCAAACTCTTATCTTAATGGTGTTCTTTTCTCCACCGACACGATGCTATATATCCACTTCGCATACCTGCAACGTCTTATAAATTTCGCATCAAATAATCGGTTAATTTTCTCTTTAATCTGATCATGCATATTCGGATTAAATCTTCTCATTGGTTGCTTAAAGGGCCTAAAATCAGATTTTATTAGAAGCCGATGCTCAACTAGCTCGCGGCTCAACCCGAACATTTTGTTATAAAACCATGCAAAATAGTCCACATATTCTTTTAGTAAACCGATTAACTTCATCTTATAATTGGCTTTTAGATTTTGGTTTCATTGCTGCCAAGATTCACCTCCTCAAGAGGATCGGCCGATGTAAATCTTTGTCCTAACTTATCCATGTCTTCTATATCCTCTATAATTTCACACATATCGTTCGTGTTAGACCGATAGTGTTCCACTCTCTTTTGCAACCAATCAAAATTAGACGCCATTAAATCACATTATATGATTGAGCCGATTTCTATCGCCTTTACATTAACGGGTACAAAACCATCTCTAGTCGCACTAAGAAAATCATAATCTGTCAAGTCTAAAATAGTCAAGCACTTGATGGTATTGTGTGGCAAAAAAGATGCTTCAGCCATAGCAACACAAGCCAGTGCATCCGCATGAATGACCTCTACATCATCACCAACCCATTGTATCAAGAATTGATGCAATGTAGAGAGAACACATCTATTATCATGAATCCAATCATGCTCTAAGATCAAGCTATAACTACCGCGCACATCGGCGACAAAGAAAGCGGTGGCCATGGTCTTGCTCCCAACAGTGAGCTCCATAGAAGCGACTCCTTTAGCCTCGATAGGGTCTCCTCCTCTCACACCGTTAAAAATCATGTTTGTCCGAATGAGCTCGTCATCGGCCTTACCTAACTTCTTAAACAAAGATTATCGCATTAGATTAACAATAGCACCATCATCTACAAGCATATGAGAAATCGGTGTGTCATTAATATGATCTCTCACATAGGTGTTTCAAATGGTTCTCTAATTTTGCGGGCTTCTCAAAGATAACAGTTTCCGACCCGAAGTCGAACTGTGCCATAACCTCCTCCTCTTCTACTAAGGAATAATCAAAAAGAGACAAGCAATTGGTATTGATATCCAAACCTTCCCGAGGCTGTGTTGGCTCGTAGTCCAAGAGATCGTCGTCGTTGAACTTAGAAATATCGATGTCTCCTTTGGGTGAAGGTGCTGTAGAGTCCTCTCCTAACACGATGTCGGTCAAACCTAATGACTTCAGAGTAGCCACCGCTTCCTCCGTCACCGATGGTGTGGGAGCTTCGGGCTCCTTAGCTCTCCACTGCTTACCTTGAGGGACCATCGGCTTGATCTCGTTGAAGACTTCGTCACTCTTGTTTTCCGCCTCCTCTCGAATCTTTTGGAGGCGTAGCCATTGGAGCTTCCACTTATGAGTGTGTGTCAAGCCAGGCACCTCGGTTGCATGTACTTGGAGGAGCTCTTACTGCTGCTAGCTTCATGATTATGGAAAGCATTTTTGACCAGATCATCCAATGTGATCGGTCCCGTGAAGACTCCCCCGATTTTGACATCGGTTGTGCTGATTTTCACGACACCTCCGGATGTGCTTTCTTGATGAACAAAAGTGGGAGAGGCAGGTTCGTTACCTTGCTTTGGGCGCCACTCCTGTCTAGGCGCTGTCATGGAGCCCCCTCCTTGCATCATGATCGGTCGAGACTTCGATCGATCTGGGATAGGGCCGGAGAGCCTTGTGAAGACATCTCCCCTCGGTCCCTTCCACACTGGATGAAATGGCGGGTATGGCATCAGTGGAACGGGCATCGGTGGCATGGGCATCAATGGTCCCATGTATGGATGCCATATCGGGAACGACAGGCAAGGCACAGGATGGAACCATGGCGGTGGCACTCCGAATCCATGCGGAGGAAAGGAAGGAGGCCCACGAACAGCAGCGGCCTGCCTCATCTCCTTCTTAGGTGGGCTGCCTCCTCTCAGTGGTGATATTGGCCGCTTCATAGACCGATTCTTCTAATCAGTCTTTTGTTTCTTGTATTTGGCCATGAGACAGTCGAAGGCCCTTTTGGGCCCCATCTTTCTGTCCGTGACCTTGGCTTGGTTCACTTTCCACTTGCCCACCTCAGGGTTCTTCGGCTTTATCATCTTGGGCTGTGAAACTTGCCCCTCCGGCCTCGAGCCTTGGATGGTGACTTTGAGAGACTCTTGACCATCGGAAGACTTCTCGAGCACCACCTTCCTAGAAGCACCCTTCTCACTCGGAGAGATAGACGTCTCTTCTCCGATGATCACATTCTTCCCCTTGGTTGTATCGGCTTGATGAGGTTGAATAAACACCTTGGGGTTAAGCTCAAGAGTGTTGACGGGGAATGGGTGCTTGTCAATCTGCATCTCTTTAAGACTCAATCGTCCGTCATTAAAGGCCGATTGGACATGTCGATGGAAAACATTGCAATCGTTAGGAGCATGAGAATAATAGTTATGCCATTTACAATATGCTATATGCTTAATCTCATCCGCCGGAGGTAAAGTATATGCAATCTTAATGTATCCACCTTTATGCAAATCATCAAATTTTTTCTCGCATTTAGCTACATCAAAGCTGTATTTCATATCATCTATACGCTTCTTATGAACCAGTTTGTGTGAATCACAAGCAAACGATTTGGCTTTGGATGGCCAAACAAACTCGGCAGCCAAAATGTCATTGCAATCATCATCGAAGCTATCCAAATCACGTTCCACGATGTGCATGTTGTGGCGGGTCTTGTAATCATGTTTTATTTCTTTGCTTCCGCTTTCTTGAGCCGAAGCACTTTGTTGGAGGTGAGTGAGTGTAAGAAAATAGTATCCCTCTAACTTCTCCCTAAGGTGCGACCGTAAACCATTAAAAGCTAGATCGGCTAGATCTTTTCAGAAATTGTTAAATTAAAACATCGGATCTTGACATCTCTAAACCACTGAAGATAATCAATGACAAATTCATCTTTTCCTTGCCTAATTGATGTCAAATGTGACAACTTCAATTCATTGTCCCTCGAGTAAAAGTGGTCGTGAAATTTGTGCTCTAAACACTCCCACATGTAGATGGGACCCGGGGACAATGATGAAAGCCATGAGAAAGCGGTTCCAGTTAGCAACAAAGAAAACAACCGTACCTTCAAAGCCTAACTAAAACTAGCTTCTCCTAGTTGCGCTATGTATTGGCTAACTGTTCCCAAGTGGTTTTACTATCTTCGCCATTGAATTTGACGAAGTCGGGCACACGCCATACACTGGAATAAGGGACCGAATCAAAATATGCTGTTATGGTTTTTGATAAATTTAGTCACTTCCCTTAAGGTCTACCCTAGCGTCTCATGGAATTTTTTGCTCAAATCCTCCTTGATGTGAGCCATACACTCCTCTATGTTAGTAATGGGTGGCCTAGTGGATGTGCCAGTTGGTGGAGGGTGTATACTAGTTTTCACGGCACTAAACTATTCGTTAGGGATGGGGCCATGAGGCAAACCCGTACCACTTGGTGGGATAGGCAGTGTGCTATATGCAACAGTATGGTAAAGAGAAACAAAATTAGCCAATTCGTTCAATCGACTCGTGGCCGGATTGGGGATGCTAGTGATTGGCTCTACGCTAGCAGGAGACACTACCAACGCATTAGTTTGCGTATGAGATGAAAAACTAGTTTGTCCACTAAACGAGTTTAACAGCATGCCATACGAAGGTTGTTCTATAGTAGAAGTAGTGAGCGTCAATGTACTGGTAGGAGGACCTACATGTGCAACATGAGAAGATGATGCAATAGTGGCATTTTTGGATGACTTAGACAAGTTTTTTTGGATCATTTATTGCATATCACTAGTCAAGACCTCTTTCAAATCGGCAAAATAATATGAAAAGTCCTCAAAAGTAACGGGAGGGTGCGAAGATGTTCTCATATTGCCAGCACCCATGGCCGCATTGTCGACGACGGTCGAAAGAACAGGCTCCTTCATTTGAGAGATCGTGTGTTGACGGTCCTTCTTGAAGTACGTCAAGTACTCCTGCAGCTCTCGCTCCTGCGCGCCTTGCGTGCCTCCTCAAACACCTTCCGGCATTCTAGGAATGCCTTGCGTGCCTCCTCGAGCAACTCCCTCAAAGACAGCATGACGATGTTTGTCATGGAGATCTCGAAGGTCATGGTGGAAAATGATGATTTGGTTTATGCAACTGGAATCACTCGTTCCCTAGAGGAGTCGCAAAAAAGTGTGTTGACGCTGAAATCAGGTCCGGGCCAACACACTTCTCGCACGTGCATGTGCGGGAATGCCGGCGCTTCTTCAACGCAGAATTTGGGCAGCACCTACACAACCCCGCCTCGGAGGGACCCGGTCGAAGGAGGATCGTCTTAGGGTTGATCCGGACTAGGCCAGGCTAGCTGGATCGCCTTCGATCGTCGTCGGGACGAAAGAAGAACAGCAAAACGAGGGTTAAGTGAGGGGATTAGGGTTTGATGAGACAAAAACGTAAAGGCCAATGATAGGTTCGATTGGGATGTCCCTCCACCGGCCACGGGCCTCTGTTTTATAGAGGTGGGATGGTCTCCCACAGGGGAACGGATCCCCCAAGTTAGAAAACAAATAGGAATCAATCTGCTGAAAACTTTCTTAAATCGACACCACCGGAGTGTCCGGTAAAGTGCCGGATACTTCGGTGACCGGCATCTCTGGTGGAACGTCGGAGTGCCCGTTGTGTAGATCCATAAACCTGAGAGGGCTCATCGGACAGTCTAGCATAGTGTCGGATGCTCTAGTAGGCTTCATGCCCTAACCCGAGATAGCTTGCCGGACAGTCCAACATATTGCGGAGGCTTCAGTGGGTTGAAAAGCTCCAACCCAAGACGGCTTGCAGGTCAATCTGTCATGATGCCGGATTCCGACGTGTGGCTAGACACTCCATGGACCAAGTGTCCGAACCCGAGAGGGCTTGCCGATTGATCTGGCACTATGCGGGACACTCCGGTGGGCCAGATGATCCAAACCAGAGAAAGCTAGCCGGACACTCTGACACTGTACCGTACAATTCGGTGACTCTGATTTTTGAGTGTCAACAAAACGTTATCTTCTTAGCTTTCCATCTATATCTAGAACGTCCAAAATGGATCCCGTATGCGACCTGGGCATCCGTTTTAGTGCGGACTGCTCCTGGGACCCAGGGACAACTCGACTCCGAGTTGGAGTGAATCTCCTTCAGGGTCAAACTTGTCTTGCTGGTTTTGAGCATCTCCAAGTCCTTCTCCATGCTTCTCTCGATCCTCTCCAATGTTCCTAATCATGATAAAATCATTCGGTAGCCATCTATTCTCAAAGGAAGGAAAACTGGTGGTTGGGAACGAGTTCACCTCTAAATTCAATTGTTGTGGACGAGCTATAGTAGGTTGAGGAGCGTTATGTGTATCCAATGAAGGGATGTCCTCATCACGATGTACCTTCTACCAACACACGAGCTCAGCGTGGCGAGCAAGGCTTCCAACGGACAAAGCCACCCTGGGGGTTGCTCTTGCCGGTTGGTCTAGAGGAGGGAAAGTGAGGTCATCTGCAGCAAAAAAAAGGGAGCCACGCATTATGTGGCCTATCTGTCAATATGGCTAACTATAGCCGACTCCAAAAGATATTATGAGGCTGACACACATGGGATAGCTGTTTACCAAAAACTAGTGATATTTTCAAGTTTTAGCACTAAATTAAGTGTAGAGGAATATAAATTTAATTTGCACTATCAACTACCACAATAATGGTTGGCAAAAAATTTAATAAATATATCAAACCAACCATATTCTTTTCCTTAATCACTTCTTTCAATTCTTACTACAATGTGACGCAGTGAAATAAACGGTACTCGTTACTGTGAGGGGCAGCAATTCTAATCAATTTACATCCAGCTGGAGAAACCAGATTACACTTATGCACTTTCGAAAAGTTGTATGCGGCAACCTTTCCCAAGAACCACTGCCTTGTCGGTCCGTGACCACCAACCCAGGCAAAAGGGCTCTACACAATCGCGACTTGTGAGGTACAACCCCTTTTGTGGATGCTATTTCAATCCGCTAGGAAGGTGGGGTACATCTGGAAAAGGCTGGAGTTCAAGCTACATCGGTTTCTCAGGTCCCATACCTCTGGTATGTAATCAATACTATTCAAACTTGCTCAGCAGGGCTGTCAACGGTGCGGTCCTTAAGCGACACAGATAGAGCTACCACCGTAAAGGCTCGGCCTTCCCATTCCATCCTACACATCACCCCCGTCCGGTCTCTAATTTCATCATTTCAGTGATAAACTAAACCAACTCTTTACTTCATATAATACTTCCATACCAAAGATGATATCCTATATATCGTGAGTGAAGTTCCCATTCACTCGACTTCTACCCTTAACTACAACTTATAGCATAGCTCTACGCCGAGTTCACTATACTAAAGAGACTTAACATATAGGTAATAAGGTACTCACCATGCAATCTATAGTTTCAATCAACTCCTAAAACCTAATGCACATTACAGTACTAACATACACAATGATAGTAAAAATAAGGTTAATGCACCGAGGCTTGCCTTGGCCTTGCTCAAAGTTAGTTTTCTCGGTGAACGGAATGTCACCAAACTCCTCCTCGGATATATCGGGTCCTATACATGCAATGTTATACAAAGAAATTAATTATGGTAGTTTTTAAACTTTAAAGATTTGAATTTAACTCACATGCGATGATAATTTCTTATTTTTAAAAGAACACTAGTAAATATGGTTACAAAATTCCTTTAAAATAATTTTTGAAAAGTTAAAGTATAATTTAATTTGTCCAAAACTACAAATTCCTTATTAGCCATAAAAAAACTACAAATTCCTTTTCAGCCACCAATGTTAACTTTTTTCCCTTATTAGCCACTCTTATACATTTAGAGGCTTGAAAAAGACCTGTTTGCCCCTCAATCATTTTTCTACTAAGTTTCTTCATTATCCATTTTAATGAATGTTCTACCAATCAGTTATATCTCATAAATTCACATTATGGCCCATGAGCTTAAAAGGAAATATAAATGGTTTTGATTAAATTTTAAAATTTGAATTTGAATTTAAAGTGAACCCTTTGAAAATTTTATATCCCTCCACACCAAAAAACGTCCACTAAAATGAGTAATTGATTAAACTTAGGAAAAATTGATAGAAGGGCAATGGAGTCTTTTTCAAGCCTCAAAATGTATAAGAGTGATGAATAAGGAAAGAAAGTTATATTGATGGCTGATAAGAAAATTGAAAATTTTAAGTGGTTGATAAGGAACTACAAGTTTTTTGATAGCTGATAAGGAATTTATCCATTATTTAATAATCTGAAATAATTAAATTAATTTCATGCAAAAAATAAAAATTTATTAGCTTCAAAAAATAGTTCTAGTTGAGAGGATCTTAAAACAATTTGTTTCATAATTTTGTGAGTTATAATGAATTTTCTATGAATTTAAAATATTAAACTAATTTCTGGCAACTAAATATTATTTCTCGAAAAACAAATTCCAGCCACTGGGGACGTGGCCACCCAGATGGCTACCGGGTTGGCTGCATGGGATATCAAACGTCCACACGGGATCCTGGCTGAGCAAACCTCCTATGATTGCCGGCCATGGTGGCAGTTCGCCGGAGCGTGGCGGCGCCTCGCCAGAGTTGGTTTCCGGCGACCAAAAGACGATGTTTCTTACCCCAACATGACCCTGCGGACATGGGGAGTTCAGTGGAGAGCTCACATCGGTGAGGAGCTCACCGAAAAAGGTCGGCGGCATGCGGTGGCGAAGGTCGACGTTCGGAAAGGTACTGCAGACTTCGGAAAGGTACTGCAGACGGCTCGGGTGACGAATCTCCGAGCCGTTTGCTCCTATATCTTCAGTGGGTTATGAAGAAGAGTGGCCTGGGTGTTGTCGTTGCAGGAGATGGCCGGGCCAAGCTGTCGAGGATGAGATCCTGCGGTCTGGCTTGTAGTGGCGAAATAAGCTCCAAATCCTGTTCGAATGGTCACAGCATTGGTCGATTAACATGTGGAGAGGATGAAACTGAGATAGGGGAAGATGAATCCAGGAGGAATTGGAAAATTCTCACCGGATTCCGCCGAATTTTCCAAGAACGGCTGGCAGCTCCAAGACCTCGAAATTTGGGGAAAAGCTCAAATCTGGCGTACACGGTGGGAGACGAGGCAGGCTCAGGTGGTGGAGAGCGAAAGAGGGGGTGGGCGCAGCTCCTCGTCGAGTAATGGGGCCGGAGCTGGCTTGGTTGGGGCGCTTCACGGGTGGTGGCCTGGAGAGAGAGATGGCGTCAGGAGGGAGAAGAAATGAGAGAGAGAGTGAGGACTCAGCCGTGGGGTGCGGGTGGGGGCGCGTGGGCGACTTGCTCGTGAGCTCTAGGCACGTCACCGGGCATTGTGGCGGCCATGCATGCGGGGAGGCGTGAGGCAAAGGCACCAGGCCTGTGTGCTGTCAGTGGAGGTAGGAGAAGGGCGAGCTGGGCGGCTGACGGGTGGGTCTCACGGGGATTCTTTCTCATTTTCATGAATTTCGTTGATTTTCTATGCTTTCTGAGCTCTATAAATTTTGAAACTTTGCAGAGTGGTAGAAAATTTTTAGAGGAACAACTTTTATTTTGGGCTCGAGTTCAGATTCCAAATAGATTGTATTCTATAAATTTTACAAAACAGGAAATCAATTAAAGGAGAAAAAATTATTTGGCCTTTTGACTTTTGAATAAAACTTTACAAAAATTTCTAAATTTCAAGTATCTGCAATACCTTGCAAAAGAGAATTTTGCTTCACAATATTTCTTTAAAAGTTTCAAACTTGCATTTTGATATTTGAATCTGAATTTGAAATTTGAAAATTTACTTGAACAGTCTTAATTATTTTTGAGCTTGGCTCCAAGTTTCGACTACGCTTTAACTCTCATAATTCTTTTGATGTTGTCAAGATATGGGACGTCATAGCAGGACGCCCTGAATTCTATATAATCACTAGCCACCATCATTAGTTTTAATTTTTTACCAAACAGTTTCACCGCTTGACGGTTTGTTGGATTCCAACTTTGTGAGTTTAATTCAGATTTCACAATTGATTTGTGTTCTTCTTTGTTCTTGCTCGTGTTCTTTGATTTGCAGGCTGAGATTAGCCTTCTTGGCGAGGTCTTTAGTGGAACATTCTCCCAAAGCACGATATGTTTGAGAAGGTGAAGTTTATGCCTCCATTCACATCTGCTCAGTCCGTCCGGTTTTTCACTCAAAAGGAAGATGATTCAGGAGAAAGTTTCCATGTATCTAGGTGGCCATCATAACCCTTGACATGTACCAAACCTCGTCACCATAGCCTACAACATGTTACTCTCGATAGTGAGAAAAATGAACAGTGAGCTTTCATGTTAAACCTCTTGAGGGGCAAAACCTTTGGGTCATGGATTGCTTTGAGGCATTGACTCTGTAGTACAATATAAGAGACTCCATATATGAGCATGTGAGTTAATTTTTAGAAGGAATACAAGAATCATGCTTGCATAATGAGTCTCCAGAACAAATCATCCACTGGGCCACAAGCACCCACAAGGACTACAATCTTAAGGCTCTCCTTTGCAAAACATTCATAAGGATGGTTGTAGATATCTTCGTCTATCACAAACATTGTAGATTTCATGGTGTATTTGTTGGCACTAATCTTGCAGTTTGAATCCAACACGATTAAAATTCGACGTGAAGCTGGGAACTACAGAGCAAAAGAAAGCTGCAACTTTCTTCATGGTTGAGCTTCTAACATTTAAATGAGCACTGCTGGGTGATAGTCCAGACTATCATTTCCATTTATAGACTCACCGGCAATCACCAGTGGAGTCCTTTGTTTTGTTCTTTTGTTTTTGTCTTTTTATCAAGGAATCAGCCGAAGCAGAAGAACATGTGTGGGGGAGTCCTCAAGCTTTGAACACTGAACATTTCACGAGGACACGACACAAACGAACACATAGGACAGCACAAAAAGCACAAGACCCAAAGGGCCGATGCTGATTGGCGTACATCTTGGATCGGCAGATCAGTCAAGACCAACATGATCTCTCCTTCTCCATTGCGACGGTTTGCATCCTCTTGACCCCAACTCTTTTCGATGAGTTGAAATGCTATGCTCTTGATAGATCATGAAAATTAAACTCAACTTGAAATGAACCTTGCTTGTTGCACCCTCAATTAAACATACTTCTATATGGTTGGATGGCATAGCTTTTATTCGTAGCATGCATACCTGTTGCTTGTGACTATTTTATTAGGAAAGCATGTTATCTAGGTTGTTGGTGAATGAGATATGGTATGATGATATGGATCTTCATCTCTTCTGCTTAGAACACTTGGGAATTTTATTTTGAAAATTAAAATCAAAAGCTTTGCAAACTCCTTATCAATAATGTTATGGTCCTACCAAAGACATATGATTGCTATATTGAAAATTGCCCACATATGCTGCTTCTTTTTACATTGAGATTTGTCAAATTGTTGTGACCCTAGAGAGAATATTTTCATACCTCACTGATCAAGATCACATACACCACATCCACATGCTCACTTCCACTGGAAGTTTGCATTGTCACCTCATCCATCCACCATAGATAGTGTATAAGGTTTTGATCTTTCTCCAATAGCTTTGAAAAAGAGACATGGGCTATGAAAAAGAGAAAAGAAAAAAAAGAAAAAAAGCAAATGCTCAAAAAGAGAAAGTATTCTCAAGATGAAAAAAAAATAAATAGAAAGAAAGATAACCATTTTCTCTCAATAAAAATCAAGTGGGGAGGGAGATCATGATGAATGGACTATTCTTGTGCATCCATCCATTCATCCACACATGATCCATCCACCCACAAAGGGCCTGTTTGGATCCAGCCGACTAATTGTTAGTCTGGACTAATAATTAGTCGACTAATTGTTAGTCCGTTGCCTATTTGGAGGAAAGAGTAATTGTTGGTCCATCCTTCAATAAAATCTTTGTTTTGCTGTTGTGATTGATGGGAACCAATCATCCACAAAAACATGGCTACTGCCTCTAGGAAGACATCTTTAATGACTTCAAACCATACAAAGCGACTAGCAAATCATGAAGTCTTTTTAATCAATATCCGAGTTAGTTTTTAATCATGAAGTCTTTTTAATCAAATCATGAAGTCAGCAAGGGGGGGGGGGCAGGATGAAGAAATAGTGCAACCAATTCTTGTCCGAGTTGGACTTAGTTTTTTTTAATCAATATCCGCGTTAGTTTCTGATTAAATAAAGCAAGGATATTTTAGACATTTTATGGTACCTACGAATTATTAGTCCCTCTAAATCGACTAATTGGAAAACAATTAGTCCGTTGATGGACTAAAAATTAGTCCCCCTATTAGTCCGCCCATTTATGGAAAATTGACTAATTTTTAGTCGGCAAACAATTAGTTGACAGGATCCAAACATGCTCTAATCCATCCATCCGTCCATCCATACACATAAACATCTTGATCTAGCTATGTGATTTGATATCTTCATGGATCCTATTTTTGATTCCGCAACACATGTAACACATGTATGCCTCACTTATATCCCTACCTTGAGCCCCACAAGAAGCCTTATTTCATGTATGATGATTGAGGCAACTATTCAATTCCTTGGTGAGGAATCATGCATATTGAGCGACTTGAGAGAAATCATTTGAGGAGTAAAGCTTTGTTTGTTTTAGAAACACATTGAAAAAAATCCAAGATAACTAGCAGGAGAGACAGAGATGATTTGATTCAAGTCCATTATTTCTCAACCACCCAAGATTACTTGATAGACACTTCAAGGGTTCACAAGTGCTAGGTACGACATGAAATAACTTTTTTGCTAGCATCATACCGTAAGAAGTGCTGTTACACCTTAGTCCTTAAACATTACTTGAGGACGAGCAAAGGGCTAAGTGTGGGGGAGTTTGTTTGTGGTCCTTAAAACACATATTTGACCATCCAATCCCTGCATAAAGGATATTCAAATGGCAACCAGCATGGTGGTATGAGTATTTCCACATATGTTGGTGAAATTATGGACGCAGGTTATTTATAGTTGGAATTGAGGGGAAGCACAATCAACTAAGGGAGGAAACAAACTTCCAAGAAATCATTGGCCAGTGGAGTAAACATGCTCAAAATGACCATTGGCCAGTGGTACAGGGCTTAGGGTGCCCAAAGGATCCACCAAGAGAAAAATCGAGCCAAATGGAGCCGATCCAAGGTCAACCGACCAATTTCTAGCACCATTGATGATGATCTTTTCCCCATAGGTTCAGGATGGATCCCCAAGTCATCCCCACAAGCCATTCGGTGAATGGGCCCAACAGCAGGTCGGGCGACCCACTAGGTCAATCGACCTTCAACTTCTGCCTTTCACACAAGTTTTGATCGAGGATTCCATGACGCGCCTGCCAAGTCGATCAAGAAGGTATACCGGCGAATCCTTCAGTAATCACCTTTGGCCGGCTATAAAACACTACAAAAATGAATCTTTAGTCAACAAGTTTTAGTGACCAAGTAATTTTGTAACTAAAAGTTGACCAATAGTGACCAAAATTTAGTTTTTATTGTAGATATACATTTTTAGTGACCAATGTATATGCTCATTGGTTGATAAATTCATTTAGTTACTAAGGGTTTCTTGGTTGTTATTTAGCTTTAGTGACCAACATGTCCAATTGTTGGTTACTATATACATATAGTGACAAGGTTTTAGTGACCAAAATGCGACCAAGGTTTTAAGTGACAAAATAGTTATAGTGACTAATATTATACATATTGTAACCAAATACCTTGGTGACGAAAAATTATTTTTCTTGTAGTGAAAGGAGGGTACGTCCCCCCACTTCAAGACAAAGCACAAGAAGGACCATTCCAAAGACCATTAGTACTAGTTCTTAGTGTTTAGAAGATCAGGAGAGAGTGAGGGGTATCAAGGAGAAGTGCCGACCTTGTCGGCATCTTCTCCATGCTTGTACCCTGACGAGTATCTCTGAGAATCGTGCGGAGGAGAGGCAGGCCCGTCCATGTCTTTTCTCCAACACTGTACATCAATGATGCTCTCGAGGGATGCTGGGATGAGTGTTAGGCATGTTCTTTAGTCTTTTAATTCAATAATAGTTCCTATTGCTTCGGGTTCATCGCTCTATCTCATAGAGTACCTTAGTCCAGTATTGCTAGCGGGTTCTACATAGGTGTGGTGTCTAGGCAAGGAATTACCTTTGTTTTTTGCATACTCCACGGTCTGTAGAGATAGGCGGCTGGTGGTGACAACCTTATTTTTCCATTGCAATCCTTCACATTCAGGTACGCAGTAGTGCTGGAAGCCGAAGCAACCTGTGGCTACAGGAGGAAATCGGTACCCAAAATAGTGTGCTAAGGAATCGACCTTAACATAGTCAAGACTTAGAGCACCTGTGAATCCCTCTCTACCCCATCATTTAAAACTTGGCATCCCTGGAAGATATTGATCACCTAGATTTGCACACATATTCTTTATGTTCGATAACCTTAAGAATACTCTTGAGGGGAGTGCTATAGTGGTATTCCATACGCTTGCGAATTTATCTATGGTAGTAAGAAATACCATCAGCCAGTTCGTTGTAGAAATTTTGAATCAAGAGCTAGTCGTCGATCCCATGGTGAGGGCAGGCCAAGATGTACTCCTGGAAGCGCTCCCATTCTTATGGATTGACTCGTCAGATGCTTGCTGAACACATGAAATTCTTCCTCGAAGAGCATTGGTATTGTCCATCATAAAGAACTTCATGAGGAATGCATTTGAACACTTGTCCTTGCTGTCCAGATCACTCCAGATGGTGTAGGACTCAGATAAAGGAAACAATCGGACTCTGGTGGCATCTTGGGTGACTCCCCTGATGGTGGAAGTGTGCAGAGCTTCGAGAACTGTTGTAGGTGGGCGTTTGCATCCTCATTAGCCTTCCCACTGAAGAGGCTGGCATCCACCATAGTGATGAGGCTAGTCTTGATCTCGAAGTTGGCATCTTTGGTGTTGACAGTTATTCCTGTAAGCACATTAGCAGTAGAAGGAGATGAGAACTCACGGAGTGTCTTCTGGGCAATCTCTTTGATGTGTTTGTGGTTCTCAATCTTTTGTCAGGTCGTGGTAACTCTCGATTTGGTGGAGATGCAACACAATCGATCCGGCCTCAAAACAACACGATTCGAACCCCGCAACGCAGCACCATTTCTCCTCTGGTGTTATCAACCGTGTACACACAATTGACATCATCAAGAAGACTAATACCAGCCTGTAAATTGAAGAACACAAGCGAGAACAAGGAAGAACAAAACTCAATTGTGAAATCTAAATTAAACTCACGAAGCTGGAATCCAACAAATTGTTGAACGACGAAACTTTTTGTAACAGATGAAAACTAATCAAAACCTAAGGCTAATGATGGCGGCTACTGATTATATAGAGTTTAGGGTATCCGTAGAGGCAAACTATAATACTAATGGGCCTAGAAAAGATACACGGCCCAAAGGCCAAAAGATAACGTTGCAGCACCAGGGAAGTTTCTGGATGTCATCTTGTTTTAATGATTCCTGTTCACTTTGGTCGAATTTGGAGATGAGATCAGTGCCATTGGAAAGTTTATCTTCTTATATTTCCATCCATATCTACAACGTCCAAAACGATACCGTATGCAACCTTGGTGTCCATTTTAGTGCGGAATGCTCCTGGAACCCGGGGGACTGGACTCCGAGTTGGATTGAAGCTCCTCTAGAGTTCAACGTGCCTTGCTGGTCTTGAGCATCTTCATTCCTTCTTTATGCTTCTCTTACCCCTCTCCAATGTTTTTAATCATGATAAAGTCATTAGATAGCAATTTATTCTCAAAGGAAGGAAGACATGTGTTTAGGAACAAACTGACCTCTAAATTTAAATGTGCATGAGCTCTTGTGGTTGTACCAGGAGCACTGTGTGTATCCAATGAAGGGATGTCCATGTCATCCTCTCCCTCTTGAATTGGAGTCGTCCTCAACTCAAGCTCATCTTCTTCTTCAAGGTAGGGCTCTAAATCTGCAATATTGAATGCAGGACTAATCTCGAACTCGTGAGGCAACTCAAGTTTATATGCATTATCATTAATCTTCTCAAGTATCTTAAAAGGACCAGTAGCTCTAGGCATCAATTTAGATTTTCTTAACTCTGGAAACCTATCATATATCAAATGTAACCAAACCAAATCACCTAGTACAAATTTAACTTCATGACTACCTTTACTACCGGCAAGTTTATACTTCTCATTCATCTTTTCACTGTTTTGTTTAGTTGTTTCATGCATCTTGAGAATAAATTTAGCATCAATCAGAGCATGAGGGTTAAAACCATACACTACCTCAAATGGACTTACCGTAGCGGTGGAGTGTTCCCCCCGGTTGTATGCGAACTCCATATGAGGCAAACATTCTTCCCACATCTTCAAGTTTTTATTTAAAATGGCACGTATCACTGTATACAATGTACGGTTTACTACCTTGGTTTGTCCATTGGTTTGTGGGTGACCTGTAGTTGAAAACAGCAACTTGGTACCCAACTTGTTCCATAAGGTGCGCCAATAGTGACTGAAGAATTTCGCATCACTATCTGAAACAATAGTAGATGACATACCATGCAAACGAACAATTTCTCTAAGGAATAGATCCGCAATAATTGTAGCATCATCAGTCTTATGACATGGTGTTAAGTGCACTAACTTAGAAAATTGATTACTACCACAAAACCACTATCTCTCCCCCTATTCGTCCTAGGTAATCTCAAAACGAAATCCATATAGATATCAGCCCAAAAAATAGAAGGGACAGGAAGAGACATGTACAAACCATGGGGCTTAGTCGTGACTTAGCTTTTTGACATGTAGTGCAGCGAGCAGAAGCGTTCAACATCGCGTCTCATCTTTGGAAAAAAAGAAATATGTGGCTAAAACATCTTCCGTCTTCTTCAATCCAAAGTGTCCCATCAATCCTCCTCCGTGCGCCTCCGGTAACAACAAAAGGTGAACAAATCCAACTGGAACACACAGATGGTTGGTTCTAAAAAGAAAGCCATCATTAAGCACAAATTTGTTCAAGTTTTTCCTTCATGACAATGTAGCAAAACAACCTTAAAATAGCATCTAACACATATTGTTGCTTAATTGTTTCTAGTCCAAAAATCTGATAATTAAGTTGGGACAACATAGCATATCGTCTAGACAAAGCATCGGCAATAACATTATCCTTCCCATTCTTATGTTTGATGATGTATGGAGAGAATTCAATAAATTCAATCATCTTAGCATGTCCACGGTTCAAGTTATTTTGGCTACGAATATGCTCAAGTGACTCATGATCGGAATGAATGACAAATTCTTTAGGCCACAAATAATTGTTGCCATGTTTCTAAGCATCGTACAAGAGCATACAATTCCTTATCATACGTGGAGTAATTAAGAATAGGGCCATTCAATTTTTCACTAAAATATGCAATGGATTTTCCTTCTTGCATCAACACACCACCAATGTCAATTCCACTAGCATCACATTCAAGTTCGAAAGTCTTACCAAAATCCAGAAGTTAGAGCAGTGGTGCATGTGTAAGCTTGTCCTTCAAAGTGGCAAAGGACTCCTCTTGCGTGTGGCCCCAATGGAACGCAATGCCCTTCTTTGTCAACTCATTCATTGAAACGGAGATGGTGCTGAAATCTTAGACAAAGCGGTGATAAAATCCAGCAAGTCAAATAAAACTCCGCACTTGTGAAACTGTTGTGGGTGTGGGCCAACTCTTAATCGCATTTTTCTTGGCTTCATCAACTTCAATTCTCTGTGGAGTACTCGATCCGTGCAAAAAGAACACTTTTAAAGGTTACCAAACAAACACACATCTCTCTATGAATCAAAAACAGCATGCAAGTGAGATAAATGTTGATTCATGGACTTGTTGTAAATCAAGATATCATCAAAGTAAACAAAAACAAATTTTCCAATGAAAGAACATAAGACCTCGTTCATCAAATGCATGAAAGTACTAGGTGCATTAGTCAATCCAAAAGGCATTACTAACCACTCATACAATCCAAACTTAGTCTTTAAAATAGTTTTCCATTCATCATCTAATTTTATTCTTATTTGCTGGTATCCACTAAGCAAGTCAATTTTAGAGAATACTATAAAGCCACATAATTCATCAAGCATGTCATAGAAGATGCTCACCTACTTTGGGTGGCTCTAAAACAAGCCTATGGCAAAAATGATAATGTTGAGGCTCAACCATCAATGGATGAAATGTCAATGCTTTAACATCAGAAAGCCCCTATGAAGAAATGGAAGTGGAACACATAAAAGATCAAGAAGCTGTGGATGTTCCGGCCAATCTAGAAAAATTGGAAGTTCCAGTTTGTGAGATCGGAAGTTTCAGTTTTGGCAGAATCAATAAGTTTTCAATTGATTTGCGTTTGACGATTGTTGTCGTTTCAGGCCAAGTGAAGAGTCCACATCACCAAGGAGTGTATCTTCAAATGATGAAGACTCTTGTTGTCTCATGACATTGAGTAATTCTAACCCTATTGTCACTACTGCTAATTTGAGGAAGAAGTCAAATGTATTCTTGGTTGAAAATTTTGATGATGAATATACTTGTGCTACTACCTTTAGTTCTTGTGTAGCACAACTAGAGAAAGCAAATCAAGAATTCAAGGCTCGACTAGAAGAGCTTAGCAAGAAGCATGCGATTTTGCAAAATGATCATAATGAGCTTTTGTGCTCTTATGAGAATGTTGTGGAATCACATATTACTTTGAATGTTGCTCATGAGGTTGCATTAACTTCGGTAACATCCTATCAACCTATAGCACATAAATGTGCTTGCTCTCAAAAATCAATTGATTTATTTTGAGCTAGCATTTATTGCTCTCAAGCAAAACCATCTTGTGATGAGCAAATTATTGTAGAGACTTGTGATGACTTCATGGCAACTGAAAATGATGCTCTCAAGAGAGAAATCGAGAAGCTCAAAATGGAGATTGGTTCCTTGAAGACAAGACGACCTCGTGCAACAATTCTCAAGATAACCGTGACAACATGGTGAAGAAGCTTGAGAAGGGATCCACCATTGCATGTGTCAAAACTCAAAGCAAGGACCAATATAAGTGTTACACCAAGAGCAACCAACAAGTACACAAGATAAATACTCATATCAAGTGCTCAAGTTGCTCTCAAGATGGACACATGGCATCAAAGTGTCCTATGAAGAAAAATGACCAAGCAAGCAACTCTCCCTAGAAGACAAAGAAGATTATCTCAGAGGAGATGCTTTGGATGCAAAGAAAAAGGACACATGATTGCCTCAAGTCCTAAAGAAACCAGATTTGATGTGTACGTGGTTCTCGATCTTCCATCAGGTCGTGATAACTCTCAATTTGGTGGAGACGCAACACACAATCGATAAGGCCTCAAATCAACACAATTCGAACCTCACAATCGCAGCACCACTTTTCTTGTTATCAACCGTGCAACACACGATTGACCTTGCCAAGATGGCTAATCCCAGCCTGCGAATCAAAGAACACAAGCAAGAACAAGAATGCAACTCAATTGCGAAATCTAAATTAAACTCACAAAGTTGGAATCCAATAAATCATCAAATGGCAAAACTGTTTGATAACAAATTAAACTAAGCAAACAACCTAGGCTAATGATGGCAACTACTGATTATATAGAGTTTAGGTTGTCCTTAGGGGCAAGCCCTAATACTAATGGGCCTAGAAAAGATACACGACCCAAAGGCCAAAAGATAGTGTCGCAACAAAAAAATAGTTTTTGAACGTCATCTTGGTTTAACTATTCCTGTTGACTTCGGTTGAATTTGGAGATGACACTGGTGCCATTGGAAAGGTTATCTTCTTAGCTTTCTATCCATATCTTGAACGTCTAAAATGGATCCCCTATGCGACTTGGGCATCCGTTTTAGTGCAAATTGCTCCAAGAACGCGGGGGCAAATTGACTCCAAGTTGGACTGAATCTCCTTTGGGGTTGAACGTGTCTTGAGGGTCTTGAGCAGCTCCAAGTCCTTCTTCATGCTTCCCTTGACGTTCTCCAATGTTTTTAATAATGACAAAGTCATTAGGTAGCAATCTATTCTCAAAGGAAGACATATGTTTAGGAATGAGCTTACATCTAAATTTAGTTGTCGTGCATGAGCTCTTCTGATTGGGCCATCTATAGTAGGTGGAGGAGCGTTGTGTGTATCCGATGAAGAGATGTCCTCACCTCTTGAATCGGAGTCATCCTCGACTCAAGCTTATCTTCTGCTCCAATGTATGGCTTCAAATCTGTAAAGTTGAATATTGGACTAACCCCAAATTCGGGAGGCAAGTCATGTTTATATGCATTATCATTAATCTTGTCAAGGATCTTAAACGGACTAGCAACTCTAGGCATCAATTTAGATTTTCTTAGCTCTGAAAACCTATCTTTTTTCAAGTGCAACCAAACCAAATCACCCGGTTCAAATTTAACTCCATATCTACCTTTACCACTGGCAATTTTATACTTCTCACTCATCGTTGCAATATTTTGTTTAGTTGTTTCATGGATCTTGAGAATAAATTCAGCACATTCCTCAATATGAACTATTTTAGCCGGCAATAACAAAAGATCAATTGGACCATGAGAGTTAAAACCATATACTATCTCAAATGGACTTACCTTAGTGGTGAAATGCTCCGCCCGGTTGTTTGCAAACTCCACATAAGACGAACATTCTTCCGACATTTTTAAGTTTTTCTTTAAAATGGCACATAACATTGTAGACAATGTACGGTTCACTACCTCGATTTGTCCATCCGTTTGTGGGTGACATGTAGTCGAAAACAGCAACTTCGTACCAAACTTATTCCATAAAGTGCGCCAAAAGTGACTCAAGAATTTGCATCACGATATGAAATAATAGCAGAAGGCATACCATGCAAACAAACTTCTCTAAAGAATAGATTTGCAATATGCGTAGCATCATCGGTTTTATGACATGGTATAAAGTGTGTCATCTTAGAAAAGCGATCTACTACCACAAAAATAATATGTTTCCACCTCTTAGCCCTAGGTAATCCCAAAACAAAATCCATACAGATATCGACCTAAGGAATAGAAGAGACGTGAAGAGGCATGCACAAACCATGTGGGTTTAGTCATGACTTAGCTTTTTGGCATGTACTGCAGTGAGCGACGAAGCGCTCAACATCACGTCTAATCTTTGGCCAAAAGAAATGTGTGGCCAAAATATCCTTCGTCTTCTTCGCTCCAAAATGTCCCATCAATCCTCCTCCATATGCCTCCTGTAACAACAAAAGACGAATAGATCCAACTGGAATGCAAAAACGGTTGGTTCTAAAAGGAAGCCATCATTAAGCACAAATTTATTGCAAGTTTTACCTTCACGACAATTCCTAAGTGGCTGATGATTAGCATCTAACACATATTGCGGCTTAATTTTTTCTAGTCCAAAAATCTGGCAATCACATTATCCTTCACTTTCTTATCTTTGATGATGTAAGGAAATAATTCAATAAATTCAATCCATTTAGCTTGTCTGCGGTTCAAGTTATATTGGCTACGAATATTCTTAAGTGACTCATGATCAGAATGAATGACAAATTCTTTAGGCCAAAAATACTGTTGCCACATTTCTAAGCATCGTACAAGAGCATACAATTTCTTATCATACTCACTAAAATAGGCAATGGGTTTTCCTTCTTACGTAACACACCACCGGTGCCAATTTAATTAGAATCACATTCAAGTTCAAAAGTCTTGCCAAAATCTGGAAGTTGGAGCACCGGTGCATGTGTAATCTTATCCTTCAAAGTGGCAAAGGACTCCTCTTGTGTGTGGCCCCAATAAAATGCAACGCCCTTCTTTGTCAACTCATTCATTGGAGCAGCAACGATGCTGAAATCTTGGACAAAGCAGCGATAAAATCCAGCAAGCTCTTGAAAACTCCACACTTATAAAACCGTTATGGGCATGAGCTAACTCTTGAAATCCAAAAAGCATCACTAACCACTCATACAATCCGAACATAGTCTTAAAAGTAGTTTTCCATTCATCATCCAAATTCATTCTTATTTGGTGGTATCCACTACGCAAGTCAATTTTAGAGAACCCTATAGAAACCATATAATTCATCCAGCATGTCGTCTAACCTAGGAGTAGGATGACGATATCGAATGGTGATATTGTTAATGGCTCAACAATCAACACACATTCACCAAGAATCATCTTTCTTTGGAACCAAAAGAACAGCAACGACACAAGGACTAAGGCTCTCACGTACATACCCGTGGTCCAAATGGTCTTGGATTTGTCGTTGAATTTTTTTAGTCTCCTGGGGTTTGGATCTGTAGGCAGCGCGGTATGGCAAGCTCGCTCCAGGAATCAAATCAATCTGGTGCTCAATCCCTCAAATGGGTGGTAGTTCTGGAGGTATCTCAAGTGGAAAAACATCATCTTCTACAAAAGGTTAGCATCAGGAGCAGGTAAAAAAGAAGCAATATCCTCAAGTGAAAACAAAGCATCCTTGCGTACCAATGCATAACATGAAGTATTTTCATTATACATTTCAGCAAGATTAGATTTTGTTGCAAGCATTACAAGACTTTTCAATTTTATTGCTTGCTGATTTTCAGGTGTAGGAGAATGTTCTTTCTTCTGATTAGCAAGTCTATTCCTATTAGCTTGTACAATTTTAGTTTAGGGCATCCTTAGGGGCAAACACTAATACTAATAGGTCTAGAAAAGATACACGGCCTAAAGGCGAAAAGATAGTGTCACGGCACCAGTCAGTTTCTGGACGTCATCTTCTTTTAATGATTTCCACTGACTCCGGTCAAATTTGGAGATGAGACCAGTGCATCAAAGTGTCCTATGAAGAAAAATGACCAAGCAAGCAACTCTCTCTAGAAGACAAAGAAGATTATCTTAGAGGAGATGCTTTGGATGCAAAGAAAAAGGACACATTTGCCTCAATTCCTAAAGAAACCAGATTTGACGTGTACGCAGTTCCTGATCTTCCATCAGGCCGTGGTAACTCTCGATTTAGTGGCAACACACAATTTATCAGACCTCAAATCAACAAGATTTGAACCCCGCAATCGCAGCACCACTTCACCTCCGGTTATCAACCGTGCACATATGATTGACCTCACCAAGAAGGCTAATCATAGCCTGCGAATCGAAGAACATAAGCAAGAACAAGGAAGAACGCAACTCAATTATGAAATTTAAATTAAATCACGAAGTTGGAAAACCAACAAGCTGTCAAACAGTGAAACTGTTTGATAACAGAAGAAAACTAATCAAAAACCTAACTCTAAGGACGGCGGCTACTGATTGTATAGAGTTTAGGATGACCTTACGGGCAAACCCTAATACTAATGGACCTTAGAAAGATACACGGCCCAAAGGCCAAAAGATAGTGTCGCAACACAAGGGCAGATTCTGGACGTCATTTTGTTTTAACGATTCTCGATGACTCCGATCGAATTTGGAGATGATACTGATGCCGTTGGAAAGGTTATCTTCTTAGCTTTTATATTCATATATACACTGTCAAGAATGGATCCCGTATGTGACTTGGGTGTCCATTTTAGTCCGTACTGCTCTTGGAACTCAAGGGCAACTCGACTCCGAGTTGGACTGAACCACTTCCGGGGTCTAACGTGCCTTGCTGGTCTTGAGCATCTCTAAGTCCTTTTTTATGCTTCCCTTGACCTTCTCCAACGTTTCTAATGATGATAAAATCATTAGGAAGTAATCTATTCTCAAAGGACGAAACATGTGTTTAGGAATAAGCTCACCTCTAAATTCAGTTGTTGTGCATGAACTCTTGTGATTGTGCCATCTATAGTAGGTAGAGGAGCGTTGTGTGTATCTAATGAATGTATGTTCTCATCAAGATTGGAGGAAATCTACAAAAACTGGAAGTTCCAGTTTCAGTAGAAAAACAGCAGCCTCCAACAAAATTGAATAACGGTTTCTCCAATGCCTTCAAGAGGTATATGGACATCATGGAAAAGAAGAAGAAAGAAACATCATCTACAAGAAAAGACAAGCATAGGGTTTGCTACACTTGTAGAAACAAAAGACACATCGGTAAGGATTGTCCTATGGCCCTTCCTTCAAAGTCTAAATTGGCTGATGTTAATAATTTGTCATATATCAGGGCCAACAATGATACTTGTTGTAAGGATCAAGGACACCGAGAAGGGGGGTTGAAGCGGTGGACTTATAGGACTAAATTCGCTACAAACTTAAACAATGAGACTTAATCAAATGAAAGCAACCCTATGCAACTCTAGTAGGACAAGACGCCCTAACAATGCTAGTGGAAAGTAAAGACAACAAGCAAGCACTAGCACGATAGCCACAAAGAGTAATTGCAAATCACCCTAGCAACTCTACTCAATACGAAGTGCGGAAAGTAAAGAGAGAGTAAGAGAATGCTCAACTATTTTTCCTGAGGTCCTGGAAGGTAGGCGCCCTCCCCTAATCCTCATTGAACCACTCCCGTCGAAGTCTTGGTTCCTCCCGTCATTCCCGAAATGATGCTCACAACGGTACGCTTCACTCCCGGAGTGCAGACACCGGTGGCCCGGCTGTCGCACACATCCCAAGCGCTAGAGCGAGCCTTCAAGGCTCGGACGCTCATTCTTGGTGTCCCTTTCAAGCGGGGGACCCGAAACCGCGTACAAACTTGGCATCGTCTGCCACAATCTCCTCGAAAGCTCGAACACTGACTCCTAGCCGGTCTAGATTGCCAAGACCAAGAGTAATAGGCAAAGCTCACTCCTCTCAAACACCACAAGCTCTAGAAGTGCATGAATGCTCACTATCACTCTCCTATTAGCACCAAAGATCTCTAATCTTGTCTTGTGCTCTTTTGGTGGTGTCCCTTGGCCTCTCACAAGTTTCCTCTAGTAATTTAGACCTTAGGCATGCGGCAAGATGTCCCCTCCACTGTTTAAATAGCTCCCAAGCTCAGAAACAACCGTTGAAACATGATGTCATAAAGCTGTCTGCTTTATCCAATCACTGGACTTTCTGGTGACTGTTCCCACTGGGCTGTCCGGTGGCTTATCTTCTCGCAGACCAGGCAAACACCCTCTCTAGAATTCATTTCTTGTGACACCGGATTGTTTGGTGCATACCTTTACTGGACTGTCCAAAGACCTTCTCTTTTAGACTTCTACATATACCTCTTCTGGAGTTCAGCTTTTGGCTTGCTGGACTGTCCGGTCACTACATCATCAGACTGTCAGGTCACTGCACCATTAGACTATCCGTTGACTGCTCCACCTCGACTAGAGAGAGCACCACTCTCTGGACTGGCTCCTCCAGGGCTCACCAGACTATCTGACGACTGCATCTTTATCTGAACTTGAGCTTTGGTCTTTGACTTCGCTTACTCTGCATCTCTAGTGCTTTTTGAGGTATCTAAGGAGCATTCACACTCTCTAACTCTTGTATGACAGAAGACGAATAACTTGACCCCCCTTAATAGTACCGACGTTAGTATGGATTCTATAGCTAGTCCTTAGCCTTGGTCCTTCAACGCCCGGAAACTTCTCTTCTTGGGATCGACCTTTCTCATCCATCGAGGAAACCCACCATGCTGTAGAGATTAGAGGGATGGAACCTACAATCACAATTGTTACCTATGGTGTTCATTCAATCACGAAAATCAATTCATACCTGTTATGAGGTCACGGAGCTTATAGTCTCCTTCATTTTGGTGATTGATGACAACCATAGTACTCTCAACGAAATTTCAAACTAGATAATATAAGATAAGGAAAGAAACACATCTCAAAGAAATACTTACCTCTTACTTTGATGCCTCCCCCTATAAATTTGCATGAGTTCTCTCCCTTTGCCATCCTTTGGAAACGATCTCTCTCTTGTTGTGACGACTCTCTCTCCCCCTTTGTCATCTAATAATACAAAATAATGGCATCGAGGAAGCAAATAGAGAAGAGAGATGGTGGAAAGATGAAGGTTAGTGCATGATAGATATAAAAGGAAGCGCAACGCATTAGAGAACCTGCAAGACAATCACAAAACAGGGAGCCATACACAAAAGATCACAGGGTTTAGTCCAGAAACCAAGTGAATCTCAATGAGCTAAAAGATCAAATAGAACACAAGCTCATTAAAATGTCACATAGGAGCCAAGAAATCTGCCAGGCAAAAGATCCAGAATCCTATCTACCCATCCACGACCTTTACCTAGACAGCTAGCCTCTCAAGCGATACAACCACATGGCACACTCTCGACTCCCTAGTCCTAAGAAGAGTCTAATCCTCCGAAGACGCGGCTGGAGGATCGGGTGCAGTGACTGTAGGTGGCTGCTCCTTTGCTACTGGCTCTGCTGCTACTGCTGACTCATCTCTCGGCTGCTCAGGATCATCGAAAGCGTTGAAGCCGAAGGACAAAGTCGGGGAAGGCTCCTTGCCATCAACTGAAGCAGGTTGATCTGCACTGGCAAGGGCCTGAACCAGGATGGCTGCATCAGACATGCTGGGCTGCTCAGCTGTGGTGGCTGGTAAGCAATACTCATCCTCTCGTCACTCCACTCCATCCCTCTAAAAGGTCTATACGGTGGCAGGAAATCTGGATGGGCCAGTGCGTTGATCCGTATCTCCAAAGAAATAAACTCCATAGCAGCTATGACATCAGATCTCTCAAACCAGTGCGGCTCGCCACTGTAGATAAACCAAAGCTGTGAGTGGTCTGGGGAGATCCACAGGGAGGCAAAGAACTGAAGAACCACCTGCTCACTATATCTCAAGGGTTGGGTCACCGTCTCTGTCAGACCAGGCAAATATGCAATGTGCTCCTCCATGTCTGTCCCAGCTCCCCAGCTCAATGCCTCAAAAGAACAGCAGCGGTGAGTAGCAAACACTAAGCTCTTGCCCTTCGTGGCAAGCTGTCTCCTGAGAGTATCATAAATCCTCCGTTGAAGTACTATCCAAAGCTGCCAAAGCAGGATCCCACTCGGGGTCACCAGTCCTTTGCTTCTTGTTCTTCTCAGGCTCTACGGCCTTGCCCTTCCCCTTCTCCTCTGCAGAAGCTCTCTGTTGGCTCACATTGTCAAGTGGTCACAAGAGATACTGACACTGAGAATCATTGACTAGCTGACCTCACAAAATAGGATTAAAAGCTTGGCTCTTAACTCGTCCAAGAATGATCTGGACTGCCGCTGAGAACTCTGTCACTATCGCTGTCCGCTGTCCTGAAACACTGCTACAATTAGTCACACATAGGAATAGATATAGGTTGTCAGCAACAAAAGTGAGTGACACATATAGATATCCTAGTGGTGGAACAAGGACATATCACCGATCAAATAAAACAAATAAGATCAATGTGATATCGACAGACTAATGCCACAATTCAAATAATAACAATGAATCCAAATTGTGACACCGGCGACAGGAGAACTTAATGCCATACCAAAATATGCAAGAGATGACTTCAATATGTCACTAAGTAGGGGAATTGTCAATTAATCTCATCAATTGGCAATAAAAGATGGAACTTTTACCAATTATACCAATTTTTTGCAATTAATCAACTCCAGGGCATGCGGGCATTTCCGATGAATAGGAATGATAGAAAAGATACCCCCAAAAGAGAAGTGCCGAAATCTATCAAAGAACTTCCTCGATTCTCGTCTGATCGACCACGAGGCAAAAACCATATTGAGGGTTTAAGCAAATTTTGGAACGAATCGCGAATCGGAGCAAGCAACACAAGCAAGGATGTGGATTAAGAGTAGTAGCACACAAAGTAGACAATGGGGACTGGTGGTGACAGCGCTGGAGCTGTGGCTAGGGCACGGGCGGCGGCATGCTAGGGCAGTGCGGACAGCGCGTGCAAGGCTGGGTGGCACGCCTGCTATGGTGCGGTGGCGCAAGAGCAGAGCAGGCGAGGGCAGCACAATGGCCGGAGAGAGCGAGCTCACGGTGGCAATTGGCGACGGTCGGCGAAGACAACAAGGCACACGCACAATTGGAATGTGAAACTGGAGGACACACGGGCGGTTTGGGCATAATCAAATCAAAGGCCGAGATTAGAAACAAATGAAATGGATGGCCGAGATTCGCCGACAAAACCAGTCATCGGCCTGTTCGGTCTTAAAGATTGTCCGGTGACATAGAGAGTCCAAACTGTCCGGTGTCTGCCGAGTTCCATTTCCAGAGAAGCACCCGCTTTCTCTTTCAGTCACCGAACTGTCCGGTGATATCGCCGAAATGTTCAGTGTCTGTCCAAGTCCGCAAAGTGACTGATCCTAATGATATAGTCACCGGAATGTCTGATGAAGGCACCGGAATATTCGGTGACCTCTTGCAGAACAAAGGATTTTCTTTCTAGAATTTAAGTGTCCTCATGGAAGAACCAAATAAACACCACACTTGTCTAGAAAAAGAACACTGAAACACTCCTTTGAAAATAGATAATGCTCGAAGGGTTTATAGTTTTTGCAAATCGCAATAAGATCGAGCAATAGAAACCAAGCGAGAAGGTGCCAAAAAGGGAATGTATGAACCCATGTTCGCGGTCCGCATAAATGGATTTTAGAGACGGTTAAGCATAGGGTTCAATGGCATGAAGCGCACAATTGCTTTAGCTATCCCTTTTAAGTGTGTGAATCCATATGACCAAAGTAGTCACTTTCTTCGGGGATAACGCCTCCTCTGTGGTTCCTATAGGCATTGCACGCTCAACAAGCTAGCTAAATACAAGAAATTTAAAGCATGCCATGTAGATGCGAGAAATTTTAAGGACATTGCATAAAGAAACCTATTCAACGTTATGTTTGGCCCTTCTTAAGCTTGTTCACCATAAGCCCATCGCTTTGCCTTGAGATAGCCAAACCACCTTCTCAAGCTCTTCCTCCATGCTTATGAATATCTCAAGATGGTTAGGCGTTGACTAATTTTTTTGTTCTTTTCTTTTATCCTTTTACACATGATGCATGACAGTACAAACATCTAGTCCACGAAGAAGTCCTATCTACCATGCAAGACAAGAAAAGAAACCTACTCTACTATGTAAAAAGAAAACCTCCTTGAAGAGTAGATTGGTGTTGAAGCTCGATCACATGCGGTGGACACATAGAATCATCAATTTGCTTAAAGGTCCATCACCTCGGTCCCTTCATTTCTTCTTGGGAACGCAAGAGAGTTTTAGTTTTTGCTCTCAATCCACGATCACCTTGGAGACCCAAATCTTCTTGATTGTCCGCTTGTCATTTGGTGGTCCGAGCGACTTGGCCTTCACCTTTCCATCCTTATTATTAAAGAGCTTGTAGTGCACGTCTTCATGAAAAAGGTTAGCGTTAGGCATAATCTTAGACTCGCTCACCTTGGGACAATCCTTGAAGCGGTATCCATCATGGCAACACTTCTCACAATAATGTCATCCACCATGAGCGGGACTATCAAAGTAGGACCTCACCTTCGTTGCCTATGATGTTGATAGAAGAAGGATATGATCTTAGGCCCTTGTGGTTGTGGTTGTTGACCAGGTTCTGGCTTAGGATTTCCTTTTGAATTTTTTTCCTCTAGCAAGCCGCTTGAAAGCATCCATCGTGGCCTCTGTTTCCTCCTCGAGCTTCGTGTATTCCTTCAAAATAGATGGCTCAAGAGAAGTACTTTCCTTGGAGAGGGTTAGATTACAAGAAGTAGAAACTTCATTTAAATGCTTAGGAGAGTTTAAGAGAGACTCATGATCAAAAGCCTCATGGTTGAGTACCAATGCCTTATGTTCTCACTTAGTTCTACATGCTTCTCCTTGAGAGACCCAAAAGACTCACGTAGAACACCATGAGAGTGTTTTAGGGCATTGAGCTCACCCTCAAGCTCCCGAACTCCAAATACCGCTACTTCATGCTCCTTGATCACCACCTCAATCTTTTTAGTCTTCTTGATGATGGTCTTATTGGCCTTCTCAAGAAAGAGGACTAGATCATTTTAGCTAGGTCCATCATGCTCATCTTCATAGTCCTCCTCTTCATCAAGATCATCATCTTTATCCACATAGCCCTCACAACTTCAGGCCATCAAGCAAAGAGGTGGTGGTAGCTCATTGGTGGAGCTCGTCATAGCAATACCCGCGAGTCTTCTTCACCAGAAGAGGAAAAGTCCGAATCATCATCATCGGTAAGCCATTCACCAACAATGTAAGCTTTATGTGGGGACTTCTTTTTCTCCTTGCTTTTGCTCTTCTCCTTGATGAAGAACTTCTTCTTGAACTTCCTCTTGAGCTTGTGTTCTTCGCCTTCACTCTCACTAGATGCTTCCTTCTTGAGCTTGGAATACTCCTTTGCAAAATGGCGTTTCTTGCAACAATTGAAGCACCCGGAGTTTCGCATTGAGGATGAAGGTCTTCCCTTACGAAATAACTTCTTCATCAAGAGCGCAAGGTCCTCAGTATCGCTCTCTTCATCCTCATCCTCCTCCACCTTCATCTTCTTCTTGTTCTTGCCAATAGGACATTCTTCAACTTGAAGGGCAAGATTCTTGCGCAATTGAGTGTCAGTGGAGGTGCTCAACATATATCGCTCATAGGCCATGAGCTTGCCAAGCATGACGTCCACGGTGAGAGTAGCCAATTTGGCTTGAAAAAAGCATGTTACGACGGCATTGTAGCTTGGCGGCAACAACCTTAGGAGCTTCCTCATGATCTCAACATTTTCAATTTTGATCTTGAGGCTCAAGGTGTTGATCTCTTCTACCACTACATGCAAACGAGAATAAACATTATTATCTTTTTCATGTGGTAACAGTGATAGAATGAACATGGTAGCGCTCTATTTTAGCTTCGGTGGAGCCCTCATGAATATTCTGCAATTGAGACCATATTTCATGAGTGGTGCAAGAAGCATTAATTCTAGAGAACACATTCTTAGAAATGCACCCAAAGATAGCATTCTTAGCCTTTGCATTAAACTTGATAAAGATAGGATCAAGTCTCTGATTCTTATTTGTAGCTTTTTGGGTCACTTGCCACGCTTTCTAATCGATCGACTCAAGGTAGGCTTGCATGTGAGCATTCCAATATAAGTAATCATCCCCATCAAACACGAACGAACTCTCCATCCCATTTGGCATCTTTACTCAAGGCGGTGAAGCCCAAAAAGTGAGCACTTAGCTCTGATACCACTTGTAAAGATCAAAGACAGCGAGAAGGGGGTTGAATCGGTGGATTTATAGAACTAAATTCTCTACAAACTTAAACTATGAGACTTAATTAGACGAAAGCAACCCTATGCAATTCTAGCAGGCCAAGACCCCTAATAATGCTAGTGGAAAGTAAAGACAACAAGCAAGCTACCAAGAGTAATCGCAAAACACCCTAGCAACTCTACTGAATATGAACTGTGGAAACTAAAGAGAGAGTATGAGAATGCTCAACTATTTTTCACAAGGTCTCGGAAGGTAGGCGTCTTCCCCTAATTCTCGTTGAACCACTCCCATAGGAGTCTTGGCTCCTCCCGTCATTTTCGGAACGATGCTCACAAGGTTACGCTTCACTCCTAGAGTGAAGACACCGGCGGCCTGGCTGTCGCACACACTACTAAAGCGTTAGAGCAAGCCTCCAAGGTTTGGGTGCTCACTCTTACTATCCCTTTTGAATGGGGGACCCAAAACCATGTACAAACTTGGCATCATCTTCCACAATCTCCTCGAAAGCTCGTAGATCGACTTCTAGCCGGTCTAGGCTGCTAAGACCAAGAGTAATAGGCAAAGATCACTCCTCTCAAGCCCCACAAGCTCTAGAAGTGTATGAATGCTTCCTATCACTCTCCTACTAGCACAGAGAACTCCAATCTTGTCTTGTGCTCTCTTAGTGGTGTCCCTTGGCCTCTAACAAGTTTCCTCTAGCAATTCAGACCTTAGGCACACGGCAAAATGTCCCCTCTCCATGGTTTAAATAGGCTCCAAGCTCCAAAACAACCATTGGAACGTGATGTCATAAAACTGTCTGCTTTATTCAATCATCAGACTGTCTGATCACTGTTCCCATCGGACTGTCCGCTGACTTGTTTTCTCGTAGCCCAGAGAAACACCCTCTCTAAAATCCATTCCTTGTGACACCGGACTGTCCGGTGCATACCTTCATCGGACTGTCCGGTGACCTTTCCTATTGGACTTTTAGGGACACCTCTTCTGGACTTCTACTTCTGGCTCACCAGACTATCTGGTCACTACACCAACAGACTGTCAGGTGACTACTCCATCTTGACTCCAGAGAGCACCTCTCTCTGAACTGACTCCTCCAAGGCTCACCAGACTGTCCAATGACTGCATCTTCAGCTGGACATGAGCTTCGGTCTTCGACTTCTCTTCCTCTGCCATCTCCAGTGCTTTCTGAGGTATCTAAGGAGCAGTCACACCCTCTTTCACACTTATGACAGAAAACGAATGACTTGACCCCTTTAATAGTACCGATGTTCCTATGGACACTCTAGCTAGTCGTTAGCCTTGGTCCTTGAACGCCTAAAAACTCCTCTTCCTCTTCTTAGGATCGTCCTTTGTCATCTATCGAGAAAACCCACCATGTTGTAGAGATTAGCAGGGTGGAACCTACAATCACAATCGTTACCTATGGTGTTCATTCAATTACCAAAATCAATTCATACCTTTTAGGAGGTCAGAAAGCTTACACTTGTGCTGTCAAGGTGATTAGTTCACCCATTGCTAGCACACGGTTAATTTATAACCTTTTGTAACTAACCGTTAAGAACTCAACAAGATTTGGGTACCAAAATATGCTTGATATTTTCTTCACAGGTGTTCCTATGAACTCAACAATATGCTTGATATGACCCACTTGGTTGGTTCAATTCACTTGCGTATATTAAACCAAGCTTGAAGTCTTATGCAATATCAACTACATCTATTGCATTCCAGTAACAAGTATCACTACAAGGCCTTCTTGTATCTCTCTCATTCAAGTTTATCATTATAAGTGACAAGAGAGATACAAATTTATGGTTTATATTGTTACAAGCCTTACATATAAGTGAAAGTTAATTTTTCTGGAGAATCTCTTTTTGTAAAATATTTTCATGCACATAAGCTGTTTACATGAATTATTAAGAAGGCATGAAGAAGCAAAAGAAAATTTTCTCAAAAGACTCTTGATGAATTCAGAGTCTGAGAAAACCGAAAGTTCTGGTTTCTTTAGGAAGTTCAGAAGATAGGAATCAAAAGGAGAAAAGATCATTCAAGTGTCTTTGAGTGATACATAGGCATAAAATGATCTCTTATGGTTGGATATTCGTCTCTAGAATCACAATTCCAACAAGGAGAAAGAAATATGAACATTTCTATGTGATTGTGAGTTTTCTCTTGGCATGCTTTCGATAGTAAATATATTTAATTGCCTTGACTGATATATAGAATAAATTCCTCCATAATCTTATTTAGTATTGT
>BCLG01000065.1:274300-333765 GCA_001602295.1 Zoysia matrella
GAAGGGGAGAGATAGTGTTTTTGTTGTGGTGGATAGATTTTCTAAGATGGCTCACTTCATACCATGCCACAAGACAGATGATGCTATACATGTTGCTGATTTGTTCTTTCGTGATATTGTTCGCTTGCATGGTATACCAAACACCATTGTTTCTGATCGTGATGCAAAGTTTTTTAGCCATTTTTGGAGGACCCTGTGGACTAAGTTGGGAACTAAGCTTTTATTTTCCACGACATGTCATCCACAAACAAATGGGTAAACTGAGGTTGTCAATAGAACTTTATCTACTATGCTTAGGGCTGTTTTGAAGAAAAATATAAAACTGTGGGAAGAGTGTTTGCCTCATGTTGAGTTTGCTTATAATTGTTCAAAACATTCTACTACTAAGAAATGTCCTTTTGAGATTGTTTATGGTTTTATTCCACGTGCTCCTATTGATCTTTTGCCCCTTCCAACATCGGAGAGGGTAAATATTGATGCAAATAAACATACTGAACTGATGTTAAAGCTGCACGAAACCACTAAGGAAAATATCGAATGCATGAATGCAAAATACAAACTTGTTGGCAGTAAGGGCAAGAAACATGTCACTTTTGAACCTGGTGATCTGGTTTGGTTACATTTGAGAAAGGATAGGTTTCCTGATTTAAGGAAATCTAAGTTGTTGCCTAGAGCTGCTGGTCCTTACAAAGTTTTAGAAAGGATTAATGACAATGCATACAAACTTAAGCTCCCTGCAGATTTTGGGGTTTGCCCCACTTTTAACATTTCAGATTTGAAGCTTTACATGGGAGAAGATGACGACTTTGAGTCGAGGACGACTCAAATGCAAGAAGGGGAGGATGATGAGGACATCACTTCCACAGACACAACCAAACCAATTGCACAAGAAGGACCCATGACATGAGCTCGAGCGCGTCAACTTAATTATCAGGTCAAGTCATTTCTCATAGTCTATAGTAGTTCTTCTCGGAATGGGGTACTGCTAAATCCTTGTGGTGATTTTGTTATGATTAGGAACATGGGAGAAGCACCAGGACCATAAAGTAGGATCGGACCATCAATCAGGACTGAATTGTTTCGGTCATAACTTTTCACTTCGGATGTTGTTGAAGGCAAATGAGTACTCATAAGAAAGATCTCAAAGTCTACTTTCAGATGGGTCTAACCTCAGCTTCAAACTCCTCCAGACGTGATCAGAATTGTCAGAAAGGTGTTCGAACCTCCAGTCATGGGCTGAGGCCCATTGTATCTAGTTTAGCCCATTAGGGGCCCTCTCTAAGTTAGGGTTTGAGTCCCCCCCACGCCTCCAGGACGTCTTCCCACTATATAAACCTGTGGCAGCTGTCATTTGAGGGTGAGTTTTGTTCAGATGCAAATTTAGCCTTAGCTACTTCCTTGTAAACGCATATGTCGACGAGACCACCTGATTTGCTTGATTCAAAACCCCAATTTCGTTATTATATCCAGATCTGTGAGTTGTCTACCTGTTCATCTTGTTCTTGCTTGTTCTCGATTGCTCGCAGGTTCAGGGTTGTTCTTGGCACAGCAAGAACAACAACAAATCAGAGCCGGTGTACCTGTTGCTAAGGTGCAGCAACCCTATTGGTTGTTGTAGTCGGACAACCAACGTCGAATCCACCCCAAATCGAAGCTATCCTCCTCTCATCGAAAGATCGGGATCAGCCCCTACCATACCACACATCTCCACCAAATCGAGAGTTACAACAACCTAACGAAAGATCAGGAACCACGTACACATCATGCTCTTTGTGATAATGTTGATGTACTTATGATTATTGTTCACCTTGGTTGTATGTTGGCTAATCACAAGTATCAAAACACTCTTAAGTCCATTAGTCTATCCTTCTCCATCAATGGCTCTTCATCAATGGCTCTTATATCAAAACACTCTGAAGTCGAAGCCGGAGCTCAAGAACCAGCTAAAGATTCAGTCACTGGAGAGTTTGGGGAGGTCACCGGACAGTTCGGTGACCTCTAGAGGAGCCAGTCCAGAGAGAGGTGCTCTCTGTAGTCGAGGAGGAGCAGTCACCGGACAGTCTATCGGTGCAGTGATCGAACAGTTCGGTGAGCCAGAAGCTAAAGTCCAGAGAAGGTGTCTCTGAGGATCCAAAAGTGAAAGTCACCAGACAGTCCAGTGAAGGTATGCACAAGACAGTTCGGTGTCCTATGAAATGAATTCCAGAGAGGATGTTTCCCTAGCAGAGGAGGAAGAAGGGTCACTGGACAGTCCGGTGGTCCAGTCACCAGACAGTCTGGTGATTGCATAAAGCAGTTAGCTTTATGACATCATGTCTCAACGGTTGTTTTTGGGCTTGGAGCCTATTTAAACCGTGGAGGGGGACGTTTTCTAGTGTGCCCTTGATCAGAATTGCTGGAACCAAGTTGTGAGAGGCCAAGGGACACCACCAAGAGAGCACATTGCAAGATTGAAGATCTTTGGTGCTAGTAGAAGAGTGATAGGGAGCATTCATGCAGTTCTAGAGCTTGTAGGGCTTGAGAGAAGTGATCTTTGCCTATTACTCTTGGTGTGGGCAACCTAAATCGGCTAGGAGTCGGTGATCGAGCTTTCGAGGAGATTGTGAAAGACATTGCCAAATTTGTACGCGGTTCCGGGTCCTCCGCTCGAAAGAGACACCAAGAGGGAGCGCCCGAGCCTTGAAGGCTTGCTCTAATGCTGGAGTATTGTGTGCGACAGCCGAGCCGCCGGTGACTTCACTCACAGAGTGAAATGTACCCTTGTGAGCATCGTTCTGGGAACGGCGGAAGGACCGAGACTCTGACAGGAGTGGTTTAATGAGGATTAGGAGAAGGCACCTACCTTTCGAGGCCTCAGAAAAAAACCACTGAGCACTTTCTATCTCACGCATTTACTTACCGTTGAGTAGTGTGATAGGTTGTTCTTTGATTCCTTTTGGTGGCTATCGTGCTAGTGCTTTCTTATTGTTATTTCCTTATCTCTAGCATTGTTAGGGGTCTTGGCCTACTAGAATTGTTTAGGTTTGCTTCTGTTGCGATCGGGTCTCATAGTTTTAGTTCGTAGCAAAATTAGTGCTATAAGTCCACAGATTCAACCCCCCTTCTCGGTGTCCTTGATCCTTACAAGTAGTATCAGAGTCAAGTGCTCACTTTCGAGCTTCACCACCTTGAGTAAGGATGCCGAACGGGATAGAGACTTCGCCCATATTCAATGGGACGATTACTCTTATTGGAATGCTCGCATGCAAGCCTACCTTGAGTCGATCGATGGAAAAGCGTGGCAAGTTACTAACAATGCTACGAATGAGAATGAGAGAGTTGATCCCATTTTTATCAAATACAATGCTAAGACCAAGAATGCTATGTTTGGATGCATTTCTAAAAATGTCTGGTCTAGAATTAATGCATCATCCACTGTGCAAGAGATATGGACTCAATTGCAAAACATCCATGAGGGCTTCTCTGAGGCTAAGGAAGAGCTTTACAATGTTCTTAAGAACAAATATGATTCTACCATCATGTAACCTCATGAAAAAGCTAATGATGTTTATTCTCACTTGCATGTAGTGGTAGAGGAGATCAACGCCTTGGGCCTCAAGGACAAAATTGATGATGTAGTGATTATGAGGAAGATCTTGAGGATGTTGCCGCCAAGCTACAACTCCATCGTCATGTGTCTCTTTCAAGCCAACTTGGCTACTCTCACCGTTGACGTTATCCTAAGCAAGCTCATGGCCTAAGAGGGATACATGTTGGGCAGCTCCACCGACTCTCAATTGCCCAAGAATCTTGTCTTTCAAGTTGATCAAGAATCTCCCAATGGCAAGAACAAGAAGAAGAAGAAGAAGAAGAAGAAGAAGGTGGAGGAAGATGAGGATGAGGAGAGGATAATAAGAACCTTGCGCTCTTGATGAAGAAGCTATTTCGCAAAGGAAGACCCTCATTTTCCAAGAGGAACTCCGGGTGCTTTGATTGTGGCAAGAAGGGCTATTTTGCTAAGGAGTGTCCCAAGCCCAACAAGTAGAGCAAGAAGGAAGCATCTAGTGAGAGTGATGAAGAAGAATGCAAGCCTAAGATGAAATTCAAAAAGTTCTTTGTCAAGAAAGAGAGCAAGAGATCGGAGAAGAAGAAGTCCCCATACAAACTTATATTAGTGGTGAGTGGCTCACCAATGATGACTCGGACTCTTCATCTTCAAGCGAAGAAGTGCCAATGGGTATTGCCATGACAAGGTCCACCAATGGGCTACCACCACCTCCACTATGCTTGATCGTCCAAAGTTGTGAGGGCTTCATTGATGAAGATGATGATCTTGAGAAAGAAGAGCTATGATGATGAAGATGATGGACCGAGCTACAATGATCTTGTCCTCTTCCTTTGGAAAGCCAACAAGACCATCATCAAGAAGTCCTAGAAGATCGAGGTGGTGACCAAAGAGCATGAAGTGGCGGTATTTCGAGTTCGAGAGCTTGAGGGGGAGCTCAATGCTCTTAAGCACTCTCATTGTGTTCTACGTGAGTCCTATGAGGATCTCAAAGCAAAGCACGTAGAGCTAAGTGAGAAGCATAAGACATTGGTGTGCTCCCATGAAGCTCTTGATCTAGACTCTCTCCTTAACTCTCCCAAGAATTTAAATGAAGTTTTTACTTCATGCAATCTAACCCTCTCTGAGGAGAGTACTACTCTTGAGCCATCTATTTTGAAGGAATATACAAAGCTCAAGGAGGAGAGAGAGGCCATGATGAATGCATTCGAGCAGCTTACTAGAGGAAGGCAAATTCAAAAGAAAATCCTAAGGAAGAACCTCATCAACAACCACAATCACAAGGGCTTAGGATCATATACTTCCTCTATCAACATCATTGGCAACCAAGATGCGATACTCGAATGGATAGTCCCGCTCATGGTGGATGACTACTATTGTGAGAAGTGTTGCCTTGATGGTCACCGCTCCAAAGATTGTTCCAAGGTGAGCGAGCCTAAGATTATGCCTAATGCTAACCTTTTTCGTGAGGATGTGCACGACAAGCTTTTTAGAGACAAGAATGGAAAAGTGAAGGCCAAGCCGCTCGGACCGCCAAATGACAAGAGGACAATCAAGAAGATATGGGTCCCCTTGGTGATCATGGATCGAGAGAGGAAACAAAAACTCTCTTGGGTTCTCAAGAAGAAGTGAGGGGGTGTAGGTGGTGGACCGTGAAGTGAATTGAATATTCTTGAAGTCCACCACATGTCGATCTAGCTACAACGCCAATCTACTCTTCAAGGAGGTTATTCTTGTACATAGTAGGGTAGGTTTCTTTTCTTGCAATGCATGGTATATAGGGCTCCTTAGATGTTTGCACTATCATGCATCATGTGTAAAAAGATAAAAGAAAAGAACAAAAAATTAGATCGGTGCCTAACCACCTTGAGATATCCATATGCATGGGGGAAGAGCTTGAGAAGGTGGTTTGGCTATCTCAAAGCAAAGCTGCAGGCATATGGTGAATAAGTTTGAGATGGGTCGAACTTGGCACCGAATAGGTTTCTTTACACAATGTCTTTAATTTTCTTGCATCTACATGGCATGCTTTAAATTCTCTTGCATTAGACTAGGTTGTTGTCTTGCATTGCATATAGGAACCACAGAGGAGGCGTGTTACTCTATAGAGAAAGTGACTATGTTGTCCATATGGATTCACATACTCAACAAAGAGTAACCAAAGCAATTGTGAACTTCATGCCCATTGAACCCTGTGCTTAACGGTCTCTAACATCCATTTACGTGGATCGTGAACTAAGGGTTTATACATTCCCTTTTTGGAGTCTCCATCTTGCCTTGGTTTTTATCTCTCGATCTTATTTGTGATTTGCGAAAATGCTAAACTTTTTGTGAGTTATCTATTTGCAAAAGAGTGTTTGAGAGTTCCCTTTCTAGACAAGTGTGGTGTTTGGTTCTTTGGTGAGGACACTTAAAGTCTAGAAATAATTCTTTGATTCTGCAATTCCTTGGAGTCAACGGACATTCCGGCGCCTTCACCGGACATTCCGGTGATTATATCTTTGAAATCAGTCACTTCGGGGAATTGGACAGACACCGAACATTCCGGCGGTATCACTGGACAGTCCAGTGATTGGAAGAGGAAGTGGGTGCTTCTCTGGAATTGGAATTCTCTAGACACCGGACAGTCTGGCACCTCGCAGTCACAGAACAATCTCTTTCGACCAGACAGTCTGATAATCATCCTTGTCGGCATAATCTCGACCATCTTTTTTCGTTGATTCAATCTCAGCTGTTGATCGATTTTCTTGTAACTGCACGTGCTATCTCGGTTTTCATTCACTCGTGCGCGCTCACCGTCATCTCTTCCGCCCATGCCGTGCGCTGCCCTGCACTTGCCCTGCCCTGGCCGCCATGCCCGTGCTCACCCTAGCCGTTGCGCCTGTGCTCTGCACCGCCACAGCAGCCCGCGCCATCCTGCCTCATTCGCCGCCCGCGCCTGCTCTTGCACCGCTGTGCCCTAGGCCATAGCCTGTCACCGCTGCCTTGCCGCCTGCTTCACGCAGCTACTATCCGGTCCAGTGCGCGCCGCTCGTGTTTGCTCTACCTCGCCGTGCTCATTCCTAGCCATCACCACGTGCTTCTCAAAAACCCTCGTAGGGTTTTAGCCTTGGGGTTATCGGTTGATCTTCCGGTGATTTCCTCGGCGATTTCCCGCACTTCTCCTACGGGGTATCGTGTTCTATCACTTTCATTTCATCGGAAATGCCCCGCATGCCTTGTTTGTTAATTAATTGCGAAAATTAGTATAAATTGCTTAAAGGTCTCACCTTTTATTGCCAATTGACGTGATTAGTTGACAATTCCTGTACTTAGTGCCATATTGAGGTCATCTCTTGCATATTTTGATATGGCATTGTGTCTCCTGTCGCTAGTGTCACAATTTGAATGCTTTGCTCTAGGGGAATTTGTCTACAGGACACCGCGCTTGTGCTTATTTGTCTTGAGTCACACCACCCGTTTGGAAATTGTCTACGGGACACTGCAATTTTGAGTATTTGTCTCAGGACACCGCAAGGAATATTTTGTGATGAAATGTCCATTCTGCCCTTGACCTCCTCAATGTGTACCCAGCTCCACCCCCGCTTTGGCCGAACGTGAGAAGGATCCCTCCTCCGACGCCCTCGCCTCTTCCACCTCCGTGCTGCAAGCGAACCCTGGCTGCTACGCCGTCGTGGTCAGCACCGAGAACATCACGCTCAATTGGTACTTCGGAAATGACCGCTCCATGCTGCTATCCAACTGCATCTTCCGCATGGGCGGCGCCACGGCGCTGCTCTCCAAGAGCCGAGCCAACGCCGCGCGTGCCAAGTACTGGCTCCTGCACACTGTGCGCACGCACAAGAGCTCCACCGACGAGTGCTTCAGCTGTGTGTACCAGCGCGAGGACAGCAACAGCAAGGTCAGCGTGTCGCTGGCGCGGGAGCTCATGGCCGTCGTCAGCGACGCGCTAAAGACGAACATCACCACCCTAGGTCTGCTTGTGCTCCCGCTCATGGACCAGCTCAAGTTCCTGAAATTCCTTGTCGTCCACCACGTGCTCTGCCTCCGGGCGTCTGGCTGTACATCCCTGACTTCCGCCACGCGTTTGAGCACTTCTGCGTGCACGCTGGCGGGTGCGCCGTGCTGGAAGAGGTGCAGCGCAGCCTCGGCCTGGGCGATATTGACATGGAGCCGAGGAGGTCTCTTGCTCACAGAGCAGCTCGCTCTGGTACAAGCTTGCCTATGCCGAGGCCAAGGGCCGCGTCCACCGCGTGTGGCAGCTTGGATTCAGCTCCGGATTCAAGTGCAATAGCGCCGTCTGGCCAGGGGCAGAATCAACATTTCACCATAGAATATTTCCAGAATATTTCTTGCGGTGTCTTGAATACAAATACTCAAAATTGTAGTGTCCTACAGACAATTTTCAAACGAGCGGTGTGACTCTGACAAATAGGCACAAGCGCGGTGTCCTGTAGACAAATTCCCCTTTGCTATATTGTAAATTGTGGCATTAGTCCGTTGATATCACCGATTCTCTTATTTGTTTTATTTGATTAGTGATATATCTTTGATTTCACCGCTAGGACTTCATTTAGAGTTGCTCACCTTTTGTGCTTACAACCTATTTTTATTCCTATGTGGTGCAGTAACAGTTGGTCAGTGGATCACGACAAGACATATTCAGCAGCAGTCCAGTGGTTTTCTTGGACGGGTTAAGAGCCAAGCTCTTAATCCTATCTTGCAGTGTCAGTTGCTCAGTAGTACTTTCGACGACAGTTGATCTTTCAGATAGTTGACAGTATTGGCAGGTAGAGACCGAGTTTAGAGGAGAAGGGAAAGCGCAAGGCAGCTGAGCCTGAGAAGAAGAAGAAGAAGCAGAGGGCAGGCGACCCAGAGTGGGACGGAGCCCTAGCTGCTGCAGATGTGGATGTGCCTCCACACAAGAGGTCAGGTGCTTTGAGGATTGGAGGGTCTGAGTCCTAGAGGAAGCTGAGTAGGTCGACCTGACAGAGAGTGACGACCACTCCTCTCTCTTGTGACAGAGGTGCAGCTGCGGAGAGCTCCTGCCAACAGGCAGTCGAGAACCACGGAGGGAGAGGCAGCCTAGAAGAGATCGCGGCAGAGGATAGAGAGGTGTCCACATCAGAGGACTAGAGTTTGTGAGGTTTGTACTGCTAGAGTCGAGAGAGCTCGCCGGGCCATGGGTAGGATAGCAGAGGTAGAGGTGGATTTGTTGATGCTGATGGGCCCAGCCATCAAGGCAAAGAGGAGAGTGGATTTCACTGCTTGGGTCCCCGCTGGTAGACATACGGATGCTGGTCAGTTCTGGACAGTACTCCAGCGGAGGATCTGAAGTCTACAAGAGGTAGCTTGCCACTAAGGGAAGAGCTCAGTGTTTGCAGCACACCGCCACGGTTCTTTTGAGGCACTGAGCAAAGGAGCTAGGGCAGATATGGAGGAGCATATTGCATATCTTTCAGCCTTGACAGAGTTGGTTACCTAGCCCTTGAGGTATAGCGAGGAGGTTGTACTGGAGTTCTATGCCTCACTGTGGATCTCCCTCGATAGGTCTTATCTCTGGTTCATGTATCGAGGAGAGCCACACTGGTTTGAGAGATCAGTTGTCATAGCAGCTTTGGAGTTTGTATCTTCTGAGACACGGATCCACGCTCTGGCTCATTCGGATTTCTTGCCACCATATCGCTCATTTGGAGGGATGGAGCCGAGTGATGAGAGACTAAGTATTGCGTACCCACCACCATATGGGAGCATTATTCTAGGCACCCTCTGAGATTGACACACGAGGCATGAGTCTTGAAAGGGTTGTTGGGTAGGACAATAGCCTCGAGAGCCGGCAACAGAGAGCGTGTTATCATTCTACATCAGTGGTTGCTCTGCTACTTGCTGAGGCATGAGGTCTTTGATTTGATAGATTTGCTGCTAGCACAGATGGAGGATGTTGTATAGGGCTGTCAATAGAAGCTTGAGCTCACGAGCTATTCGAGTTCAGCTCGTTAAAAGTTTGGCTCGAGCTCGAGTCAAAAACTAATCGAACCGAATTCGAGCTCGGTATAAAGCTCGCAAGCCTACCGAGTTCGAGCTCGGTCAGACTCAATAAAGCTCGTTAGGATAAATAATAATAATTTTTTACACTTTAATAGTTATTTTATTAATTTTATAGTCAAAAATAACCTTTTATATTACTTTTAATAATATTTACGTTTTTTTGTTATCGAGATTAAATTGAGCCGAGCTCGAACAGGTTCGAGTTCGATTCGAGCCGAAAAGGAGCTCGACTCAAAGATCAAAATTAAAACGGAGCTCGATCGAGCTTGGCTCGAGTTAAATTCGAGCTCGAGCTTAGATGGGTCAAGCTCGCTCAAATTTGGCTCGTTGATAGCCCTAATGTTGTATATGAGGGGATTGGCACTTGACAGTTACCTTTTGCCTCTTACATATGTCTGTTGTTGAGGAGAGCCAGAGTTATGACTGAGGAGTATTCGACTTTGCCAGAGATCACCACCTCTATCAGTCCAGCTGAGCCATCCGACTCCAGAGTTCTTCGTGTATCAGTTTCTCAGAGCACCCCCGAAAGAGAGGAGACCACAGCCCCGAAAGATGTTGAGATTGAGGCTCCGGAGGGAGCATAGTTGGGAGCTAGGAGCACTGAGGCTCCAGGTTAGAAAGAGACTCCGACCTCTCGTGCTACACTTGACCCAGCTCTTGTTGCCAAGTTCAGGCAGAGCAGTAGGAGCAAAGGATATACTGAGACGAGCAAACAGAGCTCATTCGCCGAGAGAGGGCCGAGTTTGAGAAGAGGATCTGACTCGAGCGCCTCCATATTGAGGAGCGGCTTCGGATGGAGAGAGAGATTACTGAGGAGAGGAGACGACAGGACAGGAAGTTCAATGAGAGATCACAGCACTCTTTGTTGGAGATGGTAGCGGCCATATCTTATATGTCTGTCGGGTTTTGAGCTATTGCATCTTATCTCCAAGGGACCGGTACGCCACCATTGCCTGCATTCCTGACGACTACGCTACTGAGTCCCTTGCCAATACAGCTTCAACCGATAGCTCCTCAGCCATAGTTTTCGTTGGTTCTAGCTTTCACAGCAGATCTTCAGAGTCAGCAGCAGCAGCCCACTTTGACGACTCTGCTCTCAGCCCCGCTTTCATCGTTCGTACCATTTGGGGCAGCCAGCACTTCTACGACTACTGGTGGAGTTAGTGTACCTGTAACCTCATCTCTGTTCTCCCTAGTTTCCTCATACTCTATGTCGGCACTATTTGCATCAGCTGAGCCTAGAGTCTCAGTTCCAGCATTTGAGTCAGGAATGGCTGTTGGTAGTTCCCCATTGGCACCCAAAGTTATTTCTTTTGAGTCTACAGAGTCGAGTCAGTGACAGTTGAGCCACCGCCTGAGTCTTCCCAGCCAGAGCCTTCTACCACCACAACAAAGCAGCCCAGAGCATCAAATGCAGCTATCCTGGTTGAGGCTGGATATTCAATAGAGTAGGCAGCTCAGGCTCTTGCCAGTTCAGATCAGCTAGTTACAGCTGATGGCAAGGAGCCCTCCACGACTTCATCCGGTTTGAGTGTCTTTGATGATTCTGAGCAGCCTGGAGGAGATGTGGCAGCACCAGCAGCCGAGCCAGCTTCAGAGGAGCAGCCATCGACCGTCACTGCACCCTGCTCTTCAGCCGTGCAGGATTAGTTATTCTTGTAGGAGCTTGGGTGAGAGACTTGTGGTGTATCACTTTTTGAGTGGCTAGCTATCTAAGGGGGGGCCGTGGAAGGGTAGTTAGGGTTTTTGGATCTCATTTGACAGATTTCATTGTCTCTTTGTGACATTTTGATGAGCTTTTGTTTCATTTAACTCTTTTAGCTCATTGGCATGCACTCGGTTTTTGGACTAACCCCGTGGTTTCTTTGTGTATGGCTTCAAGTGCTTTATCTGTTTTACAAGTTCCTTTGTGCATGTGCGCTCCCGTCTCATTCTCTATTGTGCACTATTCCTTGCCAAACCAGTGTTCTCCCTCTCTATATGCTTCCTCGGTGCCATCTTTTTGGATGATTAGATGACAAAGGGGGAGAGAGAGCTACCAAACAGGGGGAGAACCGGAGGAGAGCAACGCTTCCTACCCTTGAAAAAGGAGGGGAACTCTTGCAAAGTTTTTCTGAGGAGTCATCAAGGTAAGGGGATAAGTGTTCTTTCGATATGCGTTTTATTCTCTATCTTCTTTCATCTCGTTTGAGCTGTTTGTAAGTGCTATGGTTGCCATCAATCACCAAAAAAAGGGAGATTGTTAGCTTCATGACCTTTGAAGTCCCCTAAAAAGTACGAATTGATTTTGGTGATTGAATAAACAACAATAGATAATAGTTGTGTTGCAGGTACGACCCCGCTAATTCTACTTCAACATGGTGGGCCTCCTCTGAGGATGACAAGGATGAATCCTAGAAGAGGAGCTGTCGGGCGTTAGAGGACCAAGGCTAAGGACTAGCTATAGAGTACATAGAAACGCCGTTACTATTAAGGGGGGTAAGGTCATTTGTCTCCTATCATACAAGTGTTAGAAGGTGAGAATGCTCCTTAGATCCTCAGAAAGCACTAAAGATGGTAAAGGAAGCGAAGTCGAAGATCGGAGCTCAAGAACTAGCTGAAGATTTAGTCACTAGACAATCCGGTGAGGTCACCGGACAGTCCGATGAGCCCTAGAAGAGCCAGTCCAGAGAGAGGTGCTCTCTGGAGTCGAGGAGAAGCAGTCACCGAACAGTCCGTCGATGCAGTTATCAGACAAAATGATGAGCCAAAAGCTGAAGTCTAGAGAAGGTGTCTCTAGGGGTCCTAAAGTGAAAGTCACCGGACAGTCCAGTGAAGGTATGCACCGGACAGTCTGGTTTCCTATGGAATGAATTCCAAAGAGGGTTTCCCTGGCCGAGGAGGAAGCAGGCTAACCAGACAGTCTGGTGGTCCAGTCATCGGACAGTCCAATGATTGCATAAAGCAGTTAGCTTTATGACATCACGTCCCAACGGTTGTTTCTAGGCTTGGAACTTAGTTAAACCGTGGAGGGGGACGTTTTCCAGTGTGCCCTTGATCAGAATTGTTGAAGCCAAGTTGCGAGAGGCCAAGGTACAGCACCAAGAGAGCACATTGCCAGATTGAAGATCTTTGGTGCTAGTAGGAGAGTGATAGGAACTTCTAGAGCTTGTAGGGCTTGAGAGGAATGATGTTTGCCTATTACTTTTGGTGTGGGCCGCCTAGACCGGTCAGGAGTCTGTGATCGAGCTTCCGAGGACATTGTGAAAGACATCGCCAAGTTTGTACGCGGTTTCGGGTCTCTCGCCTGTAAAGGACACCAGGAGGGAGCGCTCGAGCCTTGGTGGCTTTCTCTAGCACTTGGGTATTATATGTGATAGCCGGGCCGCTGGTGACTTCACTTCAGGAGTGAAGTGTACCCTTGTGAGCATCGTTCTGTGAATGACGGGAAGGAACAGGACTCTGACGAAAGTGGTCCAACGAGGATTAGGGGAAGGCGTCTACCTTCTGAGACCTCGAGAAAAAATCACTGAACACTCTCTATCTCACTCTCTTTACTTACCACATTTACTTATCGTTGAGTAGTGTGATAGGTTGTTCTTTGATTCCTCTTAGTGGTTATCGTGCCGTGCTTGCTTGTTGTTATTCCTTATCACTAGCATTGTTAGGGGGTCTTGGCCTACTAGAATTATTTAGTTTTGCTTCCGTTGCGAATGGTTCTTAAATTTTTAGTTCGTAACGAAATTAGTGCTATAAGTCCACCGATTCATCCCCTCTTTCTCGATGTAATTGATCCTTAAAGTATTAATAAAACTCATGCGTGACGGTTGAGATTGGAGGTGAGCTCGTTCCTAAAGACATGTCTTCCTTTCTTTGAGAATAGATTGCTTTCTAATGATTTTACCATGATTAGAAATATTGGCGAGGGTCAAGGGAAGCATGAAGGACTTGAAGATGCTCAAGATCAGCAAGGCATGTTCAACCCGGATATCCAATCTAACTTGTGTTCGAGTCCGAGTCGGACTACAGAGCAGGCTACACTAAAACGGATGCCTCAGTTGCATACGAGCTCCGTTTTGGATGTTCTAGATATCGATGGAAAGCTAAGAAGATAACCTTTTCAAAGGTACTGGTCTGATTTCCAAATTTGATCAGAGTTAGTGGGACTTATTAAAACACCATGACGTCTAGAAACAACCCTGATGCTGCAACACAACTTTTGGCTCTTGGGCCGTGTATCTTTCCTAGGCCTATTACTATTTGGATTTGCCCCCAAAGGACACCCTAAAATCTAAATAAACAGTAGTTGGCATAATTATCTTTAGGTTTTGATTAGTTTTAATCTGTTATAAAATAGTTTTACCGTTTGATGGCTTCTTGGATTCAATCTTCGTGAGTTTAATTCAGATTTCACAATTGAGTTACGTTCTTCCGTGTTCTTGCTTATGTTCTTTGATAGGAGTTGAGGTACTCGATCTTTCGGTGAGGTGATAACTATCAATTTAGTGGAGTCGACCCTCACGTTCTGACTACAGAAGAACAGGTCGTGTGCGCCTTAGCAATCGCAGAACCAACTCCGAATGGTTATTGACGTCGCCGGAACAACAAGATCAACCTAATCATGGAGATCAATTTCTGCAAGCAATCAAAGAACAAGCAAGAACAAGATAGGTAACTAAATCAATCAAAGGTGGGGTTCTCAAAAGCTGTCTAACAGGTTTTCGTTAGACACAACTAAAGATCAAAAAGTTTACAGAAGAGCTAAACTATAACAAAAAAAATTAAAGTGTTGCTGGTGGCAACTGAGACCTTTAAATTGTGTGAAGGACGACCAGGGGGTGCTGGACCTTCTCAAACCCTAGGACATGCCCCTAATGGGCTCAACTTGATACACGGGCCAACGGTCCAAGTTGGGGTGATGTAGCACCTTTTATATTAGAATGACGATTGGTGCTGGCTCCGATGTGATATGAAGGTGAGGCTAGATCCATTCGAAAGCAGACTTAGTGAGCTTTCTAGAATGTACTTAAACACCCAAGTCGGATTCCATATGAAGTCGTGGCTTTCGTTGTAAGTTTGTATTTTTTTGCAGTCCGAATCCACCGTGTGTGAATATTTCTATTGATGTCCTCATCAGAGGATATGATGTCCACATCATCCTCACCCACTTGAGTTAGAGTCGTCCTCGACTCAAGTTCAGATTGTAAAAGCGCCACTCCAATATGCCCTCCTGAAATCATGAAAGGTGAAGGTCACGGGGTTATGTATGTGATCTCATCATACTCCCCTACTTGATTTGGAGTCGTCCTCGACTTAAGCACAGTTTTAAAACAAGCCATGCCACCATGCCCTCTAGAAATCTCAAATGGTGGAGGCCATGGGGTATGTATTTGATGTCATCATCCTCCTCGTTCATTTGGAGTCGTCCTCGATTCAAGCTCAAAATGCAGAACCGCCACTCCACCGTGCCCTCTAAAAATCATGAAAGGTGGTGGCCATGTGGGTATTCTAATGTAGTCAAACGGCACAGCAAGGACATATAAGTTCTCATCATTCTCCCCTTCTTTGTAGCAAGTCGTCCTCGGCTTGATCTAGTGGTCGACAAAGTTGTTTGTGGTCATATTGGGATGAGTGATGAGCACAAAGTCAAGCCACAACAACAACTTCTCCTGCTTCATGAGCTGCTCTTGTTGATAGATCATAAAAGTAGAGAAACTTTACAAGGCATTGTTAGTGTTAGTGCATGCTATTGTTTGATCTTGTTTTTACATTTCAATAGGGTATTTTAGATTAGTACATATGATTATTTTAGATACTAAGAAATCTCCAATGTTATAATATTTGTCAATTGCATGAAAAACACAGTATCTAAACATTACGAACTGTAATTCTTAAATAATCTCTTCTCCAAATAATTTAGGTTACAAGGAACATCAAATTCAATACAACCTAAAGAAGTTAAAGAAGATTTGTGGTCAAACTTTTTCACGTTCATATCAGTGCAATGCAAAGACCTATCCTCAAAAGGTGTGTACTCAATTGCAACATTTTGAACACTATGCACAAATTGTGATTGTGGGATGAACGAAACTTGTTCACACAACTTTGATACAATCATAGGACAAATGTGCATTACGAAACAAAGTATAAGTCATTGGAGGCTCAACTAAGCATTGCAAAATAGTAGTATGAACATTTGTTAATTGCAGTTCAGAACATGCAGCATGTGTGGTTCGAGATGTGGTGAGAGACTCACAGTGTGTTTTATTTTTCACTCTCTTGGAATATAGTAGGCGCCACACAAGCATCATTGTCTATTATTTCAAGAACTAGCACAACGTCCTCTTCAGCCTTATTCTCACTCTCCTGCACAATGTTAGGCATAGAACAAAAACAGAAGAGTGCTTTGTATCTAGTTGTGCTATTTTAGTAAGAGATATAGTATCACATAACTCATCTTTATCACATTCTCCTTGTGACAAAAGGCATATCAGCAATACATTCCACAGATTGGCGATCTCAGATATTTTTTCTTGTATCTTTAGATGATAAAAGTTGATTTTCAGCAATACAAGCAAGCAAAAACAAGTGAGAGATTGCTCTATAAGTTTGACAAATGAGCAAAATTTAAATTTCAGAATTGAGACTTTTCATAAACCTACTCATTGTATCTTCCCGGCATTCATCTAAGGCACCAAACATGACACAAACCTTAAAGTAATGAAAGTATTCTTTAACTGTCATACTATCCTGCTTCAAGTTGTCTAATTTGGCACGCAAATGATCAGCATAAAATACAGAAATAAAAATATCTCTGAAATGACATTTGAAGTATTTCCAAGATTCTAGAACTTTATTGTGCCCACAAATATATTTCCATTCAAGCAAAGCACGTTCAGTCAAAACACTTGAGGCAATGTAAATCTTTTCTTTTTCAGACAAGTCATGTGCATCAAATTTTTTATCTACATTTAGTTCCCAATCAATGTATGCATGAGGATCAAATTTTCCAACAAAAAAAGGTATTGATGAACTGATGATTTGCAAAATATCAGCATTTCACTCATGTTGAAGCATCTGCACATCTTGGTGGGGGTGTAAACCACTAGCTCCCTTTTTCTTGATTGTGCATATCATAGTTAGTAAACGGCAAAACAAATTGACAACGAGCTAGGTTGTGTCCAACACAGTTTCTCTCAAGCCTGCTCAAGCAAGTTCTTACATGTTCTTACGAAACCAGCAGGGAATGTGACAAAGAACTCGAAACCTGGATGGATTAAACGCTAAGAGCAGCAACACGGCACGATGATGCAACCACAAATTCAACAACACAAATTACTGAAAAGAGTAATGCATAGGCTCAAAGATCTAGGACAGTGGAACGAAACAAGTTTTTTTGTCTTGGCTTTTATGTGGACAGCAGGAATATGAATAAAACTACAAAAAAGAGGGTTAGATCTCACCGAGCAACCTAAAAGCTGATACCACTTGATAGAAGTTGAGGTGTCTGATCTTTCGGTGAGGTGATAACTATCGATTTGGTGGAGTCGACCCTCACGATCCGACTACAAACAAACAGGTCGTGTGCGCCTTAGCAATCGCAGAACCAACTCTGAATGGTTATTGACCTTGCCGAAACAGCAAGATCAACTTTATCATGAAGATCAATTCCTGCAAGCAATCGAAGAACAAGCAAGAACAAGATAGGCAAACTGAAATCTCTCAAAGGTGGGGTTCTCAAAAGCTGTCTAACAGGTGGTCGTTGGACACAACTAAAGATCAGAAAGTTTGCATAAGAGCTAAACTATAACAAAAGAAAACTCAAGTGTTTCTGGTGGCAGCTGAGACCTTAAAATAGGGTGGAGGACGACCAGGGGGTGCTGGGGTTGTCATCAAACCCTAGGAAGTGCCCCTAATGGGCTCAACTTGATACACAAGCTAACGGCCCAAGTTGGAGTGACATAGCATCTTTTGCATTAGAATGACAATTGGCGTTGACTCTAATGTGATATCAAGGTGAGACTGGATCCATTCAAAAGTAGACTTCATGAGCTTTTTAGAATATACTTAAACACCCAAATTGGAATCCATATGAAGTCGTGGCTTTCGTTGCAAGTTTATACTGTTTTACAGTCTGAATCCACTGTATGTGAATATTTCTATTGAAGTCCTCATCAGAGGATATGATGTCCACATCATTCTTTGATTCGCAGGCTAGGATTAGCCTTCTTAGTGAGGTCAATCATGTGTTGCACGGTTGATAACTAGCGGAGAAGTGGTGTTGTGGGGTTCGAATCGTATTTATTTGTGGCCGGATCGATTCTGTGTCGCATCTCCACCAAATCGAAAGTTACCAAGACTTGATAGAAGATCGAGAACCACATACATATCAAGTGGTAATCAGATCTTTAGATGTACTATTAAGTTCACATCTATCCTTATCAATTTTGCATTCATCCTCCCATCCACAGAAAAGCCGCAGCACAAAAAGAAATAGTAGATCATTAGGTGTTCCCCTGTCCAAGTCATGTGTAGCCTTTGTATAATTTTATTTCATAGTTCGTAGTGTTGAGTTTGAATCCTTAGTTTGTGTTTTTGTTGCTGGATTTTGAAATCCTTTTTTTTGCATCCAGGTGTTTCCTTCGCCGCTCATTTGTTATCGTATTTAAAGCTGTTATCATGTCACATCTGTTATTTGGTTTTTTGTATCAAAGTTTTATCCCACTCACCCATCCCATATTTTTACCAAAAGCATATCCACCTTTCGTCATCCACCTTTCCATAATTTTTTGCTACTGAATTATCCACAAAATCGTCACCCGATTGCATCTCAATTGCACTCCATACCTTTCAAAACCATGTCTCGGGCACCTTTCAGAAAAATGGGTATAACTTTTACATACGAACTTAAAACTGGGCGCATTTTTTCAAATTATTAGAATCAAAGATACATTTGGCTCTCTCTGCGTCGCTAGGGTTGAAAAACATTTTTGAGGTCAAGTTCCCCTTGAAGAGGACCTTTTTGAATTTGCAGGTTTCAGCACTCAATTTTGGACACCTACGTGATTTTTCACAGAACACATTCTTTAGTAGATCGATCTGATACTTCTTGGTGTTCCTCTTTTGTACCTTTGGGCAAGAGAAAAATATAAGAAATTTGGAATCTTTTTGCATCTAGGTGTTTTCCTTCGTCGGTCATCTGTTATCATGTTCACATCTGTTATCATGTCACATCTATTATTTGGTCTTTTGCATTGAAATTTTATCTCACCCATCCATCTCATATTTCAACCACAAACAGATCCACCTTTCATCATCCACCTTTCGATAATTCTCCATTACCGAATCATCCACAAAATCACCATTTGATTGCATCCTGATTGCGTTTCACACCTTCCAAAAACAAGTCTCGGGCACTCTTCAGCAAAACGGGCATAACTTTTGCATACAAACTCTAAATTGAGCACTTTTTTTTTCAAATTTTCAAAACGAAAAAATGCATTTGGATTTTCCCTGCTTCACCAGGTTTGTCAAAATTTTCGTGCCCAAATTCCTCCTAGAAGAGGACCTTTCTGAATTTATAAGTTTTATCACTCAATTTTAGAAACCTTCATGAATTTCCACAGAACACATCTGATCAGAAACTTCTTGGTGTTCCATGTTTTTTGTGCCTTTGGTCAAGAAACAAATATGGAAAAAAAAAGTGTCCATATAGAGGACAATACTGTTTTATGCTGTAACCATGATGATTACTGATTCTTTGCTGATCTTTGGAGCTGTGTATCTTTGTGTCTTATCATTTGTTCGCATCGGGATTCTTCTTCAAATTCGACCAGCAACTAGAAATACATACTTAGAACACTTATTCAGCTTTACTATCTGTTATAGAATTATATTCCACTAATCACTATTTTTAGCCCTACATGCTCCAAATATCCACCTCTGATATGCATAGTATTTGACCCTGCAATTGTGGAACCACGACTTCCTGGTTTCTCCTGCCACTAATTGTACCATCTTTTACTTGCCTTTGGTAAGAATGTGTAAGAACTAGGTAAGTTGTTTTTCTTTTGCAGATCTGTCACCATAGATCCCATGCCACAGTAGCGTAAGGATAATATGCTGCTTTGCTTCTTTTTTGTTTTCTAATCATGGCAGGAAGTGATAAGTCTGAAGCTGCCAAAGTGTTTGCTGATTGTGTTAATCAAAATCAACTTACTAACACTCTTCGTAGTTTTGATCAAAGGATGAACGAGCAATTTCATGCGCTGGAGATGCTCTTCCAGAAGGAGGAAGTTCATGACGAGGACAATGATAGAGACCAATAGAACAACAGATTCTGGGATCACCATTTTTGAAACCGCCAAGGTATGGGAGTTAACAAAAATTATGCTACTTATGAACCTTACGCTAAGGTTAAATTTACCATCTCACTCTTCTCTGGTACTTATGATGCTGATGCTTATCTTGATTGGGAGATAATTGTAGAGCAAAAATTTACCTCTCACTTAGTTCCTGAAAATCAGGGAGTTAGACAAGCCACTAGTGAGTTTAGAGATTTTGGTTTACTTTGGTGGACGGAACTTTGTAAAGCACACTTACAACCTAATAATTAGATAGATTGAAGGATGCTATGTGTAACCACTTTGTTCCCCTTCCTATCAATGAGATTTGCATAAAAAATTGCAATGCTTAGAACAACATGATAAATCTGTAGAAGATTACTATGCTGAATTACAAAAGGGTGTGATGCCTTGTGGGACAAAAGAGGACATTGAGGATACTATTTGTCATTTTTATGGTAGGTTACGTCATGAAATTCAGGATATTGTTGATTATAAAGATTATGATACTATCAAACAGTTGTTCCACCATGCCATGCTAGCAGGAAAACAATTGCAGGGACAACAACTACAGAATAGTACCCATACATACACCCCACGGTTGTTGTTTCCTACTTCTTCGATCACACATATGCCACCATCGTCGACCAGGAGGCCTTTCACCACCTCCAACACTGTAGCAGCACTAAAACCAGCCCCTTTAGTGCCATCTTCAAATTCAAGTAAGCCTTCTTTGCAGGTACTCACCAAGAATACAACCTCCACCGTTTTTGCAGGACACTCCTCTAACATCAAGTGCCATCGGTGTCAAGGCATGGGACATACACAGCGAGATTGCCCAAGTCAGCGAGAATACGTTGCTACGAAAGATGGTGGATACATAAGCACTTCGTATGTCTAGGATGAGGAAACCGATGATAAGATTCCTAACGATGATGATGGCCAACTATTTGGGGGTTATGATACTTCAGCCTACATGAGCATCATTTTCCAACCAGCGCTCTCTGCATAGGTACACCTTAATAAGATTCAACGCCATAATCTATTTCGGATTTACAGATTTGTTCGCTAGGCTCGATTTGTCCACATGGCCACATCCACATCCGCACCATATCCAATGGGTCGTCCATGGGAAATATCCACTATGCTACAAGTAATAAATATACTTCCGTGCATAAAGGAAAGAAAATTACTTTACTACCTTCAATCCCTGCTAAAATTGTACAAGCTGATAGGTACAGGCTTGCTAATGAGAAGAAAGAACATCCTCCTATACCTGAAAATCTCAAGCAATAAAATTGAAAAGCCCTATAATGCATGCAACAAAATCTAACCTTGCTGAAATTTATGATTAAAATACTTTATGTTATGCTTTAGTGTGCAAGGATGCGTTGTTTTCACTTAAGGATATTGCATCTTCTTTACCTGCCCCTATTGTTAACTTTTTGCTGGAGTATCATGATATTTTTCTACCTGAGATATCTTTGGGACGGCTACCCATTCGAGGGATTGAGCACCTGATTGATTTGATTCCTAGAGTGATCATGCCAAACCACATCGCCTACAGAACTAACCCCGAAGAGACTAAGAAAAATTCAGTGACAAGTCCAAGACCTTTTGGATCACGAGTATGTAAGTGAGAGCCTTAGTCCTTGTGCCATTCCTATTCTTTTGGTTCCAAAGAAAAAGTCCAATCACAAGAGCTCGTACACGATAATTGAATTTAGATGTGAGCTCGTTCTTAAACAGATGTCTTCCATCTTTTGAGAATAGAATGCTACCTAATGACTTTATCATAATTAGTAACATTGGAGAGAGTCAAGAGAAGCATGAAGAAGGACTTGAAGATGCTCAAGACCGGCAAGGCACTCGATGAACCTCGGAGGAGATTCAATCCAACTCGGAGTCGAGTTGCCCCAGGTTCCAGGAGCAGTTTGCATTAAAACGGACACCTAGGTCACATACAGGGTCGCTTTGGACATTATAAATATGGATGAAAAGCTAAGAAGATAACCTTCCCAACGGCACTGGTCTCATCTCCAAATTCGACTGGAGTTGGCGAGAATCTTTAAAACAAGATGACATTCAAAAACTACCCTAGTGCTGTAACACTATCTTTTGGCCTTTGGGCCGTGTATCTTTCCTAGACTCATTAGTATCAGGGTTTGCTCCTAAGGATGCCCTAAACTCTATATAATCCTTAGCCACCATCATTAGGTTTAGGTTTTAATTAGCTTTTATCTTTTATAAATAGTTTCACCGTTCGACGGTTTGTTCGATTCCAACTTGGTGAATTTAATTTAGATTTGGTAATTGAGTTCCATTCCATGTTCTTGCTTCTGTTCTTCGATTTGCAGGCTAGTATTAGCCTTGTTGGTGAGATCAATCGTGTGTTGCTTAGTTGATAACTAGAGGATAGGTGGTGCTGCGATTGCGGGGTTCGAATCGTGTTGATTTGAGGCCGGATCGATTGTGTGTGGCATGTCCGCCAAATCGAGAGTTACCATGACCTGATGGAGGTTTGGGAATCAAGTACACATCAATCTGTCAGCCACCGAGAGGGAGAGAGGAAATGAGAAGGTGAGCTCGGTGGCTGACCGGTGGGGTTCGCGGGACCTTTTTCTTTTTTTGATTTCCCCGAATTTTGCAGAAGGCTTCAGTTTTGACTCAAAAACATGAATTCCTGAACTTAGATGTATTTGAAACTTTGCTGTATGATAGATACCGTCACAATGAACAAGTTTATTTTGGAATCATTTCCAAATTCAAAATGAAATTTCTACAAAATTTGGAAAATAGATTTATAATTCTTGCACACGTCACTCTACTATGTAGGCTAAAACCACCCTTAATACCATCCAGGGAGAAAAAATGAACAGGTCGAAAAGTTGAGGGAGTCAGAAACCCGGTATTGTGAATGGGGGATAAAAACCGAACAGCCGTGATAGTTGAGGGAGGTCGATAGGACTTATTCCTACGAGGTGTCACAATTTTCATGTAGCAATGCATATATATGGATGTTTGAATATCTTTGTGCACTTTAAATTTCTTTATGGATGCTTGAATATGCATATCTCAAATTATTATTGATGCTTCAAAATAGTATATGTTGAAAAGATTCATTATTTCTTCCTTCGGATTTATAATAGGGTATCACTTAAATATAGTTCGAATATGAATACTCGTTGAGATAGGCGCATTCAAATGTTGTTCACATTTTGCTTATATACGGACAAATAAGGGATAACTCTTTGAGGGCAAATACATCTAAAATGTAAAACAAACAGCAGTAATGGAAAAGGGGTAAAAAAAAAAGGGATACAGTTTTAGAATTTGAGTACCAGCTGGAAGTTGTTTTGAATGAGGACAGATAAGGGATATCATTGTTGAACGGGGGAAACAAACTATTAACTCATTAAAATATGACACCTAAGCTTCTTAGTTTCTCACGTACTCCCTCCGTTCATTTTTGTCTGTCATTGTAGCTCCAGACGCATGAATTCTAGCTCCGGCGCAGGAATTAAGAAAAAGTATTGGAAAGAGAGAAAAGTGTATTGGAAAGAGAGGTGTATTGAGAAGAGAGAAATGTGTGTTGGTAAGAGAAAAAGGTGTGTTGTGAAGAGAGAAAGTGTATTGGGAAGTGGAAGTGACAAGTATTCAAGAAAAATTTTTGAAGGCTAGAATGACAAATAAAATGAACAGAGGGAGTATTATAAATCAAAAGTGTCAATAGCATGTGGTGGGTGTGTCGGGGTGTGCGTGTGGGCGCGCGCGTGTGTGTCGCATTCAAAGTGTCTTTCAGCCAATAAACATGTGAGTATCACATGGGTTTCGATCCTACGTGCCTTTTTTGAAATTAAGTAACACATTCATGTATCTTTTTTAATAGAAGAGACATGTCTTAGTGGAAGCGAACCTAATTTCTCGCATATATCATTTCTAATATTATTTTTTGTGTTCCTTTTATTTAATCTCCAGTATGTGTAAAAGAGTGACTAAGAATATCCTGTAAACTTATCTTGTTCAGTTTTAAAATCTCCAGTATTTAAAAATAATTTATTTGTAAACAAAAATGGTTCGAATGATAACCTTATGTGCAACATTTTTACACCCCTTATTACCGACACATGACCCTACCCTACTGTAGAGTACTTTTTTTTGATAACCTGGTTTGGTAGTAAGCATTGCTAACATAACAAGTTTGCGAAAGTTCCGAACTGAGATAGTGACGGTTGATGATTCCGTCATAAATAGATAACGGTATTTCTTGTACCATACTCATGATGCTTTCTAAAATCATCTATGGTAGATTACGGTATTTCTTGTAGCATCATATCGGGAATTTTTTTCTTTGACTCTCAAATATGTTCCATATGAAGCCAAATACAATTGTGCAAGCAGAGGATTTTCCATAACTATTTTGCAGAAGTAACAATGAATCCACAGAAAATGGCAGGACCTAACACCTTGGACATCAAAACCAACATACTTTTTCGTTCACAAGCGCCATGGGAATGAGCTAGAGACCACAAAATGTGAAACATGGTGATGAGAACATCCCATCATTCGATACACACAACGCTCCTCCACTTACTATATATAGTCCAATCACAAGAGCGCGTACACGACAATTGAATTTACATGTGACCTCATTCCTATACACATGTCTTCCTTCATTTAAGAATAGATTACAACTATTAAGAACATTGGAGAGGGTCAAGGGAAGTATAAATAAAGACTTGGAGATGCTCAAGAACAGCAAGACGCGTTGAATCCTGGAGCAGATTCAATACATCTCGGAGTCGATTTGCCCTCGGGTTTTAAAAGCAGTCCAGACTAAAATAGATGCCCAGGTCTCATCTGGAATCCATTTTGGAAGTTATATATATGGATGGAAAGCTAAGAAGATAACCTTTCCAACGGCACCAGTCTCATCTCCAAATTCGAATGAAGTCAGTAGAAATCGTTGAAACAAGATGACATCCAAAAACTGCCCTAGTGCTGCGACACTACCTTTTGGCATTGGGGTCGTGTATCTTTTTTAGGCCCATTAGTATTAGAGTTTGCCCCTAAGGAGACCCTAAACTCTATATTATCGGTAGCTACTATCATTAGCCTTAGGTTTTAATTAGTTTTGACCTATTATAAAACAGTTTTGCCGTTTGACAGTTTGTTAGATTCCAACTTCGTGAGTTTAATTCAGATTTCATAATCGAATTGCGTTCTTCCTTGTTCTTGCTTATATTCTTTGATTCATAGGCTTAGATTAGCCTTCTTGGCAAGGTCAATCGTGTGCCATGTTTGATAACCAAAGGAGAAGTGGAGCTGCGACTATGTAGTTCGAATTGTGTTGATTTAAGACCAGGTAGATTGTGTCACATTTCCACAAAATCGAGAGTTACCATGACACAAAAGCATCAGGTATACCGTCAAGTTCATATCTATCTTTGTGAATTTTACATTCATCCTATCGCCCACAGAAAAGCCGCGACACAAAAAAAATAGTAAATCGTTAGGTGTTCTCCTATCCAAGCCGTGTTTAGCTTTTGTACAATTTTATTTTAGAGTCTATAGTATTGAGTTTGTGTCTTTAGTTTGTGTTTTGGTAGCTGGTTTTCAAAATATTTTTGCATCTAGGTGTTTCCTTCATCCTTCATCTATTATCATGTTCAAATCTGTTATCGTGTCACATCTGTTATTTCGTTTTTTTTGCATTAAAATTTTATCCCACCCATCCATCCCATATTTCGACCAGAAACAGATCCACCCCTCATAGATACACCTTTCTATAATTTTCTGCTACTCAATAATCCACAAAATCATCACCCGATTGCATCATGATTGCGTTTCACTCCTTCCAAAAATTTGTCTCAGGCACCTTTTAGTAAAACGGGCAAAACTTTTGCATACAAACTGGAAATTGGGTGCATTTTTTTACAAATTCCTAGAACAAAAAGTTGCAGTTGGCTCTCCCCTGCTTTGTTAGGGTTGGAAAAAAAATTTTGAGGTCAAATTTCCCCTGGAAGTGGACCTCTGTGAATTTACAAGTTTTAGCACTCAATTTCAAACACCTTCGTGAATTTCCATAGAACACATCCTTTAGTTGATAGATCTGAAACTTTTTGGTGTTCCTGTTTTTGTGCCTCTGGTCAAGAAAAAAATAGTGAAAATTCAAAAAAAAATAAAAATAGTGACCACACAGTGGACATCACTATTTTGTGCTATATCCGTGCTGATTGCTGATCTTTGGTGCCATGTCTGTTGCTAATCTTTGTGTCTTAGCATTGTTTGCATGTGGGTTCTTCTTAAGATTTGACCGGCAACTAGAATTACATACTTGGAACACTTATTCAGCATTACTATCTATTATAGAATTGTGTTCCACTAATCTTTGTTTTTAGCTCTCCAAGCTCCACATATCCACCTCTAATCAGCATAGTATTTGACCCTGCAATTGTGCAACTACGACTCCTTGGTTTCTCCTACCACCAATTGTACCATCCTTTACCTTGCCTTTGGTAAGAACAATGTAAGAAATTGGTATCGTTTCCTTTTGCAGATCTTCCAACACAAATCCCACACCACCGTAGTGTAGGGATAATATCCTGCTTTGCTCCTTTGTTGTTTTCTAACAATGGCAGGAAGTGATAAGTTTGAAGCTGGCGAGTCTGAAGCTGCCAACTCCCCTTACGACTTTGCTGGTTGTGTCAGTCAAAATCAACTTTCTGACACCCTTCATAAGTTCGATCAAAGAATGAACGAGCAATTCCAGACTATGGAGATGCTCTTCCAAATAATGAACCAGCAATTTCAGCGTCTCACCCCTCATTTGACAACCCTTAATAGATATTCACCACCACAGAGGGAGGAAACTCATGACAAGGACAACTTTGATGATGACGGTAACAATGATAGAGACCAACTATTAGCTTTATGACCACTGAAGCCCCTCAAAGGTATGAATGATTTTAGTGATGGATGAGAAGCATGAACTAACTCATTGAATGTAGGTACATCAACAGTATATTTTGTCTCTATGAGTTGGTTGATTCAAAGATGCTCGGTTTTCTGGTGTGCTTTCAAGGAAGGAGATTGTCCAAGGCTAAGGATAATCTAAAGCCATGTGTGGCTTAGTTTTAGGCCTTGTGTTAATAGAAAAAATCGGTACTAGTAAGAGAGGTTAGGTCACTCCTCGGTTTTACAAGAATTAGAGACTATGGATGCTCTAGGTTCTCTGAGACACTTGTGTGATCAGTGGAGGCTTGAAGATGTCAAGAGTTGCAGTGGGAAGCAACAAGATCTTGAAGAAGTCAAGCTTCAGCAGCAGAAGAGTCATCGAACCGTCCCACACCGTCACCGGACAGTCCAGTGAGTGCTCTCTTCAAGAGTCCAGAGAGGCAGTTTTTTAATAGCAGCTCAGATGGAGTCACCAGACAGTCTGACGAGAGTCACCAAATAGTCCAGTAGTGCTGAGACCGAACAGTCTGGTGAGTCAGAAGCTGAAGTCCAGAAGAGGTGTCTCTGTAAGTCCAAAAGAGAAGGTCACCGGACAATCCGGTGAAGGTATGCACCAGACAGTCTGGTGTCACATGGAATGGTTTCCAGAGAGGATGTTTTATGCCAGTAGAAGACCAGGAGTCACCGTACAGTCCAGTTGTCCCAGTCATCGGATAGTTCGGTGACTGTAAAAAGCAGTCAGCTTTTTAGCAATAGCTCTCAATGGTTGTTTCTGGGCTTGGGGCCTATTTAAACCATTGGGGAGCTGTTGTGGAGGTTACCTGTGGCCAGAGAATTTGGAGAACATTTGTGGAAGCCAAAGGTCACCAAGTTGAAGCACAAGAGAGCATATAGTGAGATCTTGAGTGCTAGTGAAGAGCAGCAAAGAGCATCCATACATTCCTAGAGCTTGGGAGGCTGAGAGGAGCCTTCGGTTTGTTACTCTTGGTCTATGGTAGCCTAGACTGGTTGATGTGGACATCATATCCTCCGATGAGGACGTCAATGAAAATATTCACACATGGAGGATTCGGACTGCAAAACAGTATAAACTTGCAACAAAATCTACAACTTCATATGGAATCCAATTTGAGTGTTTAAGTACATTCTGAAAAGATCATCAAGTCTACTTTCGAATGGATCCAGCCTCACCTTCATATCACATCCGAGTCAGCGGCAATTGTTGTTCTAATTCAGAAGGTGCTGCATCACCCCAACTTGGACCGATGGCCCGTGTATCAAGTTGAGCCCATTAGGGGCACATCCTAGGGTTTGAGGATGACCCCAGCACCCTCTGGTCATCCTCCACCCGATTTAAAGGTCCCAGCCGCCGTCAAAAAGACTTGGGTTTTCTTTTGTTATAGTTTAGCTCTTATGCAAACTTTCTGATCTTCAGTTGTGTCCAAAGATGTCCAAAGACCACCTGTTAGACGGCTTTAAGAACCCCATATTGTGAGAGACTCTTGGTTTGCCACATCTTATTCTTGCTTGTTCTTTGATTGCTTGCAGAAATTGATCTTCGTAATCAGGTTGATCTTGCTGTCCAGCATGGTCAATAACCATTCGAAGTTGGTTCTGCGATTGCTAAGACACACACGACCTGTTCGTTTGTAGTCGGATCGTGAGGGTCGTCTCCACCAAATTGATAGTTATCACCTCACTGAAAGACCGGGCACTTCAAGTTCTATCAAGTGGTATCAGCTTCCTAGGTTGCTCGGTGAGATTTATCCCATCTCATTTATCGTTTCATTCATTTTCCCACTTTCCACATAAAAGCCATACAAAAAAAATATAAAATCATTTCGCTGTCCTATACCCTTTGAGCCTGTGCATCACTATTTTTAGTAATTTGCGTTGTTGAATTCGTGGTTGCATCATCGTGACGTGTTGCTGGTCTTAGCGTTTAATCCATCCAGGTCACGATGATGCAAAAAAAGAAAGTCAAAGAATTGAAAAAAGAGAGAAGTGCTGCGTGTTTTAGTTGCTATTGTCCTGAGCCTTTTGTATCATTTGTTGGACTATCTTTCTGTCTAGGCTCGCGTCTCTAGCAGGGTTTAGCCTAAGACCAGCACATACCATTGTTGAACACTTATTCAACTTTGCATTTGCTGATTTGATTGTGCTAATCCTTGCTACAAATTGAAACTGTCCAAGCTCCACAGATTACTACAGCGAACAGGTTTTGTGTCCCTGGCAATCGCTCCACCAATCTTTGCAGGTTGACATCGTTCATTGCAAATCACCCCTGTTGGTTTGGTAAGAAGATGTAAGAACTTGGTTGAGCAAGCTTGAGAGAAATCGAGGTGGACAAAACCTAGCTCGTTGTTAATTTGTTTTGCTATTTACTAACCATGATAGGCACAACTAAGAAAAAAGGAGCTGGTGGTTTACACCCTCACCAAGATGTACAGATGCTTCAACATGAGGTAAAGGATGATATTTTGCAAGTCATCAGTTTGTAAATACCTTCTTTTGAAGGGAAATTAGATCCTCATGCATACATTGATTGGGAACTAAATGTAGATAAAGAATTTGATACACATGACTTGTCTGAAAAGGAAAAAATTTACATTGCCTCAAGTGTTTTGACTGAAAGTGCTTTGCTCGAATGGAAATACATTTGTAGGCACAATAAAGTTCTAGAATCTTGGAAAGACTTCAAATGTCATTTTAGAGATGTTTTTATTCCTGCATTTTATGCTAATCATTTGCGTGCCAAATTAGACAACTTGAAGCAGAATAGTATGACTGTTAAAGAATACTTTCATGACTTTAAGGTTTGTGTCATTTTTGGTGGCTTAGATGAATGCCGAGAAGATAAAATCAATAGGTTTATGAATGGTCTCAATTCTAAAATCCAAATTTTGCTTATCTCTAAAACTTACTACTCACTCTCACACATGTATTTGCTTGCTTGTATTGCTGAAAATCAGCTTTTATCGTCTAAAAATACAAGCATGAACAATCACCATCAAAAAATTGTTGAATGTATTGCTGATGTACCTTTGTCACAAGGAAAATATGATAAAGAAGAGTTGTGTGTTACTTTATCTCTTATTAAAACAGCACAACTAGATAGAGGGCACTCTTCTGTTTCTTGTCCTATGCCTAACATCGTGCAGGAGAGTGAGAAAAAAACTAAAGAAGACGTTATGCTAGTTGATGAGATAATGGATAATGATGTTTGTGTGCTGCCTACTATATTTCAGGAGAGTAAGAAAAATAAAACACACTGTGAGTCCCTCACCACATCTCGATCCTCTCATGCTGCTTGTGTTGAACTGCAATTGCCCAATATTCATCCTAGTGTTTTGCAAAGCTTAGTTGAGCCTCTCAAGACTTATGCTTTGTTTCGTAATGCATATTAGTCCTATGATTGCATCAAGTTGTATGACCAAGTTTTGTTCATCTCGAAAATACAACTAGTGTATGGAGTAGAAAATGTTGTTTTTGAGTACACACATGTGGAGAATAAGCATTTTTATTACGCTGATTTGAATGATGCAAAGGTAGAGCTCATATCTTCGTTATATTGAATTTGATGCTTCTTGTAACCTGAATTATTTAGAGAAGAGATTATTTCAAAATTGCAATTCACAGCATATTAGCAATTGTGTTTTTTATGCTATTAGCAAATACGATGACATTGGAGATTTCTTAGTATCTAAAATAGTCATTTGTACTAATCTGAAATACCCTTTTGAAATGCAAAAACAAGATCAAGCAATAGCATGCACTAACACTAACAATGCTTTGCAAAGTTTCTCTACTTTTGTGATCTATCAACAGGAGCAGCTCATGGAGAAGGAGAAGTTGTTGTTGTGGTCAAGCTACGTGCTCATCCCTTGTTCTAACATGACAGCAAGAAATTGTTTCGACCACTGGATCAAGCCCAGGACGGCTAGCTATAAAGAAGGGGAGAATGATGAGATCTTTGTGGCACTACTTGACCACTTCAGAATACCCCCATGGCCGCCACCTCTATTTTTGGAGTGCACGGTGGAGTGGCGGTTCTCCAATGTGACCTTGAGTCAAGGACGACTCAAAAAGAAGCGGGGGAGGATGATGAGGTCACATACATACCCCTGTGGCCTCCAACTTTTGAGATTTCTATAAGGCACGGTGGCATAGCTGGTTTTGAATTTGTGCTTGAGTCGAGGACGACTCCAAATCAAGTGGGGGAGAATGATGACACTACATATATACCTCCATGGCCTCCACCTTTATGATTTTACGAGGTCATATTGGAGTGGCACTTTTACATTCTGAACTTGAGTCAAGGACGACTCTAATTCAAGTGGGTAAGAATGATGTGAATATCATATCCTCTGATGAGGACGTCAATGGAAATATTCACACATGGAGGATTTGGACTGCAAAACAGTATAAACTTGTAACAAAAGCCACAACTTCATACGGAATCCAATTTGGGTGTTTAAGTACATTCTAAAAAGCTCATCAAGTCTACTTTTGAATGGATCTAGCCTCACCTTCATATCACATCGGAGTCAGCGACAATTGTCGTTTCAATTCAGAAGGTGCTACATCACTTTAACTTGGGTCGATGGCCCGTGTATCAAGTTGAGCCCATTAGGGGCGCATTCTAGAGTTTGAGGACGACTCTAGCACCCCCTGGTCATTCTCCACCCTATTTAAAGGTCCCAGCCGCCACCAAAAAGACATGGATTTTTTTTTGTTATAGTTTAGCTAACTTTCTGATCTTTAGTTGTGTCCAAAGACCACCTATTAGACGGCTTTGAGAACCCCATATTGTGAGAGATTCCTGGTTTGCCACATCTTGTTCTTGCTTGTTCTTCGATTGCTTGCAGGAATTGATCTTGGTGATCAGGTAGATCTTGCTGTCCAGCACGGTCAATAACCATTTGGAGTTGGTTCTGCGATTGCTAAGACGCACACGACCTGTTTGTTTGTAGTCGGATCGTGAGGGTTGACTCCACCAAATCGATAGTTATCACCTCACCGAAAGATCAGGCACCTCAAGTTCTATCACCAGTTAGGTGTTGTTGTCTGAGCTTCCGAAGACTTGTGGAAGACTACATCAAGTTTGTACATGGTTCTGGGTCCTTCGCTCGAAAGAGATACCAAGAGTGAGCACCCGAGCCTTGGAGGCTTGCTCTAGTGCTTGGTTATTATGTGTGACAACCAGGCCGCTGGTGTCTTCACTTCAAACGTGAAGCGTTCCCTTGTAAGCATCGTTTTGGGAACGACGACAGGAACCAAGACTCCGACGGGAGCGGTTCAACGAGGATTAAGGGAATGCGCTATCCTTTTGACACCTCGAGAAAAATTGCTGAGCATCTCTTTCACCCTTCTCTTTACTTATTGTATTTACCTTAATGCAAGTAGTGTGATAGGTCGCTTGGTTGTATCTCTTGGTGGCTCTCGTACCAACTTGCTTGCTAGCTTGATAGCTTGATAGGTTGTTTCTTCTAGCTTGTTTTTGCTCTTACTTAGTCCTCTCTTGCCAGGAATTGATTGTTAGCTTGCTAGAAAGTAGGAAGAGTGGAAAAGATCTAGTAGTGTTAGTGCCTAATTCAACGCCTCTTCTTGGTCACTTGATCCTTAAAAGTGGTATCAAAGACAAAGGCTCATTTTGTAGCTTAGCCGCCTTGAGAAAGTGATCGAGAGTGATGGAGACAAGTTCTTCATCAGGGCCCGGTAGTGGCTCATTGAAGAATCGCTTTCTAAGCTACCTATATGCCACAAAACCGATGAATTCAAGTGCTAACATGAACATCTCATCGAACTCTTCATCTAGCAACTCCTTATGTGCTATTATGATTGAGAATTCTAATTATCTTGAGCTCATCGATGCTTATACTCACTTTGAAACTCTTGATGGTGAAACTATAGGTCCTTCCATGCAACAATTACATGATCTTATTGAAAAGATCAATTCCTTTGAAGGGACACTCAAAATTTCTCATGAAGAATCCATCAAGAGATTCCTCTCAACCAAGGATACCTGTGCTCTTGCCTCTCTTGAAGCTTCATCAAGCAAGGATGATCTAAATGCTTCCACCCCGAGTGAGATCAATGGAATACATGCTCATCACACGCTTGAAGCATCGGTTTGCAACAACTCTACCTCTACTAGTTCTCACTTACCTCTTAATGATAATGATATAGCTAGTAGTTTGTTAGAGGATTCGTTTGATGTTCTATGTTATGAGTATGATAATATCATTACCCTTCCTAATGAAGTTTTGAAGGATCTATGTATTCGCATTGATAAGCTTGTAGGTTTGATCAATTCTTCTGGGAAGTGCCATATCTCTATTGATGAAGCAAACAAGAAGAATGTTTACACTTGGAAGAGCCATCTCAAGCGCTGTAAGGAACAAAGTTCATCTAAAGAAGTTGCTCTTATTGTTGAGGTTAGTACAAGTGAATCATGTACTATTTTGAATACTAACACCTCTCGTCTCATGGTTTCTAGCAAGGTGAACTACAAAAGTGGTGGGAAACATTGGGTTCTTGATAGTGGTTGCACTCGACACATGACCGGCAATCATAAGATGTTCACCACTATCAAAGAAGATGAGGATAAGGACAAGATGACATTTGGGGAAAATTCCAAAGGAAGAATCAAGGGGTTGGGCAAAGTCGCCATGTCTAATGACTTGTCCATTTCTAATGTCATGCTAGTAGAATCTTTTATATTCAATTTATTATCTGTTGCCCAATTATGTGATCTTGGCTTCACCTGCTTCTTCAATGATAAGGGTACTGAATTGATCAACAAGTCCTTGGGTCTCACGTTTAATGGTTTTCGGCACAACTACTATATTGTGGACTCCTCTTCAAATGAAGTTGTGCTGCAAACTTGTTTTATTGCAAAGTCCTCCAAAGGATGGTTATGGCATAGGAGGCTTGCCCATATTGGAATAGAGCAATTGAAGAAGGTCACTAAGAAGGGCTTAATTCTTAGAATTCAAGATTACACCTTGAAAAAAGGATAAATTGTGTAGTGCTTGTCAAGCGAGAAAGCAAGTGGCCACTCTTTATCCTTGCAAGACTGTAATGACCATATCAAGACCTCTTGAGGTTCTTCATATTGATCTCTTTGGACTAACAACTTACAAAATTCTTGGTGGTAATCTTTATTGCATGGTGATTGTTGATGATTTATCTCGGTACACATGGACTATCTTTTTAGAAGACAAAGCTCAAGCGATCACCAACTTCAAAAAGTTTGCCAAGTGTGATCAAAATTAATTTGCAGCCAATATCAAGAAAGTGAGAAGTGATAATGGGACAGAGTTTAAGAATTCTATCATTGAGGAGTATTGTGATGATCTTGGCATCAAGTATGAGTTCTAAGCCACTTACACCTCGGAGAAAAATGGTGTAGTGAAAAGGAAGAACCGGACTCTCATTACACTTGCGAGAGCTATGTTAGATGAATATGAGACTTCGGAGAGGTTTTGGGCTGAAGCTATCAACACGGCGTGCTACAATTCAAATCATTTCTCTTGCGAGAGCTATGTTGGATGAATCTGGGATTCCGAAGAGGTTTTGAGCTGAAGCTATCAACACGGCATGCTACACTTCAAACCGTGTTTATCTTCATCGTCTATTGAAGAAGATCCCATCTGAGCTCTTGGTGGGAAGAATACCCAATGTGGCCTACTTTCGGGTCTTTAGATGCAAGTGCTATATCTTTAAAAAAAGGAAGAGGCTAGGCAATTTTGAGAAGAGGACCAACATTAGCTTTTTTGTTGGGTATTCCGGTAACTCTAAAGCTTATCGTGTTTTATCACGTTCCATATTTTGCCTAAATTTAAAAATGTGAAATCAAAAAATTTTCTGACAAACACCCTGACAATTTATCTTTCTCCTAATCTTCTCTCTTCTTTCCTATTTCAAAAGGCAAAAATCCTCACCAAATTAAAACCTAGATAATTTGAAAATTTTAAAAGTATTAAAAATCTGAAAGTGTGATCAAGTGTTTGACTTTGGTTTTCTTCTCTGTTTATTTTCCTCTCATTTGGTTTGAATTTTAAAACCAATTCATTCAATTCAGAATCCAAATCCGAAATTAGATTCCAAATTCCCAGCCATGAGCCACCTCTTCTTCTATTCCTTTCTTCCCTGGCCCAGCTGGCTCTATCTTCTTTCCTTTTTCCTGTGATCAAGCTTGGCCCAGCGTACGCTGTTCCTCTTTTCAAATCTTGACCTCCTCCAAATTGATTTACTCCTTTTTAACAGCCACCGTTCTCCAAATTTTATGAAGTAAAATTTATCTCGAATTTGAAGATGATTCCAAAACAAAAGGTTTTCATCACGAAAAGTTCTCAACCCTGCAAAATTTCAAATTCATCGGAGCTCGGGAAGTTAATCTTGAGGGGGGGGAGGGGACAGAGAGCTGCCGAAGAAATTCCAAGGAAATCAGAAATTGATAAGCTGCGAGCCCCACCTGTCAGCGCCTTCTTCCGCTTCCCCGATTTTCTTCCTCCCCGCGTCGCGCCTCCACTGCCCAGCGCGCGCACTCTGCCACCTGCCGGATACCTCCTACTGCAGCTAGCCACGCATTGACGAAGTGCCGGGCATGCACGGCGGCATTGCCTCCTGCCTCACCACGCACTGCAAACAGCCCATCGCCCGGAATCGGACTGCAATCTCACCTCTCTCCACCCGGCCGTCTCTGTTCCCCGAGCTGGCCGCTGCTCCTATTCGCCTCTCCGGGTGCATCTCCACATCCCGAAGCAGCTCCCCAGACTGCCCTCAACCGCTCCCTGCCACTACTCGCCGTGCATCCGTCGACGTGCAGCGCATGCACGGGCGCCGCTGCCGCGTGCCTCGCATGCGCTGCGCGAAGCCGCCAAGCGGCGCGCACCATTGAAGCCGTGGTTGGCCATGCCCCCCTCCTCCCGCTGTCGGAAAGAGAACGCCCCCATCTCTTCTCCCCCTCCACGCACAGCCGGCCTCAATCGCTGCAGAATCGAGCTCCAATCGCGCTTTACCCCTTCGACCCCTGCTGTTCGCTGAAGCCGGCCGCCGTCGAAATTCCCGCCTATCGATGACCAATCAGCCATCCAAACCACCATTGCACCACCTCCACCTCCATATTTCACGACTGGACGAGAACACTCCGCCAGAGCTCGACTGGAGCTATGCCGCCGCCGTGGGCCGCCATGGCGCGCCGCCCCTCCGCGTCGACAGCGCTGCACCACGCCTCCTTGGCTCGCCTGAGCCCATGGGAACACCCACTGAACTGTACTTGTTCTGCTCTGCCTGAGCCCCGAGGCTCCCCGGCCATCCTGCACCCGGCGCCGTGAACCGCCGCCGTCGCGCCGCCAACCTCTGTCGCCTGCTTGTTCCGGCCCGAATCGTCGATGATAGCCTCCTCCGTCGGATGCGCAGCGAGCTCCTCTCGCTTCTGGACCAGTTCTCGTCGAGGTTGAGCGACGGGGGCGCGCGTTCCGCTTCCCCAGCGAGCACCCGCCCATGGCGCCGCCGGTTGCTCCGGCCGCCGCTCAGGTCACGCCCGTGTGCCTGCCCTTTGATCGAGATCCGGCGGCCAGGATTGAAGCCAGCGTAACGCTTAGGTACTCTTAATCTGAACCGTTCGCTCTTTGATCTGCGGCTGAGATTGAAACAGAAGTTATGTTACCTTGTCTAAATCGCAGCCGTTCCTGCTCCATCCAACGCTCCAGATCGATCGGACCCGCTGCCCAGCAAACCAGCGAAGCAGCCGCGGCCCACCTGTCAGTGAGGCAAGGTATAATGCTATGACCACCCAGCCAGTGCACACAGACTGCCCTCCACTGTTCTTTGTACACGGAAATAATTCCTTTAAATTCCAGTAAATGCTAATCTTACACCCTAACCCTGCAATTTCGAAGATAATAATCTGCTAATCCTGATATTCTTTTGGAAGCCCACTGAACTACCTGTTAATCACAAATTAATCCAACTTCATTTGCACTGGATCCTGTTGATTACAGAGAGGTCCCTACAATGTCCATATACATTCAAACTATTATAACTTTTTGATCCTAACTCAGATTTCAACAATTCTTGAACCATTGAAATCATTGTCTCGAACCCCACCACTTTTACCCATCAAACCTACACCGACATCTAATCTTGCTGATTTTATAAGAAGATTTATTTGAGTTTATGTGATTCTTCTTGCTGTTAGTTTCATTGGTTTTTATTGCAAGTACATAGTTGTGGGTTGTTCCTTAGCATAGCTCATACTAGATTAAAAGTGCACCACACCCTGTTAGTATAATTTATACTGTCGCTAGCATGCATCAGTTCACATGCCGTGGTAGCATTATGTACACTAGTAAAAAAAATTGGAATCTAATAGCTACGTATTAGATTACCTGTATATGTATTAGGAATGGAGTGAAAATAGCACACATAGGCATCTGCTCTGCGTTCACATGCAATAGCTCTTTTACCACACCATAGAATTAGTAGCCACTTTATAAAAGTGAAACCAAGTAATTAATTATTAATCGCTAATAATCAAATGCATATAGAAATTAAGCGGCTAATATGGTACACTAGGCTTTTCGCACTCACCTGTAGTTGATGGACCTTATGGGTGTAGTAGTTTAATTGTAGGTATAAAAATTTAGTAATTAGAAAGCAACGACATATTATGAAACAAAATAATTAATCTCCAGTCACAACAAGTTTCGTATGTTTTATAATTAAATGAAATATTAAATGGAACACGTGTGCACCTCACATTAACACGATTTTATTGCTTAGCATGCATTAGTGCGCATATCCATATTAGCTCTATGTTATCTAATTTAAAGTTGGAAACAAGAAATTAAGGACCAAGAGAAGATTACGCACCACTCTTATCTGCAGATCATACCACCTGCATACAAAGGAGATAGGTAACTAATTGCTAAACAATTCATGCATATAGTTGGGCAACAAATAATGGTACAGCACACACGCCCCGCGTTACCTTAATAACGTAATTATGAAATAAAATAAAACAGTTAGTTGATACCCCTACAAATTGCCTGCAGATTAGAGGATAGGTAGATATTAGAAGGCACGAATACGGTTCACCCTGTATTTGTGTGCATCAGCACGTGCATGTGTCACCTATTACTTTTAGTTAAATAATTACTTGCGAGCCGCTAGAACGCATGCATATAGAGTTAAAATAACTAGTATGACATACTCTCTCCATTCACAATTATAAGTCATTCTAATATTTAAATTTTGTTCTCAAATATATGTCATTCTCACTTTTCAATACACTTTTTTCTATTTCTAACACACTCTCTTTTTCCAATAAATCTCTATCTCTATCTCTTTCCTCTTTATTTTCTGTCATCATACTTTTTTACTTCTCTTTAATTTCTGTGCCCATAGCTAAAATGACTTATATTTATAAACAGAGGGAGTATATATAAAAGTTAACTAGTCACTATAGTACACTGTGCACCTCACCCTCTGCAGCTTCAGCCACCAGCTTTGCTCGCCCACCTAATCATTCGAGCACTAAAATAAGATGACGCAAATAACACACTCCCGCATTAATGCACGAACACCTGCTAGCCTTATTAGTATAATTAAAAGGACAAGAAAGTGTGACCATTAATCACTAGAAAAGCAACTGCATATTAGAAAACTTAGTAATTAACTTCTAAGTCCCTGTAGGTTTCATCCATATTAGAAACTATATAATTATTAAATGAGACACATACACATCTCAACCGCACTAGCATGCTGTCATTCTACGTTAGCAAGTATACTAACTGAGGTAACACTTGTCAATTGGAATTAAATAGTTTAACTATGTAAATAAGATGAAGTAGTTAAGTGCTAGTCACTAAAAGTTGCCTGTATATTATAACCAATTAATTAAGTGACACGGCCTCTACTAATCACTCCCCAACGGCTGCGCATGGTATTCTTGTGCATGCTGCTAATCTGCCGCACTTGGCAGAATATTGAACGGTTAGTATAACGTAATTAGCTCCCTGACAAGCCACACACTTCTTCGGCCAGAGCTCTTAGTAATTGTAGCTAAAGAAAATGAACATTCTTGTTAGCTGCTAAACTTAAATAAATATTGGTAAGCTAGGACTGGGCATGTACTTAAAAGGACACCTCACAGTAGGCACGCCCAGCACACAGAATTAGCTCCTCATCACAGAAAGCTTAGAGTACTCCCTTTCAAGCTACACTTAGTGATATAGCACAGCATCACGCATAATCTTATCCTCTGTTTTCTTCCGGATTTTTATTTGGCTCTTACTGGAGTTTTATTCGTGTTTTATCGCTTCTTCCTGAGCTTTGTTTTATGGTAGTTTTATTAGACGTATTGTATCGCGTAGATGACGTTTGAATGCGCAGAAGAATCAAGCATCAAGAGGAGCCAGGAGCCATGCGTGGACAGAAGAATGAAGATTTGGACGCCAAGCTATAGACTGAAGATGGGGAACCTAAAAGAGCTTGAAGATTCATCTCAGAAGATTAGAAAATTTCAGGCAAGCTCTAACTCTTTGATCATATTTAACCTATGATTTTGCTACTGCTCTTATAGTGCCTTTTATACTGCTATGCATGATATTTTGATTTAAAATATTGTGTTAGCTATGATCTTAATTGATTGGTTGCTCTATGGATATTAGTGTCAGTTATTAGACATTAATATTAAATACCTTGAATGCTTATTGATGACACCACCTTGTTAACCATAGGATTTCCGTCGTTAAATTCTTTAACGAACAGAAAGTTGCCTTGATATTAGAATACTTAGGGCCCCTCTTGCAATGCTGAGCATTGCCACACCATACACTAATTATTTGCAACTGCGTTAATATGAGTTTGGTGGTGTGAGTAAAATAAAATGGGGTTGGGCTTAGTGCAACAGGTGCTAGGTGAAGCTAGGTGATTTTGGTTGTGGAGCGGGGCTCACAGAAGGTGATGGTGCTACGTGATGGTGCTAAGTGATGTTGCTAGGTGTTTAAGCTTCGGTCTTGGTCCATCTGCCGTGGACGAACCACTGCACCTGCCATATAAAGATCGGTTCATTAGCGCTCGACATAGTGATTACTTGCAACCACAGAACCTGTCTTGGGCAGGACTTACTCCTTGCTTAAGTTATCCACATCAAGCCACCAGCAGGACACAAGAGGCCAGGAGAAGACGCGAAGACACTCGCGGTCCGGCTTTCGACAAGTAATTGCCCGCGTCATGGGACCGTATGCCCACAGATATAGCCTCTGATTTATCTATGTGACCCGGTATTTAAGGGGACCAAGAGAAGACGTGGATGGCCATCCCCGCGGTCCAGCTCTAGGAATGTACACCATCGCGTCATCAGGCGCTATGTGAACCCCGATAGACAGCCTCTGGATACGTCTTGGGTGGAATATGTGGAAACCTAAGTGGATGTTGGAGTAAACGTTATGTAACTTTGTTGATCAGGAAGAGCATAGCCTGTGGGTACATTGTATAACCTCTGCAGAGTGTAAAAATCCTTTCGAAATGGCCGTTGTCACGGTATTGACATGCTAATGTTTGGGTACATAATGATTAGTCTCTGTACATCTCCTCAAAGTGTGAGTGAGTGTAGCTACCCGTATTTTGGATATGTGTTGGCTATGTGGCCGGGGCCGTATGGAGACGTGCCTGCCTCGGATTAAAATTTGGGAACTGATGGAGTGGATTTGATTCCTCCACAGGTCCACCAACTAAAATATGAAGAGACAAGTATTTTATTCTCTCTGGTGGTAAACTTTCTGTAGTGAGCCTGCATAAAACCAGATTTCTGCAAACTAGCCTCTAAGCCATTCCCTTGCTACGACCGAATATTCATCTGTTTTGTATAACCATGCAATGTGTTAGGGCTTGCTGAGTACTCTATATACTCACCCGTTTGCTTTTGTGGTTTTAGTCAGAGAAGATTGCATAGAAGATGATGACGTGATGGGTTTTGTTCTACTCCCCAAGTTTGCTTGTGGATTGGAGCCATGGATTTCCGCAGTTTGCTTTGCCTTTAGCTGGCTCACTGGTCTTGGATGAGAAATCCTCGCCATGCCCTTGCTAAAGGTTGTAATCTTAGTTATTCTATTGTAACTCGAAGTATGTTTTCGATATACATTCTGTTATGTATTATGCGTATCAGGTACTGATTTAGGGACTGATACGTGTTTGTACAAAGCATTCAAAAAATGGGGTGTGACATGTTTTCAATGCAACTACCGGTTTTGTAGAAGAATCATGTGATATGCAATTTGATGAAACTAACGGTTCTCAAGAGAACAAAGAATTTTATATTTGTGATGTAGATGATGAACCTTTGGAAGAGACAATGCGGAAGATGCCTATGGGAGAAATCTTTCCAAGAGAAGATGATCCTTCTACGCCGGAAGATTCCTCCTCAACACATCAAGATATCACTACATGTACAAATCAAGCTCAAGAATTATCAAGTGTACAAGCGCCAAGAGAACCACCTCAAGAGCCAACTACACCCAAAAATCAAGGGTCTTCTACAACAAGTGCTACATCACCATGCCCTACAAAGAAATCAGGAATTGAAGAAGATTATAGCTCTCTGCTCCGATAACAAGATACTGTCATCTCTAAGGAGCAAGGCATTCAAAATGCATAAGATGTCTTTCCACCACACGCTCCTCTGGCTCAAGAGGCTCCAAACAGGCAAACCTCATTTCTTGAGATCATGGATGTGACTTGATTTTTGGGAGTCCTTGATAGGACTTGAGTGCCCAATCTTTCGGTGAGGTGATAACTATCAATTTGGTGGAGTCGACCCTCACGATCCGACCATAAAGGAACAGGTCATGTGTGTCTTAGCAATCGCAGAACCAACTTCGTATAGTTATTGACCTCGTCGCAACCCCAAGATCAACTTAATCACGAAGATCAATTCCTGCAAGTAATCGAAGAACAAGCAAGAACAATATGTTGCAAACCAAAATGTCTTAAATGTGAAGTTCTCAAAAGCTGTCTAACAGGTGGTCGTTGGACACAACTGAAGATCATAAAGTTTACACAAGAACTAAACTATAACAAAAGAAAACTCAATTGTTTTGGTGGAGGCTGGGGCCTTTAAATAGGGGTAAGGACGGCCATAGGGGTGCTGGGGTCGTCCTCATGTTGGTTATATGCCCAAGACAAAGCCCATTTGGCCCATGTCGTGGCCCGTTAGTAATATTATGAATACTAATGATCCGGCCAGAGGGTAATTAACCCTACTTATCTAGCATTTGTGCATGCCACCGCCAAGGACTTGTGCACGCCGCCGCCAGGTGTGCACGCATCCACCAGGACCTCCCTTGTTGCAATATGTGTGCGTCAATGAGCGCTAGCACGCCACATCACCGCTATTCTCCTCTCTGTACGTTTGGATGTCCGTAGAGGTGCTGGTACGTTGCGCATTGCATCGCACGGTACGACGCCTTCCTCGACGTTGACTACATCGACTATGCGTGATCTGCCAAGTCTTCCGCTGCATCGCGTGTCCGGAAGGTTTAACCTATGATCATCTACATGCAAGTGATCCTATTTTACGCGGTAATTATTCTGTGCTAGCGAGTAGCCATCCGCGTAACCCAGTAGTGGTACCCGAGCCGTGCTTGCGTTGTTTTTTATCTAGATTATTCTAACATGGTTGGCTGTAGAATAGATCGTTTTAATGGATAGCATTATGCGTGCATCAGACTGCTTTACTCCGTTTTTGCTTCCGCATCATGTGACTGGCTAATCGGTTGTCTTTACGACAGCGCATGAGCGTCGCGTGGCTGACCACGAGGTTGTGAATTTGTGTAGCGAAGCGGTTGATACACAGTCTGTATGGCTATACCCGCTAGAACGCCATGCTTGTTAATTGTTAGCAGCATGCGGAAGATTTGTTCTATCCGTCATTGGCTGGCGGAGCCAATTGCGTTTTGAAAAATAAATAAAATACCGTAACATCATTCCTAGAAACGCCTAACTCGTTTTTGCAGAGAATGATGTGATGGTATGGCCTCAAAATCATTTGTGATGATGTGTAATTTTGTAGCGGCCTGTGTGTCGCCATTTATTACAGCTGGGTTGTGGCTGTTCGCTTATTTTATTCAGCCTGCATGCCGTCTTAGGGAGTGCTCATATGATGTAATTTATAATTTAATTTGGAATTAGCATGTAATAGGTAATTCAAATTATGTAATCCATCAACATGAGGAAAGGTGTCTCTGCGACCACACCGCGGAAGAATAGGGGACACCTAGGAGAAGGCATCCTCCCTGTTGCTGGCGGTCGTCTGGACAATTTTTTTTTTGTTGGACGAAGAAAGGCCATACCATCACAATAATTTGATTATCTGTGACATTCATATTTATATATTGTCTGTGATGAGTATGTAAATCCCTTGTAAAAATTAAGGTTTTTTATGCCCTTCCAACAGCTGCACCTTTTGGTTCTTGTTAGTAGGTGATGGGTCTGCCAAAGCAGGACGTCGTCTTCTACCTTGATCTATTAGGTCTGTCGGACACCACAGTATAGTGTCGGTTTACTTGACGAAACTATCAAGTCGGACTTGGGTTTCGGGCTATAGCATTGGAAGCCGAGACATGGGATGTCAACCAACGAACCAGAGTCACATTGGATGTGATGAGCATGGGTTGCCTAACCAGTTCACTATGATACTAGCGGTGATGCCAAAGATCACTAGTTTCATTGGGAACGTGGGTCTCGTCCTACTATGCAATGTCAGGGGACGTTCGAAAACATAGTGGAGTTTACTTTTATTAAAATGTTTAATGAAAGTAATGCTAATGTTGCATATCTCTGTTGTCGTAGAAAATGTCAAGCAATTTGAGTTTTAATTTGCGATCAATCCTAGAGAAAGAAAAGTTAAATGGAACTAATTTTGTTGATTGGAACCGGAACCTAAGAATTGTTCTCAGGCAGGAAAAGAAAGAGTATGTTCTTGATATGTCCTACCCGGATGAGCCTCAGAATGTCGCGCACAACACTAAAGATTATCGTGCTTATGTGAAGCACACCGATGACGCTTTGGATGTGCAGTGCCTGGCGCCTGCTTGCATGAACTCTGTGCTGCAGAAGCAATATGAGAGCACCAACCCACATGATACGATCGTGGGGCTGCGTAGCATGTTCGAAAACCAAGCAAGGGTTGACAGGTTTAACACCTCAAAGTCCCTATTTGGCAGCAAGCTTGCTGAAGGCGCTCCGGTCAGCCCTCATGTAATCAAGATGATTGGTTACATTGAGAGCTTGCAGAGACTTAGGTTTTCCCCTCGACGACGATCTTGCAACCGATGCGATACTGCAGTCTCTACCAGCTAGCTTTGAGCCATTTATTATGAACTACCATATGAATGGCTGATGTGGCGGGAGCGTGAGGTGCGGGGTGATCGTAGGGAGAATGCAGGAGCAGGTGCGCCTGCGAGTTAGAACGCAAAGGGTAGCGAGGCGGCGGCGCTGGAACGAGGTCGTCGGACCGAGGAACGTCCTCAGCCACAGTGACCAAGGGAACAAGCGCCCCACAAGGGAGATCTCTTATTCCTTTGATGACCTAAACAATTGACTACGGCTGCCTTTATACTCAGGCGCCTAAAACTATTAACAACTTAACTGCCTACTATTTAGAAACTAATTAACTAGAATAACAAATCTTAGCTGAACTATAACAACTTATCTCCAATCATCGCTGCTCCGGACGTCCACCTCAGCTCTTCTGTTCTGTGGCGTTCCTCAGACGGCGACAATACTTCCTGCCAATGAAAGAGTCCATAACAGTTCCCCCCTCCCCAACAAACAGCTCGTCCTCGAGCTGTACTTCAGGGTACAATTGCTTGAACTCCTCCAACTTCATCCAGGAAGCATCCGAAGCAGAGCGGTCCTTCCACTGAACCAACAGTTCCCATATGCCTCTGTTCAGTCGAGCCCTGATAACTTTCTCTGGAGCAACAAGCACTCTCCCATTCAGAAGTTCAGGCAAAGGGGCGATTGATGTTGGTGGTTCACCATGGAACTTTTTTAACAGAGATACATGAAAACACATTGTGAATCCGGGCTCTTGGAGGCAGCTTGAGACGATAAGATACTTCCCCTATCCTTTCAATGATCTGATATGGCCCATAGTATTTAGGTCCCAACTTGGATGTGCGCACTGATGTAACACCCACAGCTGAACGCTGATGCAGTCTGAGCCATACCCAATCATTCATCTCGAAGTTTACCGCTCTTCGGGCTTTATCTTGAAACTTCTTCATCTTGTTCTGGGCCAGTTGCAGCCTATCACGAACATCGATCAGGAACTCATCGCGCTGTAACATTTGTTGATCCACTGCTGCTACCCTTGCTGAGCCCTGCTGGTAGGACAGAATAGGTGGTGGGTCACGACCATACACAACCCTGAATGGAGAGCACTGTATAGCAGTTTGGTATGATGTATTGTAACAGAACTCTGCCCATGGAAGCCATTGGAGCCATGAACGTGGGTGATCGCCTGCTAGACACCTGAGATGCATGGTAATCTCTATTGACAACCTCAGATTGACCATCTATTTGTGGGTGAAAAGCTGAACTCATATGCAGTTTGACACCAGCAAAGCGAAATAATTCTGACCAAAAGACACTAGTGAAGATAGTATCTCGATCACATACTATAGAACAGGGGATGCCATGTAACTTTATTATGTTATCGAAGAAAGCTTTGGCAACAGAGGCTGTGGTATATGGGTGCCCCAGAGCAATGAAGTGGTTGTACTTCGAAAATCTATCAACCACTGTTAGCACGACTGACTTGCCTCCTACCTTAGGAAAACCTTCGATAAAATCCATTGATATATCATTCCAAATGTCAGATGGTATTGGGAGAGGTTGCAGCAGCCCCCCTGGGTGTAAATGTTCAGTTTTGTTTCTCTGACAGACCGAACAGCTCTTGATGAATTCACACACCCTCCTGCTAGCCCCAGTGCTATGGAATGTAGCCCGAAAACGGTGAAGTGTCTTCTGAGTACCCTCATGGCCTGTAGTGTGAGCTTCTTCGAGAACGGATGGCCATAGAGAGGACGAATCTGGAACAAAGACTCGTCCATGGAATGTCAATAGGCCATCAACTTCTTCCCAGCCTTCTACTACTGTTCCCTCCTGCAACTTCTTCTGGATTGTCTTGCATTGTTCATCCTGTGCTCCTTCTTCTCAGAGTATATCAAACACTTGACAGATGTGCTGATATAGTGTTTAGTGCAAACTGCTCATCATCTCTACAGGACAGTTCATCTGCCATAGTATTGAGCTTGCCTGGTCTGTACTCTACTGTGATATCATACCCAAACAACTTGCTGACCCAAGTGTGTTGGGGAGCAGTGGACAATCTCTGATCGAGGATGCACTTGAGACTGTAATGGTCAGTCCGAACAGTGAATGCTCTGCCCCACAGATATGGACGCCAATGTCGCACTGCTTTGACTAATCCAATCAATTCTCTCTCATATGCTGCAATTTAGAGTGATGTGGAGTGATGGCCCTGCTGAAAAACACCACTGCACCATCTCCCTGATGCAGCACGGCACCGAAACCAATTCCTAAAGCATCACAGTCAACAAAGAATCTTCTACTGAAATCAGGCAATTGTAATAACGGTACATGGCATAATGCTTGTTTGAGCTATAAGAATGAGTGATCTGCAGCATTACTCCATGCAAATGCTTCCTTCTTGAGTAGGGCTGTCAGTGGTGCTGCTATGGTGCCGTATCCAGCAATGAACTTCCTGTAATACCAGGTCAAGCCAAGGAATCCCTGGAGTGCTTTCAGCGTTTGAGGACGTGGCCAGGACCGTACTGCCGACACTTTCTTAGGATCCCTGGCGACTGACAGCGTTTGAGGACGTAGCCAGGACTGTACTGCCGATACTTTCTCAGGATCCATGGCGACTCCTTGTTCCGAGATGACATGCCCCAGGTAGGACACCTGACCGGTGCCAAAGGAGCACTTGGACCGTTTTAGGAACAACTTATTCTCACGCAACACTTCAAAGACAGCCTTGACATGTTGGAGTGGTTCAGACGAGGAGCTGCTAAACACTAGTATGTCATCGAAAAATACAAGAACACACATTGGAATGAATGGTTTCAGGATGTCATTCATCAATGACTGAAACGTTGATGGTGCGTTCGTCAGACCAAATGCCATCACTAGGAACTCAAAATGCCCACGGTGAGTACGGAATGCTGTTTTGTCAATGTCCTCTGGATGCATACAGACTTGGTGATACCCACTCCAGAGATCTAGCTTTGTGAAAAATCTGGCACCACACAACTCATCTATAAGTTCATCAACAATTGGTATTGGAAACTTGTCTTTCACTGTTTTCTCATTAAGAGCTCGATAATCAACACAAAATCTCCATGTATTATCAGCTTTCTTGACGAGTAAGACTGACGAGGAGAGAGCTGAAGCATGCCCTGAGCTAGCATCTCTTCACACTGCCGTTCAATCTCATCTTTCAACAATTGGGGGTAGCGATAAGGCCTTGCTGCCACTGCAGCTGTTCCTGGCAGCAAATGGATCATGTGATCCTGGCATCGTGGAGGAGGTAAGCCACAAGGTTCCTCAAAGATATCAACAAATGCATCCAGCAAGGTCTCCATTAATTCCTGTAAGGGTGATATAGCATTGCAGATTGCAGGACTACCAGCGATACCTTGGAGGCATACTGAATGATCAAAATGTCTGAATGACATTGTGAGCTTATTGAAATCCCATAATATTGGCCCAAGGGCAGCCGTTGAATTCCCAGTACCACATCAAAGCCTGCTAAAGGAAGTGAGAAGCAATCGACGTTGAATGTTTCTTCACCAATGTGTACTGTTGTGTTGATGCAAATTTCAGCACTTGTCACCCTGTCACCGTTGGCCACTTTCACCGAAAGGCCCGGCCTTGGTGCGACTGGCTGTTTGAGAGATGAAACCACATCTTGGTTTATGAAGCAATGTGTAGATCCTGAATCAACAAGAGCAATCAGCCTGATTCCTCGGATCACCACCTCTAACTGCATTGTGTTTGTTGAGCCTATTCCTGTCAGCTCGTGCAAGGATATACCCAAATCCTCCACTGCACTGTCAACGCCCTGATCTTCATCCAACTGCAAGAGGAACACTGACTTGCCAGCTTCACACTTATGTCCTGGTGCACATTTTTCAGGGCAATAGAAGCATTCATTGCGCGCACGCTTTGCTGCCAATTCCTTCGCCGAGAGGCGTCGAAAACGTGGCCTTGCAGAGGTTTGCAGACCCTCAGCTGTCTTGGGCGGTGCTGATGCAGTGTGTCCTGGTTTATAAGGGCTGCTTGTTACTGTCTTGTTGGCACCAACATCTTTTCTTCCTTCTGCAATCATACCTCTCTGTTCATATGCTCTAGCTAAGCTCATAGCCATCTGCAGGTTAGAGGGTGCTTGCAGCTCCACATCTGTTCGGAGTGGTTGTCCTAACCCTGCAGTAAACAGGTTCACTTGTTGTGACATGGTCAGATCATCAGAACGGCACAGCAGGGATGAGAACTGCCTCTGATATTCCTCCACCGAGCCAGTCCGGTGTAGTTCCTTGAGTTCTGCCAAGCCATTAGAGCGGATTGGTGAGCCGAATCGCAGATTGACAAATTCTGTGAATCTCGGCCATGTCTGGCAACCATGGTCGCGTTCTAATGCGTAGTACCACAGTGCTGCCACTCCATCCATGTGTAGAGAAGCCAGCCATACTTTTTCCTCATCCAATGTTCGCATGCCACAAAAGTAAGATTCACATCTGTTAAGCCACGTCAGAGGATCAGTCTCACCATCATACTTAGGAAAATTCAGCTTCAATGATCGATGTCCTCTTCTGCAATCTTCCTCAGATCCCCCAAGATTGGATCTGCAGCTGGTACTTCCATTGTCCTGCCCAGATCGCTTGGATGTCTGCAGTTCCTTTGATGGGATCTTCTCTGCTGACCGCTGTTCTTTGGTTCTGGCAATGCGCTCATCGTGTGAATCCAGTCTGCAATTGATTGTTGCCAACAATCGATCCAGCTTCTGCAAGTCAGTTAGTGCCTCAGGAACAGCGGTGGCGCCGGACATGGTCGATGCGCCGTCTGTGGAAACTGATACCAATTTGATGTGGCAGGAGCGTGAGGTGCGGGGTGATTGTAGGGGAGAATGCAGGAGCAGTTGGCGAGTTAGAACGCAAAGGGCAGTGAGGCAGCGGCGCTGGAACGAGGTCGCCGGACCGAGGAATGTCCTCAGCCACGGTGACCAAGGGAACAAGCGCCCCACAAGGGAGATATCTTATTCCTTTGATGACCTAAACAATTGACTACGGCTGCCTTTATACTCAGTTGCCTGAAACTATTAGCAACTTAATTGCCTACTATTTAGGAACTAATTAACTAGAATAACAAATCTTAGCCGAACTATAACAACTTATCTCCAATCCTCACTGCTCCTGACATCCACCTCAGCTCTTCTGTTCTGTTGCGTTCCTCGGACAGCGACAATACTTCCTGCCAATGAAAGAGTCCATAACAATGGGTTGAAGAAGACACTGACCGAGTTGCATGGGATGCTAAAGACGGCAGGGGTGAGCCTTAGGAAGGCTCCTGGTCATATGATGACAATCCAAAAGGGTAAGAAGCGAAAGCGTCCAGCCAAGGCTAAGAAATCCGCCGAATGTGAGACTTCTGGGCAGGCAACTAATTCTATGTTGCGCACTGCATCGCACGGTACGACGCCTTCCTCGACGTCGACTATATCGACTATGCGTGATCTACCAAGTCTTCCGCTGCATAGCGTGTCGGGAAGGTATAACACATGATCATTTACATGCAAGTGATCCAGTTTTACACAGTAATTATTCTGTGCTAGCGAGTAGCCATCTGTGTAACCCTACACCTCAAACCCTAGGACGCAACCCTAATGGGCTCAACTTCATACATGGGCCAACGGCCCAAGTTTGGATGACACAGCACATTCTGTTTTCAAATGATGATTGGCGCTGACTCCAATATGGTATGAAGGCGAGGCTAGATTCATTAGAAAGTAGGCGTGAGGAGCTTTTCAACAAGTACTTGCACATCAAAATCAGAGTTCGTATGAAGTCGTGGTGGTCATCACAAATTGGTACTGTTCAGGAGTCCAAGACCTTCCTGCGGGACTCCCCTTGCATTTGGGTCCTCTCCATTATTCATAAGTAGAATCACGTAATTGATCTTAGGTGCACGGGCTCGAGTGATTGGTCCATCAATGGTTATAATGGAAGGTGTGGTGTCCTCCCCTTCTTGAATTGGAGTCGTCCTCGACGAAATGTCTTCTTTTTCACCTACATATGGCTTCAAATCTGCAACATCGAAAGTAGAAGAAACACCATATTCTACAGGTAGATAAAGTTTATAAGCATTATCATTAATTTTACGCAATATTCTGAATGGACCATCAGCACGAGGCATCAACTTAGATTTGCGCAAATTAGGAAAACGATCCTTCATTAAATGTACCCAAACCAAATCACCAAGTTCAAAAGTAATGATCTTCATTCCTTTACTACCAGCAATTTGATTCTTTGCATTTGTGTGTGCAATATTCTATTTTGTTTGCTCATGTATTTTCAGCATGAATTGGGCACGTTTCTCGGCATTAAAATTAACTTTTATCAGAAGGTGGAATAGGTATCAAATCAATTGGTGCTGGAGGAATAAAACCATATACAATCTAAAAAGGCACATGTGTGTGGTAGAGTGTGTAGAACGAGTGTAGACAAACTCAACATGAGGCAAACAGTCTTCCCAAAGTTTTAGATTCATTTTCAGAACAGCTCTAAGCATGGTAGATAAAGTTCTATTAACTACCTCAGTTTGGAGATGATATGTGGTGCTGAAAAGTAACTTTGTCCCCAATTTGTTCCATAGAGTTCTCCTAAAGTGGCTAAGAAATTTAGTATCACGATCTGAAACTATTGTGTTTGGAACCCCGTGTAAACGAACAACTTCGCAAAATAACAAATCAGCAACATTAGTTGCATCATCACTCTTGTGACAAAGAATGAAGTGAGCCATTTTGGAAAATCTGTCAACAACTACAAAGTTGTTGTCCCTCCCCTTAGTTCTAGGTAGTCCTAAAACAAAATTCATCGAAATATCCTCCCAAGGAGCAGTAGGGACAAGAAGAGGACTGTACAAACCGTGGGGGTTGATTCATGACTTAGCTTTGTGACAAGCGGTGCAGAGAGCGAGAAATTTTTCCACATCACGTCACATCTTTGGCAAAAAAAATGATCTGCAAGGATATCCTCCGCCTTCTTAACACCAAAATATCCCATGAGTCCACCTCCATGTGCTTCTTGTAACAGAAAACGATGAATCGAACTAGCGGCAATGCACTGCTTGTTATCACGGAACAAAAATCCATCATCCATAATGTATTTTCCCCGTGTTCTGCCCTCTTTGCAATTCAGAATGATGTCTTTGAAATCAGGGTCAAGACAATACTACTCCTTCACAGTTTGCAGCCCAAAAATTTTGAAATCCAGTTGTGCGAGTGTAGTGTATCGACGAGATAAAGTTTCAGCGATCATATTTTATTCCCTTTCTTATGTTCAATAACATAAGAAAAGGACTCAATGAATTACACCCATTTAGCATGCCTATGGTTCAGATTTGATTGGTTACGAATGTGTTTCAAATATTCATGATCCGAATGAATAATAAATTCCCTAGGCCACAAGTAATGCTGCCATATTTGAAGAGTTCGAACCAGCGCAAAAAGTTCTTTATTATAAGTAGAATAGTTCAAACTGGCGCCGCTTAATTTCTCGCTAAAATATGCTACCGATTTTTCTTCCTATAACAAAACGCTCCCTAACCCAATTCCACTAGAATCACATTCCAGCTCAAAGATCTTAGAGAAATCAAGGAGCTGAAGTAAGGGTACATGGGTCAACTTATCTTTTAAAATAAAAAAGGCTTCTTCTTGTGCTGGATCCAAAGAGAAGGGAACACCCTTTTTCATGAGTTAATTCAGCGGAGCAGCGATGGTGCTGAAATCATGAACAAACTGGCAATAGAATCCAACAAGTCCAAGGAAACTCCGAATCTGCGTCACGTTGGTGGGAGATGGCCAGCTTTGTATTGCTTCAATCTTGGCGCTATCCACTTCAATACCCTGTGCTGTAACAACATAGCCAAGAAAAGAAACATGATCTGTGCAGAAAGCTACACTTAGCCAAGTTTCCAAAAAGACATGCAGTTCGCAAAGCATCAAAAACAGCACACAAATGATCCAAATGGTCCTTCAAACTCTTGCTATAGATTAGAATATCATCAAAATAAACAACCACAAACTTTCCTATGAAAGCCCACAAAAGTTCGTTCATTAATCTCATGAAAGTGCTAGGAGCATTAGTCAATCCAAAAGGCATGACTAATCATTTATATAAACCAAATTTTGTTTTAAAGGCTGATTTCCATTCATCCCTCAATTTCATATGAATTTGATGATACCCACTACGCAAATTAACCTTAGAGAACAGAACAGCGCCACTTAGCTCATCAAGATATCATCTAACCTTGGTATAGGGTGACGATAGCGAATTGTTATGTTATTAATGGCATGACAATCGACGCACATGCGCCATGAGCCATCTTCTTGGGCACTAACAAAATAGGAACAACACAAAGACTAAGAGAATCACGAATGTATCCTATATGAAGCAATTCTTGTACCTGACGCTGAATTTCTTTTGTTTCCTCTAGGTTAGTGCGGCATGGCGCACGGTTCGGTAATGATGCCCCTGGAATGAGATCAATATGGTGTTCAATGCCACAAAGAGGAGGAAGACCAGCAGGGACATCATTCGGAAAAACGAGAAGTCCTGCAAAAGCTTAGTAACTGCAAGTGGTACAACAATAGGCAGCACATCATGAAGTGAGAACAGTACATGTGTATATATGAGAGCATAGTAAGGAAGACTAGTATCATAGCACACATCAAGATCAGCATGTGTGGCTGGCAAAACAGGAGCTTTTAGTTTAATTTCTTTTTGCACAATCTACGGGTCACTATTTTTTTCTCTTTGTTTGCTCTAGCAAGTTCATCCTCAATTATCTGTTCTGGGGACATAGGATGCAAAATAATTTTCTTGCCCTTAAGATGAGTGAGTATTGGTTCGTGTGCCCATGGTGTACACAATCAGTATCATATTTCCACGGTCTACTGAGCAGCAAAGAGCATGCTTGCATCGAAACAACATCACAATCAACAGAATCATGATATGACCCATATCAAAGTGGATAAGTACAGAGCATTCACATTCATCTTACCACCTTGGTTGAGCCATTGAATGTGATAGGGATGGGGATGCGGTCGAGTCTGGAGAGCGAGTTTCTCGACCATATCTGTGCTTGCCAAGTTGTTACAGCTCCTCCCATCAATGATGATGGGAATAGACCTCTCTTGAATGACGCCTTTAGTGTGGAACAGATTGGGTCGTTGGTTTTGATCCTATGGAGCGACCTGCATACTAAGGACACGTTGTACAACAAGACTCAAATACTTGTCAGCAGCATCAGCAGCAACATCTTCTTCGTCCTGTCCTAAAATGTTAGTAGCAAGCATAGCAAATGTGTCTTCAACAAAATTGCTAGCTGAAGATTACTCACAGTCGTCATGAACAATTAGGACACGCTTGTTTGGACAGTCCCGTATGACAAGTCCATAGCTCTTGCAGCGATGACATTGGATGTCTTTTGTGCGTCTTGTGGAGACAACAGAGGAGCTAGGTGCTAGATTACCGAGAGGAGGTTTGGTCGTTCTTGGAGTGGACAAATGTGGTGCAGAAACTCGTGTTTTGCTGCTGGCTGGAGATGGTGGTGCCGACTGTGAAGAAGTAGTTGACAGTGTGAATGGCTTGAACGTTGTGGTCCGTCCTACAAAAGAGTTAGCTCATGTCATCGTTTGGCATCCCTGCACTTGACGTTTAGCTTTACAAGCAAGATGGAATAAACATGTGATATTATTATAGTGATAGAAATCAAGAATATCCTAAATGTCACGTTTAGTCCACCCAAAAAATGTGACATTGCCACATTATCATCCTCAACTAAGCCACAATGAAGCATACCAGTCTGTAGCTCCTGAAAATACTCCTCAACAGAGTTTGTTCTTTGATTCAAACGGTGCAGTTTATTAAGCATATCTCGAGCATAGTATGAGGGAACAAATCTATGACGCATGAGTGCTTTTAATGCCTCCCAAGTGGTGGGTATGTTATTAGGGTGTTTGCTGCAATGTTCACGCCACCAAATGGAAGCAAAATCTGTAAACTCACTAGTAGCAGCCCTAACTTGTGAAACAATGGGAACAGCATGGGATGCAAATTTTTTATCAACAGCAAGATCCCAATCAAGATAAGCATCAGGATTATATTTGCCATTAAATGGAGCTATAGATTCACATTAGCAAATGAATCATCCTGATTACGTGCTGCATGACGGTTGTTTTGCTAAGGCAGTCCGCGTTGATTTGCATTCTGACGATGATGTTCTCGATGGTTGTTATTCCGGGGAAGATCTTCTTGCTCGATGTCACCACCATAATCAGCTTCCGCATGTTCATCAACCTCACTATGGGCAGCTTGTTGTTGAGCGACATTTGCAATTTGTAGGGACAGCTCCTCAAGCCGCTCCATGATGGTGGCCAGGCTGGTGTTGGTGGTGGCTTGTGCTGTCTCATTTCAGCAAGAGTGATACCTATTTCAACTTGACTAGTTTCCAATGTTCCAAGGTGTTCGTTTGTAACATGAATATCTTCTGCTAACCCATCGACTTACAGCTGTACTTGCCGCTCAAAATGCACGATGATACCCTTGTACGAGGAGAATGTGGATATGTCTTGTCGAACTCCTCCGTAGGTCCTGCCATTGTTAGCAACAAAGTAGAAAAACAAATGTGTGCTCTGCAACTAGTAGCATGTGGATCACTCGGTGGGAACCAGTATCAAGCTCTTACAAGTTCTTACCATATAAGGAAGGGTGACTTGCAGCCAACGGTGTCAACCAGTGGAGATTGGTGGAGCGATTGTCAGAGACACAAACACTATTTGCTATAGAAATCTATGGACCTAGGGTAGTTTCACTTTGTAGCAAGGGTTAGCATAATCAATTCAACAAATGCAATGTTGAATTAGTGCTCAAAATATCAGTACAAGTTGCTACTACAAAGAAGAAACGTAGCAAATGGTGCGCTAAGAAAAACGTGACTTGATGCAAGCAACGAGAAGATTCTCACACCAAGTACTAGGAGAGATGGTAGTTGACTACGCAAGGCAGGGTACAAGTTCCAACCCTAAGCAGTATGCAACAACTAGTCTCAAACGACGAATGAATGTTCTTTTTTTCAGATAGCAGACGTCAGAGCTCTTTTGTGATTGCGACATGCTCGGGTGGACTTTTATGGCAAGGTTGGATTCATTGGAAAGATAAATCCCTGAGCTTTCCATTTTGTGCTCAAATGTTCCAAACAAAGAACGGATGAAAGAGATATGGCTCTTTTCTTCCGCAACAAAAATCTGGTAACCGAATCTGTTATTTCCAACAAATTCGGATCTACATTGATTTCGTGGATTGCACCCTAACTCTAGAGGATTGTTTTCTAATTTTCCTTGATTGTTTCCTGATTCCGTGAGATCACAGTTTTTCGGATTTGTTTTTAATTATTTCTTTCTTTTGCAGATTGCATTTAGATTTTTGCCAAAGATAAAGATTGCGTTTTGACTATGGAAAGTTGAAAGGTCTGATTATGGAAAGTAAAATATGGTTGAAAACAGCAATTCTAACCGATGCAATGTAGCAATAATTCAACAAAACAAAATACTAAAAAGAATATGCAAAGGCCAAAAGGTCTAAGACAGCGGGAACAATCAAGTTTTTTTGGTATATGTGGATAGTAGGACAAACAAAATAAAACTAAAGATAAGAGCGAGTAGATCTCACTGAGTGAAAGGATCAACTGACTGAGAAGGGAGTTGTATCGGGTACTTACACTACTAAGCCAATTTCTTTCTCTTCCTAATTTCTAGCAAGTCTAGCAAATAACTCCTAGCAAGTGAGGACTAAAGAAGAGTAAAAACAAGCTAGAAGACAACCTATCAAGCTAGTAAGCACATCGGCACAAGAGCCACCAAGAGAAGCAACTAAACAACCTATCACACTACTAGCAAAAGGTAAATGCGATAAGTAAAAAGAAGGGCGATAGAGATGCTCAACGATTTTTTCTGAGATCTCGGAAGGATGGCGCCTTCTCCTAATCGTCGTTAAACCACTCCCGTCGGAGTCTTGGTTCCTCCCGTCGTTCCCAGAATGATGCTCACAAGGATACACTCGACTCCTAGAGTGAAGACACTGGCGCCCCGGCTATAGCAAACAATACCAAGCGCTAGAGCAAGCCTCCAAGGCACGGGCGCTCACTGTTGGTATCCCTTTCGAGCGGAGGACCCGAAACCACGTACAAACTTGATATCATCTTCCACAACTGGCAGAGAGCATCCTCTCTGGAATCCTATGGAATGTATGGGCTAACCGGTCTAGGCTACCATAGACCAAGAGTAACAAGCTGAAGACACTCCTCTCAGCCTCACAAGCTCTAGGAATGTATGGATGCTCTTTGTTACTATTTACAAGCACTCAAGATCTCACTAGATGCTCTCTTCTGCTCTCTTTGGTGAACTTTAGCTCTTGACAAATGATCTTCAACTGTTCTGACCGCGAACAAGCTCCACAATAGCTCCCTCAACGGTTTAAATAGGCCCCAAGCGCTAAAACAACCGTTAAGAGCCGTTGCCAAAAGGATGTCTGTTTTTTTGCAGTCACCTGACTATCCGGTGATTGAGACCATCGGACTGTCCGGTGACTCCTGGTATTCATCTGGTAGAGAGCATCCTCTCTGGAATCCATTCCATGCGACACCGGACTGTCTGGTTCATACTATCACCGGACTGTTCGGTGAACTTTTTTTTTGGACTTTCATAGTCACCTCTTCTAGACACCATCTCCTGGGCTATCGGACTGTCCGATCATTGAAACGACAAACTGTCTGGTGACTCTTCCTGTTGACTCCAAATAGCACCTCTCTCTGGACTTGGAGCACCTGCACTCACCGGACTATCCGGTGACTCTCGACGGACTGTCCAGTGACTTTCTGCCCTCAACTTCCAGAAAACATCTTCTTTGGACCCTTGGCTCCGAACCTCATCGGACAGTTCGGCGACCTCATCGGACTGTTCTGTGACTCAACAGCTGTTGAAACTTGACTTCTTCAAGATCTTTGTGCTTCTTGTTGCAACTCTTGACATCTTCAAGCTTTCACTGATCACTCAAATGCCTTAGAGAACCTAGAGCATCCACACACCCTAATTCCTATAAAATCGAGACGAGTGACCCAACCTCTTTTAATAGTACTATGTTTTCTGTAGACACACGGCCTAGAAACTAAGCCACACAAGGCTCTAGATCATCCTTAGTGTCACACCCCAAATTTTCTAATTTGGGGATGTGAACCTTTTCAATTATAAAAGGTAAATTTTTTTAATTATTTCAAGGATTTTATCTATTTATTTAATTTTTTTGAATTTTAAATGTGTTCAAAATTTCCTTGAAAATAAAGGCATAAATGTTTTGTTTAATAATTAATAACTTACTTTTAGAAAATGGTTTTTATTTATTTTAAAAAGTAATTTTATTTGATAAAAAAATGAAAAGGTATTTTATCTAATTTTGATTTTTGAAAATATTATGTTTTTAAAACATGATTTTATTGTGAACTTTGATTTTAATTGGAAATTTTCAAATGAAGTAAAATGAATCTATCTCAAATTATTTTACTGTTTTTGAAATAATCTAGTAAAATGATTTTTGGTATTTATAAGCAAGTTTTATTTGATTTTTTAAAAAGAAGGGGTGCTTTCTCATAATTTTAATCTCCGAAAAGATATCTTGAAAATATTATTTTATTGTGAAGTTTGGTTTTTAAAAGGGTTTGAAAGAAAGCATGAAATGACATTATCTCAAAATCTTTCGAATAAATTCTTCTGTTGTTTATAAGTAAATTACTAAAAGAAATTAAAAAAAGAAATGGTAAAGAAATCAAGGAATAAAGCAAATAAGAAAGGAAAGAAAAAAAAAGAGAAAAACTTCCTGGGCCGCCAGCCTCCTCTTCGTCCCTCTCTCTGCGCCACAGCCCAGTCGCCCCTCCTTTCGGCCCAAGGCGCAACCGCCCCACTACTCTTTCCCTCACCGACATCGGGACCCACGTCATCCCCTTCTTCCAGCCTTCCCCTACTGCCTACGCCTTCTTCGCGCGCGCCACCCTAAACCGCTCTCGATTCTCGCGAGATTACTTCCCCCACCGTGCCCACAACTCCTCCCTGACTTGGCTGCCCACTTCCCCCATAAGAATCACCGCCCGAGCCCTCTCTCCTCCCCAAAATTGTCGCCACTGAACTCGTCATCGCGCCCTCATCTCGGAGCCACCCTAGCCAAACCGACCTTGTGCCGACCTTCATCGCACCGCACCTCCCTGACCAGGCCGCTTCCCGTCGAGCACCGCTGCCTGGACCTCCTCCCCGACGCCACCGAAGCCTTCCTGCCGTTCCCCGTCGACGCACCCAGTCCTCCGGCTGTCTGCGTCACCAATCGAGCCCAAGGTAAAGACCCCAGCGCTCTCCTCTTTGTTTTGGTAGCAATATCGTAAAAATCCGTGCACCACGGAGCCGAGAGCCATGCTCACCAGAACTCCGGCAATGACGCCGCCTCCTGCCTGGCTGCGCGCCCCATGGGCTGTCGCATCTAGTAGGGACGCTGCAGATTAGATCCTAACACCCCTTTCATTTGTTTAAATCTGATCTGTTCAATCAAAATCTGACGATACGAATCACACCACGTGTACACCTTTAGTCCTAGTCGTTAGATTCAAATCATGGGATGTAGATAGTGCAACGTGTACACTTCAATCCTATCCATCCAATTCAAGATCAAGGGTCCAGATTAATTCTTGGAATTCACATATAAGAATAACTCAAAATCCTTTACTGTGTGAGCACGACCATATGATGACGTCAGCAGATATGTTAATTAATAATAATGGATGAGAAACAGAATTTATTAATTTGGATTAATCTATTAAAGATCTACTAAAAATAATATTAATTTAATAATAATAACAGCAAAATAGTTAATAATATTATTAATCCTAATAATATCTATCGTAATTATTAAATTTACAAAAAAGCCCCTGTCACTTACTAAATTTACAAATCAGTCCCTACCATGTTATAGCTTTACATTTCAGTCCCTATATTTTTCTGTAATTAATTTTTGGTTCTTAATTAATTTTAAAAATTATAATTAGGTTCTCAGAACTTAATTTTAATGACATATTAGGCCCATTAATAGTTATAATATCTTATGCAAAAATAATACTAATAATAAGACTTTTCTTTCGCATAATAGTAGTAATAATTCATCAGATAATTATTAATAACTATA